>OY783200.1:10075430-10460430 GCA_963678675.1 Xiphydria camelus
GTTATGCTATAATTTCTGTATTCACGTATGTGATTCAAGCAAAGCGATGATGTGTAGGTATGTGGCACGAAGGTCTAACGCAAAGAGGTAGCAACGAAATAGTTTCGTGTCTTCTATACGTATTGAATAACCACAACTTTAATGAAAACCTCATCATTTGGAGTGTTCTGGACAGAATACCTCAACCTCAACTCCCAATAAACACGGTTACGTATAATAAACGTATAAAAATGGTTGAAACGTGTGGTTTAAAAAACGTTTATAACTGGTATATCATTGACGTATATTCTTTGGGCAAATGTCCGCCCCATAAATTAATTTTTAAACGTTTAAATTATTCCATTTAAAAAACGTATACAGAAAACGGATAAAATACGTTACGTAAAACAAGTACATGTCATACCAATTTTAAACCGTTTTATATACATATTATGTAGACGTTAATAAATTAGTTTACGGGGCGGACATTTGCCTATAGAATATACGTTAATCCTATACCGCTTATTGACGTATTTCATACCAGCCGATTAAACTGTACGTCTATTATACATATTTATATACGTTTATAAAACGATTTAGAAACGTATAAAATACGTATAATAAACGTATAGTTTAATGTGTATAAAACGGTTTAAAATTGGTATGACATGTACCTGTTTTACGTAACGTATTTTATCCGTTTTCTGTATACGTTTTTTAAATGGAATAATTTAAACGTTTAAAAATTAGTTTATGGGGCGGACATTTGCCCAAAGAATATACCTCAATGCTATACCAGTTATAAACGTTTTTTAAACCACTCGTTTCAACCATTTTTATACGTTCATTATACGTTAATCCTATACCGATTATTTACGTATTTTATACCAGTCGATTGAACTGTACGTCCATTATACATATTTCTAAACGTTTATGAAACGCTTTAGAAATGTATAAAAATACATATAATAGGCGTATGGTTTACATTAGTTACATTAAACTATACTTTTATTATACGTATTTTATACGTTTCTAAATCGTTTTAGAAATGTATAAAAATATGTTTAATAGATGTACAGTTAAATCGACTGGTACAAAATACGTCAATAAGCGGTATAGGATTAACGTATATTCTATAGGCAAATGTCCATCCCAAACAACTAATTCATTAACGTTTAAATTATAGAGTAAAGTCGGTATATATGGAATAGTAATCACTTGTAGAGGACGTCTAGGTTCCGGGTGTGAGTATGATGGCCATCTAACACCAGCAATACTGGATTTGTTGCTGAAGGTTTGGTCTTTTCTAAGAAGTGATCAAACCATTGTGTAAATAAATCTGTTTGAATCCACCCGGATGGATGGAAAGCAAACAAAGATCCTGGAGGTGCTCCCTTTTTTAGCTGATTACTTGACTTTTTGCGTGGAAAGATGATCATGGGCGGTACAAAATCACCTGCAGCATTTATGCACATAACGATTGTTATCAAAGAGCCTCTTTCTGCCGACGTAATAGCCCCTACTTGTCTTTTGCCTCTTAACGATACCACTTCTGGACATCTTGATTGCACAATAGACAATCCAGATTCATCTACGTTATATATTTGATGAGGGCCATAATTTTGCTTCGTCATAACCACCTCTAACAAGTTGAAAAACTCAGCGACATTCTCACGATTAAAACCAATGGCTCTTGCTAGGGAAGTTCCAGTGGGCTTTCTCAAACTTAATGTAGCCTTATGCCTTTTCATAAAGGAAGAGAACCAATCTTTTCCTGCAGTTTCGCGCAAAAGGGAGAATGGATGTGGTATGTTGTTGCGCTTAGCAAGTTGAAATGCCATAGATCGGACATCCCTTCTCGTCAGACCAAAAAACTTCTTATCCATGAGAAGTAAATACCGAACTAGTTCCTCTTCTAACTCGGGTGATAAAACTGGTTTTTTACCCAATTTCTTTTTACTAACAGTTGCTGGAGGCCCTTCAGTGTTACAAAGGCGAAAAAGTGTTGTACGTGGAACTTTAAATGCTTTTGCTGCGGCCAAATATCCCATACTTCTGTTCCTTACTGATTCAATAGCATTTGTCATATCAGTCGCACTCCATTGTTTTCGTTTCTTCGACAAAGAAGTATCCATTATTTCTGTAAAGGAAAAAATAACCTTACTTTATATTCAGTGGGTAATATGGAATAGCAATAATGCGGTAAATATGGAATATTCCATATTACCCGCATTCCGAAATGACAACAAAAATAATGCTCTATTTGTTATTATGAAAAATACCGATTCAAATCGTCAAGATTTCTACTACCTTATGCCTAAACAAACTTACCGTGCTTTCAAACAAATTTTTTTCCCCAAAGGGTAGTCACAAAACAATATTAATTGACACCGTGCACAAAATGTGAATACATCGAAATCATAACCTCACATTTTCCAGCGTTGGTAGCGTTTGGCGCCAATTTTATTTTGCAGCAGGACTACACAGTTATAACGAGTTTTCTAATATGGCCGTTACTTAAGAGATGGAGCTACCTGATTAAAAGTTATGGGAAGTTCCATATTACCCGACTATTCCATATATACCGATTTTACTCTACCTATATAAAACGGTTTAAAATTGGTATGACATACATTTGTTTTAATTAACGTATTTTATTCGCATTCTGTATACGTTTTTAAATGGTATAATTTAAATGTTGAAAAATTAGTTGATGGGACAGACTTTTACCCAAAGAATATGTGTTAATCCTATACTAGTTATCAACGTTTTTTAAACTAGAAAATTAGAAAGTCTTTAAAATATGTTAAGAATATATTGTTTATTTGATATTCGCATTACAAAAGACTGTTAGTAGACGGGGGCAGAAGCCCGCACCTAAGGAATAAATGTCAGAATGTTTGCCATTTTTTAGAACTTAAATAATGTTTTTGTGTATGTGTGTAGTTAATGTATATTATTACTTTATTCTATAGGTCATAATGAACAAAAAACTATATATAAATTTATTATATCTTAAGTTTCATAATACTTTTTTTACAACACTTTACAATACTGTAGACAATGTTTTTTGGTAACTAGATATACCCCTACATTTTCTATACACTAAAATAAGAAACTACTTGTCAGCAGAACGAAAGCTTAAGGCGGTCGAGTCAGTTGAAATTTGGAAAAAAATCAATTTTTGGTTTTTTGCGTTTTCTGACTCATATATATATAATCTACATGAAAAAAAATCGATATACTCGAATTCATAAAAATTGAGATGTTATGGCCATTAGAGCAGAAATGATCGATTACTGAATATAACATATCTTTCCTACATACGTGATATTACTTTTATAGAACATCAGAATGCAAATAAGATGCACTGTGATGGGAAATATACTTATAACATTGTGTATAATATTCATATTTTTCATCTCTTTCAATAATAAGGTGAAGTGGGGTAAATGTGATATAGTTTTTGAATAGTTCACGAACAAAGGAATAATACTTACACTTTTAATGGAATAAAAAATAAATAAAAAATACTCAATGCTTTGATTACAGTTCTTAATCGATTCTAGGGCTGAAATCTTTTCAGCTCCTTTTTGAAAAATGTCAGGTAATTTTTTTTAAAACGATGTCAATATATCACATTTACCCCGAAGTTTGGGGCAAATGTGGCAATGCTACCTACCTACCTATAAATAAGTTACTTGAAATAGAATAGGGCTAATGTATAACGATTGTAGTTTGCTCATTATTTTGCTTTTTACAAAATTAAATTACAACAATCGAGTACAAAGTTATAAACTTTATTCAAAAACTAAAAAAATAATTTTATTTGTAGTCAAAACAAATGTTATATGGAATGTAAGTACAAACATAAAAAGAAATATTAGATTATATATTCAAAAGAAAAATACGTCTTTCCTACATTAACAGGCTAAATTATAGCCTTCAAATGACACTGAAAATATAAAAGAACCACGTCTATTGATAATGGGCTCTGGCAGAACCATAACAATGTCAGTTTGCTCTACAGTGTCCATATCCTCCACGTTTGGCCATGAAAATATATTTTTTGAAAATTTTGCGAACTTAACTATCCAACCATCATCAAATGATTCAGTCACCATTCCAACAAAATGCTTTCTTACTTTCTTTGTGCAGTATTTAACTAGCACCCAAGAATTAGGGGTTACAGTTTGATCAACATCTTCATTTTTATCCACGTTAGCATCTTTCAGCTCTTGCCAAAACTCTTCAGGGTTATCGGAATCCATATAAGGCGGAGACTCAGGTTCGATATCTTCACTACTTGAGGAAACTGATTGTTTTTTAGCATTTCTCTTAGTTGGTTTTGATTGCCCTGTTTTTTTTTATTGTTGTGGTTTCTCGTGTGGTTTTTTAAGTTTTTCTTTAAGTCGATCCAATGCCTCTTCTGAAGTTAATAATTCCGATCCAGGACATACCCTTGATTTTTTTTGTTGCTCTAGTTTAGGTGCTTGGCGAACTGCGGACAGTAACAAGTTCTCGAATGATGTACTAGCACTGGGTTCTTCTTCCGGCATTTCTTTCGAAGTAGTAGCCACTGCAGCGTCATCTGCTATCGAATTTCCGTCAATAGCTACAGCATTTGTCGCCACCATGGTTTCTTCGATGTGCTGATTAGTCTTAAAATCATTCCACCTTTTCAGAGTTTCTGGTGCGAAAACTTGCTCTGGTATAACATTTTTATTAAGTGGCGAAATTCCGCCTTTTCGGAAGCCACTCTTTATAACCTCAGTTGAAATACCTTTCCAGGTTTGACAGAGAAACTGTGAAAATATTCTCTTTGGCAGTTTCTGGCCCACATGCTGTCGTTGCCAAGATATCAACTTTTCATCCCATTTTAATTTGAAGGGTCGAAAGACAGAAAGGTCTAAAGGTTGTAGTAGATGGCTACTGTGCGGGGGCAGTTTTAATATTGTTATATCGTTCTGAATTGCTGCTTCAAGTATTTCCAAATTTATATGAGTTGAATGACCATCATAAATTATCAAAACAGGACGTTCTGGACCAAGTACTGGAATCAAAGTCTTCAGGAAGTAATTTGTAAAAATGTCACACTCCATCCAGCCTTTTCTGCTTGCAGCATAAACGGTGCCAGGAAAGTCTTGTTTGGGAGGAGGAAGCCACTGATCCCACAAGTGTTTGCCTTTATATATTATTAACGGTGGAGCTTTACCGCCAGCTGCATTGCACATCAAGAGAAAAGTTGTGTTTTCTTTACCCGGGGAACTTATTGTCCTCGAAGATGGATTGTTAACTGCTCCGACCACTTTGGATTTTCTCGGGTCTATGCTTAAGCTGCTTTCGTCTAGGTTCCATATCCTGTGAGGCTTGTCAAAAATCTGAAGATCTATCATAGTATTTTCCAACAAGTCAAAATAGGCATAAATTATGAATGGATCTAACGCTTTCTTCCTAGCATATTCCACATTTTGTGGGATCTTGAGGCTCATATTATGCCGTCGCTTGAAGTTAAGAAACCAGTCCTCACCAGGGACTCCATCTTTAAAATTCGTCTTGATTTCATTTTCCCTTACAAACTTCCCAACCATTTCAAATACTTCTTTCCTTGACAAACCGAACCCCCACTTTTCTAGTGTCTTCAAGCCATTGGCTAACTTCAGTTCTTCTGCGATTGGAATACTTGTTGGACGTCCTTTATTTTCTTGTTTCTTTCCCCGGATACCTTTAATACGACTGTAGAGGGTAACATAAGGTATTTTAAATTGTTTACAAGCCCCATATATCGTTATTCCTCCTGCATTCACTTCGTTTATTGCCAAAGTTAAATCTTCCTTCGTATATTTTATATCAGTTGTATTTCTTTTTTTGATATAAGTTCGCACCATGATGTATCTAGAACAACGGGGTAAATGTATTACATATCTCACAATTGCCCCATATTCATGTTTCACATTTGCCCCTAAAATCATTTTTCATGGGGCAAATGTGATATAATAAAAAAAATACATAATCGTGATGGTTTAGTCATAATGATTGGTACACGCGATAATATACAACTATAAAGAATAAGTTTCAAAATACTAAACCAGACTTACCTCGGAAACTATAAATTTCACATAAGAATTCCTAAATACGTGTCAACTTGAATATCAGGTTATGTTATGACGGATCGTTGAATCGCTAGCTGCAGCTACTCTGAGTAAAATTTGAGTTCACTCTAATATTGCGCTTATCCCTATACAAGCTTAAAGAGTTATAAGGTAGATGGCAACACTAGTAATACATTTGCATCAAATTTATGAACCATTATCACATTTGCCCCATTATCACATTTACCCCACTTCACCTTATATTTTTTTATCTGAAAATTTTTTTTATTGTAAAAGTTGGAAAAATTATATTATTTGACCTTAGAAACTAAAAGAGAAATGTAGGGAAAGTGAATAGCAAAGATTTCAATTAAAAGTAGTAAATTCATAAGACAAACTTTAACGCTCATTTCCCAACACTTACACTTTGCTTTACTTCTCGTAGGATTCAGATTGAACCGAGGCACCGATTTGGATGGGCTACATCTTATTCTCTTCATAAGAAGATGCTTTCTCGTTCGAGTGTAGGAATTTATGATAGAATATAATTTGTGGTAGTGGTACTCGTTTCCATATCGATTTTTTGATAAATAAAATTTTCACGAATAAATATAGTGATATCTTCGTTTGTGGAGTTACAAATTGAAATCCCTACACTCGAACGAGAAAGAATCTTCTTACGAAGAGAAAAAGTTGTAGCCCATCCAAGTCGGTGCTTCGGTTCACTCTGAATCTTACGAGACGTACAAAAATTAAAATAGCTTATATTGACAATTGGAGCCATCGGTAGCCTTATTCTTAGTGGTAATTTTTTAAGTATTTTGGGGGAGTAGTATATAGTATTTTTTATAAAAATGTACATAATTTATTTCCTAATAAAATCTTAATATGAAATTTTTTTTTCAGGCTGACTCGACCCCCTTAACTAGATGATAGCTATACATATTAATACCGACAACTGCTACATGAAACGTCGGTTACTTTCTTCTAACCTGCGCAGTACAAAAACAGACTTTTACTCCGCAGAGGACTTTTGCCCGCATCTACGCTATCCATCTAGAAACTATCAAATCGTATTAGTTTCATAAAATTTAATAATTTCAAATATGTATTTTATACCTTAAACTCACTTTTCATTGATTCCTTGTGTAGTGGATTTTAATCTATTTTTGGCGAGTTTCAGCCAGTCTTGAACAGCATTTTTTATAGCTTTCTCGGATGAATGTTTCCCCTTATAGTGAACTTTGGCAGCATCTGTTGAATTAGAATAATGTAAACTAAGTATTTAAATAATTCAATATTTACATTAATGACATATCGTTTTCTTTCCAAGTTATTAAATAATTGTTCAAGCACTGGTTTAGGGGGCCTTTCAAGTATTACGTCAACAAAATCCGGAAAAGACGCCGCATTCGAGTTGGCCACCGGCTGCTATCCACGCCGGTAACCAAGGAAAACTAAAGTATGGTATCTCTCCCGGAATTTGCTGACATAATACTTGAATGGCCCCTATACATAATTGAAATGATTTTACGGTCATCGGTGCTAACTTCAGGAAAGTATTGTATAATAACTTTATTAGCCAACGATAAAAAGAACTTTTACGTATTGCGAATTTTCAACAAATAAGCTTGTGGTTCCTTTCAAGTATAATCTATACTTGTTCAGTAATATTAGTTACATATACGGAGACAGTATGAGAATGGATTGCATACAGGATGGATCACTTGATTCTGCGACATCGGAGACGTGTGAGTGTGAATGAGAATGCCGATTAGCCCGAGCGCTCACATAAGACCCTTTTTGTCGCACCTCGAACTAGATAAGTTCAAGAAGGACAGAGAATATGTTCGACAGAGAATCTTATGTGAGCACCCCGGCGATCTCACTCGCACTCATACGTCTCCTAACTCGGTGAATCGATCTTGAACTAGAAAAATAGAGAATTACGTACGACAGAGAGGCTCTTATGCGTTCACATAGTGCTCTCGCTCGTACTCACACACTTTCTGTGTAATCTATACTTATACTGTCTCCGTATATTTTTTCCGCATTATAAAAAGCGATTACATACCAAATAATACCTCTCGCAACTTTGTTTTCTTAAACGGCGTCTTATCATTGGGTCCAGCCCAATTGAATTTTTGTGCCAGCGAATTATTAAATAGTTCACGAAACATCGCATTGATGCCTTGTCGCTGATTCATTGACGGAGGTGCTCCTCCGACAGATGTAAGTTTATTCTTCTGAAATTCAGAATTAAGTAGAAATGAAAATTATAATAAATAAACATTATTTGTTATGTGCATAATAAAGACTGCCATCTTTGGAATAATTTTAAAATAGGGCTTTTATATCACTAGAGTACTACTCATACAACACAAATATTCCATACATGTTCCAAACATATCCTATAGGTATTGAATGTGCATAGGATACTTGTAGAATATCTATGGAATATTTTGTGCTCATACAGATTATAGTTTCATTTACAATTAGACTAATGTAGAACTTTATAGAAGCTGTACTGCGTATGCATAATTATCAGTAAAATAACGTTGTCGATAGTATTTTTTTGAGTAAAAACTGAAATCACGAGTCACTACACTGAGAAAAAAAATTCTTTGGATCAAAGACATTTTATTCGGGTTGAAAGAAATATTTCTTTGTATAGCTCCGAAACTATATTTGTTTAGTCCAAAGAAATCTTTCATCGAAAGCAAATATTTCAATGGAAGATATATTTCTTTGGTCCGACAGAAACAGTTGTACAAATGAAGGAGCATTTATTTATTTTGAATCTTTGTACTTTCGATTCGAACTGTGATGTTATTTGGCAAAAGAAGTGCGCTTTTGAAGCAAAAAAATATGTCTTTGGCGTAACAGAATATTTCTTACTAACTGAGATATCTATATTTGCCTCGAAAAAAGTTGTATTCAAAACAATTACTCGCGTCTTTCGCGGCAAGAAATAGGTCATCTAGTCAAAGAAATATGTCTTTGGCGTAACAGAATATTTCTTCCTAACTGAGATATCTATATTTGCCTCGAAAAAAGTTGTATTCAAGACAATTACTCGCGTCTTTCGTGGCAAGAAATAGGTCATCTAGTCAAAGAAATATGTCTTTGGCGTAACAGAATATTTCTTCCTAACTGAGATATCTATATTTGCCTCGAAAAAAGTTGTATTCAAGACAATTACTTGCATCTTTCGCGGCAAGAAATAGGTCATCTAGTCAAAGAAATATGTCTTTGGCGTAACAGAATATTTCTTCCTAACTGAGAAATCTATATTTGCCTCGAAAAAAGTTGTATTCAAGACAATTACTCGCGTCTTTCGCAGCAAGAAATAGGTCATCTAGTCAAAGAAATATGTCATCGGCGTAACAGAATATTTCTTCCTAACTGAGATATTTATATTTGCCTCGAAAAAAGTTGTATTCAAGACAATTACTCGCGTCTTTCGCGGCAAGAAATGGGTCATCCAGTCAAAGAAATATGTCTTCGGCGTAACAGAATATTTCTTCCCAACTGAGATATTTATATTTGCCTCGAAAAAAGTTGTATTCCAGACAATTACCCGCGTCTTTCGCGGCAAGAAATGGGTCATCCAGTCAAAGAAATATGTCTTCGGCGTAACAGAATATTTCTTCCCAACTGAGATATTTATATTTGCCTCGAAAAAAGTTGTATTCCAGACAATTACTCGCGTCTTTCGCGGCAAGAAATAGGTCATCTAGTCAAAGAAATATGTCTTCGGCGTAACAGAATATTTCTTCCCAACTGAGAAATCTATATTTGCCTCGAAAAAAGTTATATTCAAGACAATTACTCGCGTCTTTCGCGGCAAGAAATAGGTCATCTAGTCAATGACACGATAATTTAAAGTGGAGAACTAGTTCTTCTAGTTGAAGATAAAATCAAATAAAATTGTCATTGATCAGATGAACGCTTTATATTGAAGAAAGAGCTAGATATTTGAATGGAAGTAAAACGCAATTTACTGTATGAAATATTTCTTTCTGATGAAGAAGTAATTCATTGCCACAATTAATGTTCTAGTACATTACAAGAAACATTTCTTTCAACCGACAGAGTTGTTATTTTCTTCGAATACTCGCGTTGTTTCATCAACAAATAGAATTGTAAGGACAATGAAGTAAGTCTTTTATGCCATGGAAATATTTATTGCCTCAAAAGAATAGGTTATGGAGTTCATGATCACTTTCTTGAAACAAATTGCTCAATTCATCGAATGTATACTTACCTTCTTTTGGTCGAAACTTTCCGTATTCTCATTTAAAGAACTCTTTTATTCAATGTAAATACTGTTTATATTTCAAAAAATTACACATTTCTTTCAATGAAAACATTTCTTTTTGCTGCATCCGGGTGAAAAAATTGTATAAAATCGTCTGTATACAAAATTGGACGCATAAAATGAGTTTATAATTTAATTTGTTTTCATAACATTTTCAACAATTTCAATAAAAAACAAATGAATTTATATGATCATTTTACATATCCCAATTTGTTTACAGAAGATTTTATGCAATTTTTTAACCTGAAATTTCAAAGAGTCCATTCAACTTTTATATTCAAATCATGCATCATTGCAGAAATTCTGTATATATATATCGTATTGCAAATAAGTAATGTTATACCTTTCGATGCAACAATAATTTAGCTTATATATCCTTAGAAACACGGTGCAATTACAATAACAAATCTCAAATCTTTGCGCTTAAATATATATACTTAGACTCTCAGCAATTTTCGCAATATATGGTTTGTCGTTAAATACATATATACATATTATGGTTTAAAACAAACATGAAACTTATAAACATGAATTATTTATATTTTTTCACAAAATTGTACACACTAATAATACGGTTTTCCTAAATGTAATAAGGAACATATTTCTTATTCTGTTGCCCGACTACTATACTATGGGTTCGAAAATTTTCTACATTCTTATATGAAATACATCCCCATACTTTACTTTCTTCGATTTCATATGCTTGAAAATGTTGAGAGAAAGTATTTGTTTGCATTTTCGAATAAAGAAAGAAAACTTCATTCTTTTTATTGCTAATCACATATTGAATTTTACCGAACGAAACAAGTACGTAATTTGTATCAATGGAGATAATTGCATTCTTCTTGTACAAAGTACCGTTAATTTTTACCCACGAAGCACAAAAATATTCATCTTCACTGTAGTCGGTAGGAAGAACAGTTTTAAAATTATTATAATCGTGTAACTGACTTAATTTTACTTCAGTTACCTTTCCAAAACCCACTCGATTAGGAAATCCCTCGTTACGTACAAATTTGAAGCATAACTGTAACTGATGCTTTAAAGCTATGGTAAAAGTTGGGTTTACTCGAGAAGTCGTTGCTTGAGCACAGTCTTTCAATGGCTTATGCTTAGCCTCGAATCGCATACATGACACGGCATGTAAAGGATCTGCTATGCGCATTAACCTTCCATAATGCGTCACATAGTGGTGCTTAGGTACTAAATGAGTTTTAAATACTTTCATATATAATTCGTGATGTGTGGAGACAAGATCTTCAAAATACCCAATAATATCGTTGGTGAATGCTGGAGACATCGCAATGCAAACTATTTCTCTTAACATTTGGTACAGATTCCATGCATCATCATTGGAAGGTATTAAATCTCCGATAAGAACACCAAGATGTTCCATTAAATGAGACATTTCCGATGCTGAAATTTTTAAATGTTGAGATTTTATACTTCTTTCAGTCAATTGAAGTAAATTCTTACAGCCGTCGGAACCGTTGTTAAAGTGACGCATTCTGTAATTGAGAATGTCCAGGGAAAAATATTTTTTTTTGTAAATAAAATCGTTTAATATTTTTCCAGTTTCGTATCTGCATATACCTTCATAAAGATCATGCATGGGATCTAAAGCGATATTCTCTGTTACGTGAAAGTTGGGGATGGTGTTAAATATGCACTCTTCAATTACTCCGTTAGTGCTATTTTCTACGTCTTTGTCGTAACCACTTTTCGTTCGTATAAGGCTACTTTTTTCCTTAGTCAGTACTTTGCACTCTTCTGTGCTGGCTGTGCAAACTCGGCATACGTAATAATTATTTTTATACCCCAAAAGAGTGTGCATCCCTAAGTTATCTCCTACAACGAACGCTAATGCGAAATAAACTTGTTCGTTTTGTCCGTTGACATTGACAACGATACCGCATTTCTCAAGGTCTGAAATCTGATCGATCACATGACTAAACATAATTCGATTGCACAAACGTTGATGATCTTTGGCTAAGTGAAGTTGCAGTAAAAATATATTTTCGAGCATGCTCGAGTACTCATCAGGTATACATGCAATATTGCAATAAACTGCCCCGAGTTTATGTACTCCTCGATGAGATCCTAACGGATTATTTATTTCCAAATCATCGTAAAATACTATGAGTGGAAAAACTGTCTTTCCTTGCAGTCTCTGCTCAGTTTTTTTCCATATTTCACTTTGAACAATCGAAACGATGGCTTTACTTTTTTTGCAATCTTCAATGTGAGATTTTATGCAGTTGAATACGTTTGGCATTTCCAGGAATGTGGTCAGGACAGTGTTAATAGGAATAACTTGTAACTCTGTATTCTTGACAACCAATTTCGTGCTCTCCTTAGTATAGCGAGTTTTTAAAAAACTTTCAATGACTATATCTGGCAATGGTGTAATGAGACAATTCTTTTGTTGAAAATGTTTAAAAGCCATATGCTCGCTTTGAAACGGTTTAAATGCTTCTTTTATAATTTCAATTCTAGCACGTAAATTATACAAGCTATCGTTAGCAGAATTCTGGTAGAGCTGCTGCAAAGGTTCAATGAAAGTAGAGTTGTAAAATTCGGACGTAAACGACAAAATTTCATGCACTATATTTCTGGGCAAAGTATTTTTCGCGTAAAGCGCTGCTACGAATTTTTCAGCTTTCTTTCGAACCATCGTTTGAAATTGTTCGAGCCTAACGTGCATATCAGTCTTATGAATTGACGATGTCAATTCTGCTAAAACTGTACCAGTTTCTCCACTCAAGGTATTTAAAAAGAGTTCTTCATCGAGTGGCGTAAGTGCAACCGCTTCACAATTGACAGTTTTCTCAGTGCAATGGGTAGACATCATATGCTTCTTATAAGAATAAACGTTACTAAATTTACGATTACAATTTTTGTTCGGACATTGAACTTCACTATTTAGCTCACTCTTGTGTCTTAATTTAAGGTGTGTCATAAAGTCCTTTTCATTTTGCAAGGAACGTTTGCAAAATATGCAGGAAAACATTGTTCTTAAGTAACTCTCAGAAAATATACGGAAAAAACTTCTTAACAAAACGAACAACTTATTGTAATGCTTATTCAAAGCAACTTTTGACTGTATGAACTAATATCAAACGAAACTATGAGTATAAAAAAAAAGTGTTGTGAGACCTCAATCGTTTGCAGGGTTTCCAGTAGATTCAAAAGCCACGTCATTGAATGAGGAGATGATATGTTCGACATATGAAATCTTCTTATCCCACCGAGTTTCCATTTTGTACAATCCTCGTTGGATTATTGCCCACAAATGTTCACTTTCCTTGGGGTACTCCAAATGCAGCACATGGGAAGCTTTGAAACAAATGTCCAATGCTTCCAAGGTTGACGAAACGTCGTACAAAATGTTGTCGATGCAGACGTACGATGACTCAATTGTCTTCAAAGTGGGACCCACAACGACGATGAACGGTTGAACGGTCGAAGTGTATTTCATCATCTTCTGCCTCCTGTTTTCCTGAATTTCGGCGACTTTACCTGCAAACTAAGCATTACATTATTATTTTATTAGGGCGTTCGTATGCTACTTAAACCTTTAATAAATTAGTCGTTTAAATAGAAAGATTAATATTTATTTTTAGAAAATTTAAGAATAAGGTGAAATGAACATATAACTCAAATTATATTTTACATAAGAACTTCTCTGTGGAGGAAATTTTTGTTTTTTCATAATAAAGATTCAGTACAGGTAACAAAAATTGCACTAACTTCTGCATGCTGTATTATGCTGTCTTTTGTGTCTCCTATTGATATTTTCCATTCAGGAATCTTTTTCGATTTGGCCGCCCTTATTCTACTTTTCGATGGTATTAGATGTGGAAGCAAGTTCAGTTGTTGGGTTATGCGACTGTCTGCCATAGAAAAATATAAATCAATAAATAAATGAAAGAAAGTTGAATGCAATGTAATACACATGTTTATATTACAAAAGAACTTGAATTTATACTTTACAGTACAGAAAATATTTCAATGTTATGAGTGAAATTAGGATACAGAATTCCAAAAACGAAATTGTCTAGTTCAGATGAAAACACACGTAACATACATTTTTAAAAAGTGCAACATGTGTGCACTGCAAAGAATATATACTATTTAGCAAATTCAGTAAAGTTCGTGTTGACTTTAAACATTACAATTAATGTAGCTTAACTTTCTTTTATCCAAATAAAATGTAGTTACATCAAATTTTGTATTTCTTTTTTATGTTAGAATGAAAATGCAAAAGTACCTTCATTTAAATCATTTGTAGATAAAGTGTTGTGCAATGCCATCGCAGTATCGTCTTTTTCGTTCAAGGGACATATTTGACGAATATGTCGAAAGAAAAGTTCCCAACATTCTTTACCAATATCATTTGCAGCAAAGTTCAGTTTAAAAAAATCTTTGCAAAGCAATTTGTACCCATGTGGGTGTTGCAATGGTCTCCAAATGTCAAAAATATGTAAATTTGCGTTTGAAGTCCGTAGAATATCTTTTCTGCGAATGTCTGTCGTGACTTCCCAATGTCTTTCAACCAATTCCCAAGGAGCTTGGTTCTTGCTTAGCCAATCGATACTCTCGCGAATCGTTTCATCGACATCTTAAAAAAAATGAAGAAATTAGTTATGTATATTTCTGAAGTCTAGTGTATACAATTGCAAATATAATTCTCATTTTCTCAAACCTTCCGCATTTTCGTTGGGAAGATCTATATCTTCGTCATCAATGCGTTTCAATGAAGTTTTTGCGTTGTACCACTTGTTTATAAGTTTACCACGTGCGCGGGTGGTCTTATTACTTCTACTATCCTTTTTTTTAATTGGAGGGATGTAGTACGAAGTTGTGGTTTCGTTTGGGAAAATATCCACAATTTGTTTTACGAGTGATTCAAAATCAGCATAATCCGGCCTATACAACATTTAATATTGCTAAACGATTTAGGATGTCAATATTGTGATTCATCTTTAATTTAAATGTAAATTCTGTAGAAGAATTTGCTTACAAAATTTGAAATACTTTTGTAGAATACATTTGTAAAAGGTTTCATAACCATAATTAGGAAATTTTTAAAATATTTGGACATAGAAATCGCGTGAAAAATATATTATCACTAAGGATAATAACTTTACCTTGCTCCACGATCTAAAAGATCAGAAACTATAATGTCGCATATTAAATCTCTGGACTTTCCGACCAAATGGGGTTTTTTTTCGTACGCACATAATATGCGATTCCCTTTTGCTTTTGTTTGAAGCAATTTTAGAACAGAAGGTAGTCGTCTTTTCGTAGTGAATGTATTGACATCTCTTAAAATGTTCTCATCTCTGCTAATGATTTCAACATCGTTAACTTCTTCTTCTCTGTTATCGTTTTCTTTATCAGCATCTAAATTAGCAATCGGCTGAAATATTATGTAGATTGTTCATCGAATATTTTCATGTAAGACATATTTTTTAACGGTTTTTATCAGTTTTATTGAAATGCCTATTTGAGGAAAAAATTGTAGACCCCAATGAAGTAATTTAATCGATTCAAAATAACCATGTATAATTTAAATAACTTAATTGGTCATTATTTAACATTTCAATGCAAGAAATGTATTGCTTTAAAGTTCATGTTTTTTTATGCAAAATAATATTATGAAATAATTTCTAAAAAATCTTTTGATTTAAAGAAAATTCGGTCGAATAAAAAATGTGATCCAAATACATTTGTTTCGTTCAATTTAATGATATTTTTACACTAGAACTACCGAATGGTCGCGCTTTATAAGACGGTCGTTTTAGCGGGTGATTATCTCATTATCCGTGGATTTTTCGTCCACACTGCTGTAGAACTTTTTTGTAGACCAAAACGTAGTCTATAAAAAAGTGTTGTACCAATTTTCACAAAAAAACTCACGGGTTACGAAATAAACGAAGTTGAATGGAACTCTGAATAAGACACCAGTCAAATTGACTGCCTGCGGTACTTCTAGTGTTTATACACATTGGCAGTTTTAAACCAATGAATATATTGAAGTCTATAATTCTGTTTCATCGTTTAATTTGTAAACCTTTACCTCATTGGGTTTAAATACATTTTTCCAGTTTGAAAGGAAGATCGACCTTGGACCAACTAATGGTATTAGCTCGGCCACCATGCTTTCTGTTAAGCCAGCTACTGCCTTTTCGTCAATTTCATGTTCTATATAGTACAAATCATTCAAAATATAATCAAAATCAATTTCATTTTTGTTAATTTATCTAAGAATACTTATTGAATCGAATGCCAAAAAAAACAAACAGGTAAACACCTTATCTTGATAAAAAGTGAAGTGAAGGAAATAGTTCCATATACTTACGTTTGAAAACGTCGATGAATCTCTCTAACCCCCAACTTCGCAGCAGTTCTTCAACTTTTCCGTCTGCCATGGACAATTATGTTTATTTTTTCACTTCCCGTTTAATTTATGTTGGCTTCTCTTTGTCCGGTAGCCGCGCGGTGTATTTAGCGTGCACCTTCTCGGGGTTGTAAGGCCCGAGAATGCTATACGCGACGCGGCTGATTGCCCGAACTACCGGAAGATATACTTCAACCTATCGGCCTGTATAATTTATGAAACACTGCCTCTTCGTAATCTTAATAATGTATTTGAACTAATAAATACAATTATTAACAATTCGCGTTACTCGTGGTTAGAAATTGTTATAAAAGACGTATCGCGTTCTGGCAAGTTATAGTACTTGCCCGCTGAATATGCCACACGTATTCCGCAGTATCTTTGCTTGCTCGGACTTTGAAACACGGACACGATGCTTGAACAGTTTTTAGCAGATTGAGTTGGAAGCGGCTAATTTTCGGCTTATATTACCAGCATTGTGTCGGTGGAAGGGGAAGCGTGGCTTGACAGCATGCACCCTTACTGGTAAAAAGAGGAATGGCGGGGGAGCACGCGAAGACGCTGGGTAGGTACTTTCTAAAATCGGTGCCCACAAGGTAGTCCAGTAAAATTTCCGTTTAAATCGAAAATTGAGACGTAATGGTGAAAACTTGCCAAAAGTTATGTTTTGTTGTTATCACTAGAGGGAACATATTAAAAGAAGTATCCCCCCCCCCGGGGGGGAAGGGTGTACAAATTTATTTATTGTTGGAAAAATGGTTCTTCGCTAATGTTTTGAAAAATACGTGATCTATTGAAAAACAGCTAAGAACAAAGTGTAGATAATAAAATTATCTACAAAAAAGATCATGACACTTTTTACACTACCTTCAACCCCTAAGAAGCTACGACCGCCAGATGAGTTGGAATGTTCACATATTCATAACAAATCCAAAAATTAACATTTTAACAATTTTTTGTTCGTAACCCGTTTAGGAAAATGTAGTATACAATACAATATAGAAGTATAGTTTAGTCATTATGAATTACGTACTTCATTGAAACAAATTGTTTCTTTAAATCAACACATGAATTGTTAGAACCGAAGAACGCAGAATAATCGTTCTAATAATTTGCTTCATTCCACTTGAAGAACGCATCTTTCAAGTCAATGATTGTACTATTTACCTGGAACACTACATTTTTCACACGAAAGACGTGACTTCATTGAATATTTGTCTTTCCCCGAAAGAAATATTCTTTCAAATTAACAGACGTCTTTCCGTCAATATCATGCAGAATTTTTGCATCATTGACATTTGTCAAATAAGGACGTAACATATCGACAATATAACCATTTGTCATGCAAATTGTAAATGGCTCGCATAAGAGCCGATGTAGATGTCCGCTTAACGCTTAACGACAATAAGAAACTGTATGTGTGTCAAAAGAATATGCACGTCCACTCCAAATTGAATCATATATACGCAGTGACTTTACATCATTCATTATTTATGGAATAATTCGGTACAATTTGCACTGTTTGAAACATCATTATTATATCGATTTTGTTATTTTTTAATTTAAAAATTTTGTGAAGACAGTGCATTCACAATATATTTACGAAGTGTTTGCACGTCGTTAAGGCTCCGTGACTGCACTGAGTTTAAACACTGGGTCTTCCCGCCGTGAACCACTAACAATAAGTGTGTTCACTGTGTAGCTACGATGCTCTTAGTTTCTGTCACACGAACACACTACGGTGATACCACCCCGACTAGAAATTTTCGGCTGACTCTGCCCTGGTCCAGGTAAGGAATGCCTGACTAGCTCCTGACAAGATATGTAATGCAAATCATTACCCTGGACCCGATCAGGAATTCCTAATGAGGACCAGACGTGGTTAACCAGATCAGGTCCAGAGTATTGATTTGATGCCGATTTAAAAATTCTAACAAAATTGGAAAAATGAAAAAGGTTGAAATGCAAACTATTCGTACAACTCTTTTTATATGTCATATCCTACGCAAAAGGAAAGATAATAAATAAACGGGAGAAAAATATAAGATATTTTAAAAGATTAATTAATAAGAAACAAATAATGTATTGGAAGTAACCAAATACTCGTAGAACGTTTTCCATTATAATAAACTTTTTTTTTCGATACTTATGGCAAGATTGTTTAATTACAAAATAATACACAATTTTTAATCTTTATTTCACTCACTTCCAAATATTAAAGGAGCTCCTTCATTATTGAAAGCAACTAATTTACCGCGAAGGCTTTTTTAGTACTACACGGTTGAAATGGCAAAATTCAGTAACAATTTAGACATATTTAGTACTACGTAGAACTTACTAGGATCCACAGAACAAAGTAGGTCAAAAAAGGTTTGCAACAAGTACCACACATATACCATTTTAGATTACAGAAAATCTTTGTAGACTCAAATAGGTCAAAATAGTTTTAAGAAGGATAAACTAGAATCAAATATTCGACTCGGGAAGTCTCCCTCGCCGCCGTCCATGCAATGCAAGTCGATACAAATGTAACAGTAACTGTAAGGCGAGATTCACACAGAAGTGCCGCGTGGTGTTGGCGTGGATCTGGTGTGGATCGAATGTAGCGCGCTCAATCCACCCGGACAACGGGATTCACACAGAACGGGTACGTGGTTGTGGCGTGGAGCGGAAGCGACATGCTGAATCCAGAGAGAAGGGATACCGAGGGAAAAATAACATTTTTTAGAAAGCGATAAAAGATCATTAACAAATTGGTGGTGTAAAAAAACTTTACTATGAAACAATGAATACAATAAGAATCGTAATTCAATATTTTCTAATTACGATAGATGATATTTTTCAAGTTACTGAAAAGGATAATGATGACGATTCTTCAGAATTAGAAGATAATCACCAAATTTCTGATGAATTGGACTGTGAATAATGTTTAGTAAGAGATCTGTCGAAGCCTAGTATTAAAAAATAGACGATTGGCGACTACATGTATACCTGGGGATCAGCGTGGCGGCCACTCCATGAGCCATCGCCTCGACTGTCTGGTTACCACATATTCGGAAATAACTTTCACTCGACAACCTGGTAAGACCGTTTTTTTCCTTTTTCTGTACTTTCGAGAAAGAACAATAAAGTAATAAAGTGTCCCTTCCGGACAGGCAAAAATAAAAATGCAAAGGTAGTTGAATTTTGAACGAAAATAATTTCACCAGGAATCTCCTACAGCAATAAATGTAATAACGCAGCACGTATTTTTCCGAAAACTGAGGGATGTAAACAGCGAGTCGCTCGTAGTCGCTTTTTCTCGGCATTTTAGTAGTGTTATCTTTTTATCGTATGAGGAAGGCAATTAAGGACGGAGTCTCCGGTACGCGCGGGACTCGGGAGGGATAGCGGCGAGACAATTAGGGACCGAGTCCCCATCACATGCGGGACTCGGGAGGATAAGCCTGAAATTGCGGTTATATAAAATGGACCGAGAACATCACACATAGCAGACAGTCGCGGCTCGCGGAATTTTCCGCGCTTTGATGCAAATTGGTATGAGGTGTCAAGGCTCCAACAGACTAACGCGGAAAATTCGCAGCGGATTTGTGACGGAAAATTCGCAGTGAAATACATGGCGGAATCCGCAGTCTAAGGCGGGATTCACACAGAACTGGCGCGTGAGGGTGGGGTGGATTTGGCGTGGTTCGGGCATGTGCCATCTCCACATTAACCTATGAGGCAATTCACATAGAAGTGTCATGGCACTGGTGCACAGTGGGCCAGATTGAATTCGTAGCGCGACAAAACTCAGAAACTCAACAAAATTATTTGGAATTTTGTGAAGTTATTACGAAAGTTGCTAAATGTATATGTGATGCGTGAGGTCCTAAATATGATAATAAATAAATAAATGATAAAAAAGAAAAATAATAAATAATAAATAAATAAATAACTACTCTAAATATGATAATCAGATTGAAGTCGCCAAATGTGCAATACCATTTTTGTATATACTTGCAGAAAACTGTTTTCACACAAGATCTATGACATATTAAATTTGTGCCACTTATTTCTGAATCACCCTGTATATTTTAGTTACCGACATACAGATGACACCAGTACTTTTTCAGAAATGCTGCTATTCCACATTAGGCTGCTAATCCACATATGGCGACTTTACTCTAAAACTCAAGAGTGAAAAATACAATTAACACTAGAACTACCGAATGGCGCGGTTTATAAAACGGTCGCTTTGGCGGGTGATTATCTAGTTATACATGGATTTTTCGTCCACACTGCTATAGAACTTTTTTATAGACTGAAATGTGCTCTACAAAAAATTATTGTACCAATTTTGACAAAAACCTCACGGATTACGAAATAATCGAGGTTGAATGAAACTCTGAATAAAATACCAGTCAAATTGACTGCCTGCCGTAGTTCTAGTGTTAAAAATAAATGTTCTCCCTACTTGTCCCTATTTCGAAGTGAATTTTCTTTAAGGCTACTCTATAAGATTATTGAAAAACTGCAAACAAAAGTGTGCAAACGTGTGCAATTTTTTGTAACCCAATGTAAATATGAAATTTGAAAACAATAGAATTTCTTTAACTATATATAATCAGAAAAAAGTAAGAAACATAACTTTAACAAAAATATCCGTTCTAAAAAAATTTAAAAAATTGGAGAATTTTTTAAAATTATTTTATTACTTAGAGCTGTTCTACATTAGCCTGTGTGCGAAATTTCATGGAAATCGATCAAGTAGTTTAGAAGTTATGATGAGAAAACCATTTTTTTTTCGAAATTTTGACACCCTGTATCTTTGTTAGGAAACATTTTTGAAAAAAATTTTCTTATGAGTATACTTTTTTTTGTTGTTCTATCATATCAAAAAAAATTTTCTTATGAAAGTCTACTTTTTGTTGTTCTATCATATATAAAAAAAAATGACGTTTAACCTGGTCCACCCTGTATATAGGAATTCCTATTGTGATGACGTTATGTACTGACTATTTCTGTGTATGGTAATTATGGAATTTTTCCTGAAATTTATTCTTCGAAATTTGAGTTTTGTCGCGCTACGAATTCAATCTGGCCCACTGTGTGGCGTGGTGATTCCCGCCACCGCTACGTCACTCAAGAGGCCTACACGAGTGGCACATGCCATACGAGTCTTGTGTTCCGTCGCACGTTAGACAGAATTCGGAAGATCGATTCATACCTCATACCTATTTGTATCAAAGCGCGAAAAATTCCGCGAGCCGCGACTATCTTCTGTCACCGAGTACGGAATAATACGCGAGCCGCGACTGTCTGCTATGTGTGATGTTCTCGGTCCGTTTTATATAACCGCAATTTCTCAGGCTTTTCCTCCCGAGTCCTGCATGTGATGGGGACTTGGTCCCTAATTGTCTTGCCGCTACCCCTCCCGAGTCCCGCGCGTACCGGGGACTCGGTCCTTAATTGCCTTCCTCTTACGATAAAAAGAGAACACTACTAAAATGCCGAGAAAAAGCGACTACGAGCGACTCGCTGTTTACATCCCTCAGTTTTCGGAAAAATACGTGCTGCGTTATTACATTTATTGCTGTAGGAGATTCCTGGTGAAATTATTTTCGTTCAAAATTCAACTACCTTTGCATTTTTATTTTTGCCTGTCCGGAAGGGACACTTTATTACTTTATTGTTCTTTCTCGAAAGTACAGAAAAAGGAAAAAAACGGTCTTACCAGGTTGTCGAGTGAAAGTTATTTCCGAACATGTGGTAACCAGACAGTCGAGGCGATGGCTCATGGAGTGGCCGCCACGCTGATCCCCAGGTATACATGTAGTTGCCAATCGTCTATTTTTTAATACTAGGCTTCGACAGATCTCTTACTAAATATTATTCACAGTCCAATTCATCAGAAGTTTGGTGATTACCCTCTAATTCTGAAGAATCGTCATCATTATCCTTTTCAGTAATTTGAAAAACATCGTCTATCGTAATTAGAAAATATTGAATTACGATTCTTATTGTATTCATTGTTTTATAATAAAGTTTTTTACACCACCAATTTGTTAATGACTTTTTATCGCTTTTTAAAAAATGTAATTTTTCCCTCGGTATCCCTTCTCTCTGGATATCAGTGGTTCTCCGGACGTACCAATGTTATCAAAGCAATTTTCCAAACGGAGATATTTCAAAAATTACGACAATTACAGAAAAATGACCCGAGTGTAATGTGTAGGGAAATGAACTAACAAAATTATGGAACACGAAGAAGAAAAAATCATTCAATATATTGAGACGTCGGAATTATTGACGGAAAGACGTTCTCTGTTGATTTGAAAGAATATTTCTTTCGGGGAAAGGCAAATATTCGATGAAGTCATTTCTGTCATGTGAGAAATGTAGTGTTCCAGATAAGTAGTAAAATCATTGACTTGAAAGGTGCGTTCTTCGAGTGGAATGAAGCAAATTATTAGAACGATTATTCTGCGTTCTTCGGTTCTAACAATTCATAGGTTGATTTAAAGAAACAATTTGTTTCAAAGAAATACGTAATTCATAATGACCATACTATACTTCTTTCAGTTAAAGAAAAAGTACGTTACCATTAAAGACGTCAGAATTATTAACGGAAAGACGTTCTCTGTTGATTTGAAAGAATATTTCTTTGGGGGAAAGACAAATATTCGATGAAGTCGTTTCTTTCACGTGAAAAATGTAGTGTTCCAGACAAATAGTAAAATCATTGACTTGAAAGGTGCGTTCTTCGAGTGGAATGAAGCAAATTATTAGAACGATTATTCTGCGTTCTTTGGTTCTAACAAATCATAGGTTGATTTAAAGAAACAATTTGTTTCAAAGAAATACGTAATTCATAATGACCATACTATACTTCTTTCAGTTAAAGAAAAACTACGTTACCATTAAAGGCGTCAGAATTATTAACGGAAAGACGTTCTCTGTTGATTTGAAAGAATATTTCTTTGGGGGAAAGACAAATATTCGATGAAGTCGTTTCTTTCACGTGAAAAATGTAGTGTTCCAGACAAATAGTAAAATCATTGACTTGAAAGGTGCGTTCTTCGAGTGGAATGAAGCAAATTATTAGAACGATTATTCTGCGTTCTTTGGTTCTAACAATTCATAGGTTGATTTAAAGAAACAATTTGTTTCAAAGAAATACGTAATTCATAATGACCATACTATACTTCTTTCAGTTAAAGAAAAACTACGTTACCATTAAAGGCGTCAGAATTATTAACGGAAAGACGTTCTCTGTTGATTTGAAAGAATATTTCTTTGGGGGAAAGACAAATATTCGATGAAGTCGTTTCTTTCACGTGAAAAATGTAGTGTTCCAGACAAATAGTAAAATCATTGACTTAAAGGTGCGTTCTTCGAGTGGAATGAAGCAAATTATTAGAACGATTATTCTGCGTTCTTTGGTTCTAACAATTCATAGGTTGATTTAAAGAAACAATTTGTTTCAAAGAAATACGTAATTCATAATGACCATACTATACTTCTTTCAGTTAAAGAAAAACTACGTTACCATTAAAGGCGTCAGAATTATTAACGGAAAGACGTTCTCTGTTGATTTGAAAGAATATTTCTTTGGGGGAAAGACAAATATTCGATGAAGTCGTTTCTTTCACGTGAAAAATGTAGTGTTCCAGATAAATAGTGAAATCATTGACTTGAAAGGTGCGTTCTTCGAGTGGAATGAAGCAAATTATTAGAACGATTATTCTGCGTTCTTTGGTTCTAACAATTCATGTGTTCATTTAAAGAAACAATTTGTTTCAAAGAAATACGTAATTCACAATGACTATACTATACTTCTTTCAGTTAAAGAAAAACTGCGTTACCATTAAAGACGTCGGAGTTATTGACGGAAAGACGTTTCTTGTTGATTTGAAAGAATATTTCTTTGGGGGAAAGACAAATATTCGATGAAATCATTTCTTTCAAGTGAAAAATGCAGTCTTTTCAGATAAATACTAATATCACTGACTTAAAGACGCGTTCTTTAAGTGGAAGAATTGAAAACCAAAGAATTCGATTTCTTTGATGCAAAGAATTTTTTTTCTCTGTGTATGCACTCTCAATCTACAGTAATTCAAATTTACTTGTACTAGATATAAAAATCTGTTTTTTTTTCCCAGATTACATGTATACCGAATATGCACATTATTATAAGCATTGTAAAATTTATACTGAAAAGTTAACTCAAAAGATTATTTATGAGAAACTAGAACTTACCACATATAGAGCACACTCATTGTTATCCCGCAACATATCATCGAAAACGATAAAATCTTCCATCGTCGTTAAAGGTAAGTTTGGCATATTATCAGACTTTAATGTTTCCAAATCAGAGCTGACTCGTAAAGTATTTAATATTTCGGACAAGAGTACGCGGCTTTGTTGTTGACCTTCCAAAATTCGCTCAAAGTACTGTAAAGCTTTTTCTTGAAATGTAGCGGTAGGTACAGCTACAGATTCTCTGGGTCTTTTAGAAGATGAAGTGCCAGCGTATGACTGCTTTATATTCGATGATGGCGTTGATACCAGTGATGCCCCACAATCAAGGAGGTTACGCTCTTTTCGTACAAGAGTCTGACTGTCCAAAGTATCGCTTGAATCTGAAAAGGTAGTGGGAAGTGCGGTTACAGATCCTTTGGGTCTTTTGATTATTTGTGAACAGGAAGGTGAAATGCCAGCATTACCGATAGCAGACGAAATCTCCTTGTATTCGGATGACTGCTTTACACTGGATGTTGGCATTGATACCAGTGGTGCCTCATAACCAACGAGAGTAGACTCTTTTCGTATAGGAGTCTCACTATGTAAAGTATCGCTTGAATCTGAGGACGCAATCCGCTCTTTCTTCTGATGCTTATTTGACAGCTTATTTCTGACACAGTGATTCGATTTTCGTTTCTTTCTCTTTGGTTCATTTTCACTGTCTTCGGATCCTGTCGACGATTCAAGTATCACCGTTTTTCGCATAGCACGTAATGTATTTGCTTCTTCCGTATCTTCGGATGTGATATTTTCTATATACAGGTTCAACTTCTTCTCAGCTTCTTCAAGAGTATCTAAGGGAAATTATACACTGACGTGAGATTGTTATTGAAAAATAAACATTTTTAGCCTGATATTTCTATACAAGGTATTCGATTATTGGCGTGAAATTCAAATAAATTAAATACTACAGTAAATTATTTCTTACCTTTTGTACACAAGATGCAATGTATAGAAAACGTTGGCCATGATTCCTGATAGACTGAATTTTCCTTGACAAGTTTTTTAAAGGCTTCCTCATTTTTGGTTCTCGGCCAGTAGCAGAAGCATTTTTTATCTTCGTGTATTATCCACGAAAGTGGAACTACTGCGTATTCTCGTACACAATGTATCAGGGTCTTTCGTGCTTACGAACTCAACGACGGAGTACATGACCTAATTTTAGAAGAAACGATAAGGTGAGGGAGAAAGATGAAGGTGAAGGAAGATGAAATTTAAAGATATATCTATTTTAATTCAGACGAATCGATAATAATCAACCAAATAGTAACCGATTAAATTACTCCAATACAGATGGATGTATCGATATCGTATTTTACGATATATATATAGGTATATATATATATATATATATATATATATATACAGGGTGACATTTTGAAAACTTGCCACCCCAATATCTCAGAAAGTTACAGAGATTTTCTAAAAAAAAAAATACGGTTTCAGCAGTGGAGAGGGGGAACCAAAATGACATAATCGGAGACGCACCCCCTCCAACCCCCTTAGGGGTAGCCCCCCCAATTTTGTAATCTTAAATAGCAACCCCCCATGTGTGATACAGCGTTGGAAAGCTCTTTAAAAATGCTTTACAAAAACCCCAATTTTTTGTATTTTTGGATGAGTAGTTCTCGTGCAAATGGAGAAAGAACTTTTTCAAATACAATATAAGTTAGGTGCTTTGAACGCGTTGACAAAACAAAAGAATGTTCTAAAACCTATTGAAAAAATCGGCAATCACTTAGTTGCCCCCCAACGCGATAAATAGTGCACTTCTTACTTCTCACATTCATTTGTAAGCGTGAAATAATACCTACAACTGCACTTTGCAAAATGGTTTACACTCTCGCTGAACGTGTTGAAATGGTCTTGTGTTTTGGTGCCGAAAATTGTTTTCGAAGAGTAGCAGCTATTTTTAATGAAAGACATCCCGACAAGAATGCGAGCCACGAGTATATTCGACAGTTGATCAGCAAATTTCAAGAGACTGGATCTGTTGGCAACATTAAACGAAATCAAGCAAGAGTAGTTGATGAAGCTGCCCAAATAGAAATTCTTGGACATTTTGCTACGAATCCAAATCTGTCAACTCGACAAGCTGCTGCAGCAACAAGAATTTCCCGAGAAGCGATCCGAAAAACACTTAAACGCCATAAAATGCACCCTTACAAATTACAAGTTCTTCAAGAGCTTACCGACGATGATCCGGATAGGCGTATTCAATTCTGCGAAGTTATGACCGATAAAATTGTAGCTGAACCACAATTAGTAAGGAACATTTGTTTTAGTGACGAGTGTACATTTTATTTGAATGGAAATGTAAACAAACAAAACTGCAGATATTGGAGCGACGAGAATCCACACATTTTTAGAGAAGGTCACACACAATACCCTCAAAAGATCAACGTCTGGGCTGGTATATTAGGAGATAGTATTGTTGGCCCACTCTTCATAGACAGGAACTTAACAGGGGAAATTTATGCTGAGATGCTGGATACAACCATTGAACCCTTAATTATTAATGAATTAGAAAATCAGATAACCAACGACGAAACTCCTTTTCTAACTGAACGTCTATTACATTTCCATCACGATGGAGCACCACCTCACTATGTGCTTCCTGTGCGTCAGTGGCTTGATTTATATTATCCAGATCAGTGGATTGGTAGAAGGGGACCAGTTGAATGGCCACCCAGATCACCTGATCTTACTCCCTGCGATTTTTTCTTATGGGGACATTTGAAATCTGTTGTTTTTCAAACTCAACCAGCAAGCATTAACCAACTGAAACAGAGAATTACGCAAGAATGTCGCAAAATTTCAAGAGCAACATTTGAAAAAGTTCGAGAGGAATTTCAGAATAGGTTATATTTTTGTCTTGCTAACAATGGAAATCATTTTGAAAATTTATTGTAACGTAATTGAATTTTAACAAATAAATTGACAAAACTTACTTCTAGCAGTTTCTTTATCGATTTGCACGAGAACTACTCATCGAAAAGTACAAAAAATTGGGGTTCTTGTAAAGCATTTTTAAAGAGCTTTCCAACGCTGTATCACACATGGGGGGTTGCTATTTAAGATTACAAAATTGGGGGGGCTACCCCTAAGGGGGTTGGAGGGGGTGCGTCTCCGATTATGTCATTTTGGTTCCCCCTCTCCACTGCTGAAACCGTATTTTTTTTTTTAGAAAATCTCTGTAACTTTCTGAGATATTGGGGTGGCAAGTTTTCAAAATGTCACCCTGTATATGTCTAATGGTAGTTTTCAGGACAGTAAAAAGTGACAGATTTTGCGACTTATTTCTAAGAAAGGTGGAACACTGACAGATAGTGAGCAGAAATTTTCATAAAAAATTGATTATTCACGAATATACAGGAAAAGGCGTACCTAATGGCACTTTTCAGGACACCCGCGAACTATTGGCAGTTTTCAGGACTCTGTATATATAGGCAGATTTCGGGACAGTAACGCGGTACGGGAATGCAAATGGCATTAAAGACACAACACACGCGGAATGTAACTGCTACTCTAATGACACTATGCTAAAAGATTCCCAATATGAATTATGGCATCGCAGAATATGAGAAAAGGTATTGGTAGTTTTTACAATTCAATTTCAACGGAGTCCCGAAAAGAACCGTTGTATCGCCGAAAGTCGTGGAGCGAATTGGCAGTTTCCAGGTCTCTGTATATATAGGGTCCCAATAAGTACCCTTACATCGCAAAACATTAAGATACACACGTACACATTTCAGGACTCTCTGCGCAGAGTCCTGAGTAGAACCGTTGCATCACAAGATGTACCGAAATGCATTTGCAGATTCAGGAATTCTCTGGATCTGGTGGTTTATGTCGGAACTGGAAACACAGTATGGCATTTCTCATCGAAGTCTGGAGAACGATTATCCACTAACCATTTTCAGTCGTCTACAAATCACTTACAACGCGTAGACAATCACTGTTATTTGATCTGATATTTTCAAAGGGAAACATATTGAAACCATATTAAAACCAAAGTAGTACGGCTGTTATTTTTACTGCAGCTCATTGAAGAGGTCTTACAAGCCCAAGAGATGAACTATAATTACGTGTCAATTCCACACTAATTACAGCATTCCAATTCGCGAATAAAGCGTGATCGACTTTTTCATTCAATTTCCATCTGATCAGTAATTAATTAACATCAGAGTAACCGTCATTGTACAGTGCCGACATGCACCACTGCAACCCATAATATTCGGGAACGTATGGGTAGTTCTGAAGCCTTCATTTTAATAAAGTCCTGAAACGAACCATTGCACTGCAGAATCTCAAGAAATGCAATGGCAGATTCCAGGACTTTATGTAAGTGAAGCCCTGGCATGAACCGTTGCATCGCAATATGTCATTTGGAGCAATGGCAGCTTTCAGGACTTTTCTAGTCAGTTAATCTGGAGTTTGACGTGAAACTGAAATAAAATGACAAGTGGTCGGCCGTTCATTCGGATGAGCCTTATACTTCGATTTGTTGATCACTCAAGGTTTGCAAGTATTCTAGACGTACCTAATATATCTCAGACGTAAATGCTTTAACAAGAGCTCTAGTTGGCGTAGTGACTGAAGAACCCGCTTCGTACATGAAAGTTCGTACAATCGATTCTCGTTACCAGTGCATTTTTTAAAATTTTGAATTTAGTTGACATGGAAAATTCATATCAGCTGCTATTCTACTCACTAAGTATACAAAAAACTCCTGTAGGAATTAGTAGGCATAATAAGTTCAAATGAATAAAGAAACTCATCCAAACGTGTAAACAAATGAAAAAATTGGCTAAACCGTGTGCTCCTAACAAAACGTAACGGTGGCGTTGGCCACCGTTGCAACGCAAATCACTGTGGGATGTACTGGCAGCTTTCAGGACTCTGCGCCACTGGAGTCCCGAAAAGAGCCGTTGTGTTGCAGAATGTCAAGAGACGCAGTGGCAGTTTTCAGGACACTAGGTGTATGGAGTCTTTGTATGAACCGTTGCATCGCAGATTGTCAAGAAATGCAATGGCAGTTTCCGGGACTAGAGTCCTGATATGAACCCTTGCATCGCAGAGTGTCATTTGGAGCACTGGTATATTTCAGGACTTTACTGGTCGGTTAGTCTGGACTTTGATGTGCAACTTAAATAAAATCACAAGTGATCGGCCGTTCAATAGAATGAGCCTTACCCTTCGATTTATTGATTTTTCAAGATTTGCAAGTATTTTAGACGTGTCTAATAAATCTCAGATGTAAATGCGATAACAAGATCTCTAGTTGGCGTAGTGACTAAAGCACCCGCTTCTTAAACGAAAGATCGTATGATCGATTCTCGTTACCAGTGCATTTTTTTAAATTTTGTATTTAATCGTTATGGAAAATAGATATCAGCTGCTATTCTGCTCGCTAAGTATGCAAAAAACTGCTGCAGGAATTAGTAGACATAGTGAATGCAAATGAATAAACTAATCCAAAAAGAGGAAACAAATAAACAAATTGGCTAAACCGTGTGCTCCTAACGTAATGTAACGTATCCGAGGTTAACGTTAAATTCATTTACACATATTAGTAACATCGATGCAACACGAATCACAGCGAGATGTACTGACAGTTTTCAGGACTCTGCGACACTAGTGTCCCGAAAAGAACCATTGTATTGCAGAATGTCAAGAGACGCAATGGCTGTTTTCAGGACTCTATGACCCTATAGACCTGGTATGGACCGTTGCATCGCAGAATGTCATATGACGCATTGGCAGCTTTCAGAACCCTTTTAATCTTTTGGTCAGAAGTTTGTTGTGCACTTGAAATAAGACGACCCGTTATCGGCCGTTGATTCAAATTGGTCTTATTCTTCTGTTTACCACCCCGTGAAGTTTTGCAAGTATCCAAGACGTAGTTAATATATCTCAGATGTAAATGTGTTTACACTTACTTTAGTTGATACAATGGCTATAGCATCCACTTCGTTCGCAGAGGGTCGTATGAACGAATCTCGCTACCACACACATACAGTATCATTTTCACATTCAATTATTATACTAAATTGTTTGTTTCGGAACTCGGTTACTAGAAATACTGAATGGTATTTCTATCACAGTCCAATCATTAATTTTTAATTATTTACGTGAAGTTTATTTGTCGTATACATGTGGTTTGCATCTCACCTCTCACCTCCGAAGTGAAACTGTCTGCGGAAATGTTTGCACCTAAACAGTTTGTTATTGTCGAACAAACAATCAGAATTACAACTACCACTGCGATTATGATATCATATCATGCAACAGTTTTCTTAAGCGTAGCCTAAATAAAATGTGTCTCACAAGGAAACGTTTCGAGGCCGCCGCTTCCGATCTTGATGAAACTTCGTAAATTTAAAGTTTATCGAAAAATAAGAGACCCCTATTTTTTTATAGCGGCCCAATTTTGGTTTAAGGGGGTGAAATGGACCCCTGAATTTTCACCCCCTTCGAGCTATCTCCGAAACGAAGCGAGATAGATGAAAACTTTCAATGTACGTTTTGTTTGGTTTTTTTAGTATAATAAAATCCCCTAAACAGATTTTGAAAAAAAGCATTATTTTTCAAAAAAAAAATTTTTTTATCTAATTTTTCGAAATTTCGGTTTAGTCATGTGGACAAAAATTTAGGAAATTTTATTACAAATTCAACCATGTATGACATGATATATTTCCCTCCTACAGTTTTGCAAATTTCTAACTTTTATGTCTGATAATGAGCGGGCTACCAATGGCAGTGACGGGATAGGTCGGGGGTTATTACTTCTATGTATTTTAATGCCACTTTTCTTTTATTTAATAAAGTTCAACTTCTATGGCTCATAATTATGACAATAATGGTATTCCGTGAAAAAATTTTTCATACAAAGTTGTTTCTTACACCAAGCACACGTAATAACGGCAATATCGCCACGGACTCCGAGGATGATGGCCCCTTTTTGGGAAGTCGGACCTCCCACCCTCTCCAGTCTGTTTCGTTCTTGTGAGGCGACTTCATTATATATAAGGAAGCGAAAGAGAAAGCTTTTTAGTCTGAATATTCAGTTTCTATGGTGCACAGCAGTTCATATTATTATTATGGCAATTATAAATCCGATCAATGTGTTAACTTTATTGGTGGCCGTTTTCAGTGTACCAAATGGAAGAGAAACTCCAATGAATAGTGCAGAAGTGCAATTGAAAGATTTATTACAAAATATTATTATACGTAGCATGGAGGATTCATCATTTCGAGTCGAACATGAAAATAAATTGGAATTGGAAGATTCAATCGAGGATAGTGAAATGCACGCTGTTAATACTGACTGACTGGAATCGGATGTCGAGGATGTTCCTCACGTAGAAACCTCTATACCTCCAGAACCATATCCCTGTACACCCGATGAAGAAGCGGTTAGCTTTGAATATAAACAAAGTGCCATAGATTACTGGAACAGTGGGAAGAAAAGACGTCGAACCGTAGGAGCAGTTCAACATCAGTTTAAAAAAGTGAAATCTGATAGACAATTACGAAGATGGGCTGCGCAAGTAGGACAGGGGGGTACTCAAAATGATAAATTAATACGCATAGCGAAATATACTTTTGATAAATTTGTAGAAGCTAGTAGATCGAAAATAATAGTACATAATGTAGACCTTAAACGATGGGCTTTACAAGCAAAAGAAGTAGAGAATCTTCCAACCTTCAAAGCAAGCCAAACATGGTTGAGGTCATTCAAGAAAGCATATAGAATTGTCTCTCGAAAGATCACAAAGTTTGTAACGAGAAAAAACGTTGAGGGTGAGGAAAGTTTGAAAGTACGAAGCCATGCCTTCGTAGAACAAGTGAAGCCACTCATTACACAATATGGACCACAAAATGTATTTAACTCTGATCAGAGTGGATTTAATTTAGAAATACATTCTGGCCGAACTTTAGCTACATCGGGGCAAAAAAAAATTGAAGCTGTGGTACAATCAATATCTTCTACAACCCACAGCTATACTATACAACCCACCATATCTGCTGATGGAAAACTACTGTCGCCTCTTTATGTGGTATTAAAAGAGGCTAGTGTGCAATTGGGAGAACGAGTGCAACAAACCGTGTTTAGGCCGCCAAATGTATACTTCATGGCTTCCAAATCTGGGAAACTTACAACCGATCTCATGAAAACATGGCTGCAAGAAGTTTACTTCCCTAACACTGGATCTACAAGCGTCTTACTGCTGGACTCTTGGAGTGGACAATGTGAGCGAAGTGTTCGAGAAGCTACACCAGAAGACAAGACAATAATATTAATGACGATTCCACAAGGCACCACCGGACTGATTCAACCGCTAGACGTATACGGATTTCGAATGTGGAAGAATTTTGTAAGGAGGTTTTCAGATATTGTAACTCTTTTCAATTACGATATTAACCTTCATTCGAGAGATAATATTTTAAAACTTCAATCTCTTACTCATAATCAGTTTTCTTCACCACGGTTTACTAACTTTATTAAATATTCGTGGTTCAAGAGTGGATATATATTCAGGAGACCTCCTGAATTTGAACATCCTGTAGAATTTTGTTTTGCACAGGACTCGGAACCACGATGCCACATATGTGGCGATATTGCCGTTATTACGTGTGCTTGGTGTAAGAAACAACTTTGTATGAAACATTTTTTCACGGAATACCATTATTGTCATAATTGTGAGCCATAGAAGTTGAACTTTATTAAATAAAAGAAAAGTGGCATTAAAATACATAGAAGTAATAACCCCCGACCTATCCCGTCACTGCCATTGGTAGCCCGCTCATTATCAGACATAAAAGTTAGAAATTTGCAAAACTGTAGGAGGGAAATATATCATGTCATACATGGTTGAATTTGTAATAAAATTTCCTAAATTTTTGTCCACATGACTAAACCGAAATTTCGAAAAATTAGATAAAAAAATTTTTTTTTTTGAAAAATAATGCTTTTTTTCAAAATCTGTTTAGGGGATTTTATTATACTAAAAAAACCAAACAAAACGTATATTGAAAGTTTTCATCTATCTCGCTTCGTTTCGGAGATAGCTCGAAGGGGGTGAAAATTCAGGGGTCCATTTCACCCCCTTAAACCAAAATTGGGCCGCTATAAAAAAAATAGGGGTCTCTTATTTTTCGATAAACTTTAAATTTACGAAGTTTCATCAAGATCGGAAGCGGCGGCCTCGAAACGTTTCCTTGTCAGCCGTATACCGTGAACAGAGGCAATAATTTCTGTACTCCTCGTTAATCATTACTATTCACGTCACCGTTATATATTTCAAGGGAGAAAGTATTTTCCTTCCGGTCTGGTACGACATATTTAATCTCAGTGCATAGGAAGTAGAAGATGTTCGTCTTAACAATTGTAAAGGGAAGTGCGCCGATAGTGCTGAAATAGTCTCGTAATTATTTTATAGACTTAAATTGAAGAGATCTTAATTCATTTGTTCGATTGATAGGCTTTCTTTCCACGCTTATTTCACACCAATTACGGCATTTAAATTCGCGAATGTAGTAGCGCGGTCTTGTATATGTATATACCAAAGTGTAAATATTAGTATGTAGTTACCTCACACTTCAGGGTAATCGTTATTCTGGAGTCCCAATATGTTTAGAATATTCGTATTAATCATTAAGAAGCAGAACACATGTTACTGTATTGGCAGCTTTCAGGAACTTACATTAACCCTTCGATGCCACATTGGGGTTCCACGGACCCCAACAAAACTTTGAAACTACGGTTTCTTCAGTCATTTAAATTTGACTTTATGGATTTTTGGTAATTAGTACATTTCCAGATAAATTCTAAGTTTGCCCATCATAATCCTCAGAAAATTGGCAAGAAATGAATGATAGAACTTTACGATATGTACAATTATTCATAAGTTATAAACCAAAGAGTCGCTGAGCTCTTGCTTCACAGAACATTAAGTAACGTGTTGGAAGTCTTCAGAACACTACGCTGTAGGAATCCTCGTGTGAACCAATTCGTAACAGAATGTCAGGAAACACACTGGCATTTCCCAGTGATTACATTGCGAGATATTTTATTTAGATATAATATCAAACCTCCTTTTCCTATTTTATAGTAAATGTCTCGTTGAAATTAGTCAACTCCAGGAAAAATATTCGATTGAAGGTAGAGAGAATGCGTTGGGAAAATGGAAAGTAGATCTGAGAAAATGCACAAGATATATATGTCAAGTTTTAAATAAAGAAAGAGAAATAAGATTTACTGTGTGTATTATCGTATAGAAATGAATGGATTATAGAAGAGTGGCGGCAATCTTTCACGGAAGATTGACAGTAACTTATGAACGGAGGGCATGCTGAAGTTCAGACAGTTGTCAATAGAATTTTTCATTTTATAGAAGACTATACAGGGTGTTCATTTTAAAACTTACCACCAACATTATCTGCGTAAAGAGACATATTTCTGAAAATCGCCGAGACACGTCAACAAAATTATTGAGGGGGAACATTTTTTATAAAAATTCGACGCCCCCCCCCTCAACCACCTGACTCCGGGGGCGGTAACCCCAATATTCTTAAATGGAACAGGGGGTCGAGTGATACCTCATTTTAAAGGGCTTTTAATTGTGTACATTTTGACGTCCTACTTTTCAAATTTGACGTTAAAATGAGGTATCACTCGACCCCCTGTTCCATTTAAGAATATTGCGGTTACCGCCCCCGGAGTCAGGTGGTTGAGGGGGGGGGGGGCGTCGAATTTTTATAAAAAATGTTCCCCCTCAATAATTTTGTTGACGTGTCTCGGCGATTTTCAGAAATATGTCTCTTTACGCAGATAACGTGGGTGGTAAGTTTTAAAATGAACACCCTGTATAATGTAGAGTTTTATGTTTTTCCTCATATTTGCTGTCAAATTAATAATCAGAATATTACGGGAAATGTGGGAAAATACATAGGTTTTGACGGCTCATCAACAGTCGCGTGCGTGCATTCTTTGTCTTTGGTTTTAACGATGTCTCGTTTGGTGTGGTGACATGTGTTGTGCATCAATGCCTAGTAATTGTCCCGTTACATTACATTAACCGTGCCGACGAATTTCCTATGACTCTTGGTGCTTATCATGCCGAACAGCAAGCGTATTTCCTGCGAGTTCCACAAGTTTGAGTGATAGTACTTTCGACGGAGGACAGAGAGATCGTCGGAACCCCCACGAAGTTACAGAAGCGTGTAAAGTGCAGGCTTTAAGATTTTCGGAGCTCGCGTGCATGAGCTGCATTTGACAGGTCGCCTTCCCTTTAAAGATGAACAGAATATCGACCACCACCTCTGGTGGCAATGAAGGTGGTGTAAGAGGTGCGTTGAGTCTAATGAGCTGCGTGAGAGAGGTCTCGCTACCTTCTCAGGATCACCGAGCTCTCGGCTTCGTGGAATTGCGGAATCAGCAAACCGCCGAGCTTCCCAAAGAACCAAAGAAGCAACGCTTCCACCTCCTGTGAGGGCTGTGGAGGATGTTGAGGAGAAACAGTCCCGCAGCCGCCGACGCGCGATTTGGAACGCCGATTGAGACGCCTACCTCACGACGTACGACCGCGGGGCAGTCACCGTTAACCCTTACAAGCACGGTGGCATATTGAATATGCCACCTAGATTATCATCATAATTCTTTGAACATGATGATGATTACTTTATTTGACTGACCTTATTTCCATAAATATAGTTGCCCTTCAGGTTTTTGGGGTCGTTGATTTCAAATTTGCTATCAGATTTACAACATTCAAAATGGCGGATCCAAAATGGCGGACCAAATTTGTAAAATTGACTCCGATCATGGTGAAAATTGGTAGGGGAGCACGGGGCATGTTGGCCGAATTTTCATATGGGAATTTTTAAAAATTTTCTTCTTCTGTTTTGAAAAATGCTTTTGCCCCTATTCTATGGTAGCAACCCTTGGCTCAATATTGTACAATTTTGAGGACCCTGAAATGATAATTGAAATTTTTATTCGTTTATGAACACATCGCAGAAAATCGGCCAACATACCCCAACCCCGGGGTAAGTTGGCCGATAACTAGGGGTAAGTTGGCCGAGTTACTGAAATTGATTAAACATAGTGTAAGAGAGAGAGAGATTGCTGCGCGTATATGTTTAATCACACTTTATTTTATTAAAATTGTCAATTCAATTTTATCATAAACTTGTATTTTTGCGAACAATAACATGAACATTTTATAGGCATTGAACATTCAAATTTTATCGCGATTTTTTCATCGCTTTCCTTTTTCGGACCTCTTGTTCTTCTCGCAACGCATTTTTTATAGGCGAGTCTGTCAGGATTTCCGTGCTTCTTCGCTTACGTCCTCTTGTTTTGATATTTTCTTTCCTCGGAGGAGCTTTTGGAAATGGGCGAAGATTCTGGAGACGAATACTCAGCGGCAGTGAATCCAGTGTTTCAGAATGACTTGGCTCTGCATGATATTCACTTGTAGAAGGTTGAGGCTCTGGAATCGATGTCGACGTTCCGGGATCTGGTCGATCCAATGAGAAGTTGGGCAGAAAATCTTCCGGTCCAAAAATGAGAGGATTAAACGGCCAAATGCCTGTTACTCGAAATCCAGACTGGATATTCGATGGTGTGAAAGCCGAAGGCATCGCAGTTTTAACGATCCCTGGGATGTTATAAATTGACATAGTTTTTCCTGGATTTTGGGTCATCCACGAATCACAAGCTGCGTTGACAAAACATTTAAACGATCGAAAAATCGTTCGGTCCAGTGGTTGTAGCTTATGGCTGCAGTGTGCTGGGAATGAGACCACGATGACTCCATTTTCCTTCAACAAATCAAGAACGTCGAAGGAAAGGTGGGATCCGTGATTATCGAGTAGTAATAGAACTGGGCGTTGTTTTGACGGTCGAGAATGTTTAATGAAATGTTTTGCGAATTTAACGAAGTTCTCCGCGGTCATCCACCCTGATAGGTTTGCGTCGCCATCACTTCCAGTTGGAGCCTCAAGGAGAAAATGATCCTTGTAATTCTTTCTTGGGAAAATGAAAAACGGTGGAATATAGTTTCCAGTGGCAGAAATTCCAGCTGCAACTGTCACTAGAGTTCCTCTTTCACCTGAGGTTACTCGGCCGACCTGTTTTGTCCCACGAGACGCTACAACTCGACCAGGATTTTGAACAGTTGTTACTCCGGTCTCGTCAATATTCCATATGTCCCCAGGGCCGAAATTGTGCCGTTTTAGGACGATTTCCAAGTTGCCAAAAAATTTTTCCACGTTAATCTTGTTGAAGCTCGTCATCCGAGCTAAGCTCGTTGCTTGTGGCGTTCGGATTGATAGTTGAGGATGCCTTTTTAAAAAATTTGCGAACCAATCACATCCAGCAAGTTCCGCTTTGGACCAAGAGTCTGGCATTTTACATTCAATATTTCTTGCGTATTGGTAAGCCAATCTACGAACTTCCTTCGGGGACAATCCGTAATAAATCAGTGCAGCCATTCGCAGATATTCCGCTAAAGCGGACTCTTCCTTGTCTGTGAATACCTGGAAATAGAAAAGTTCATAAGTGAATAAATTCATAAGTGAACTATTTTTGCTTATTACGATATATTTTATATTTATTTTATCAAATCACTATTAATGTTCATGTTTTCTTTGCTACAATCCATTCTCAGCAATTTCTGAAACATAATTTCATACATTCAAGGCATGATAAAGATATTCAGACAAGAATTTTCTTACTTTTCTTGGTTTTTGGTAGCCACATGTAACATCTGAAGAGTTTTCCGAACATTCTTGTCCATCGTTTGTGAAATTTCTTTCTGCGACTTGCTTGCAGTATCTCGAAAGCGAACGTACAGGAATGTTGTATTTGTTTGCAACCCTTCCTATTTTATTAGAGCCATCTGAAACCTCTTGTACGGCCTTCAAAATAGTGCCCGGTGAGGTGTTCACTCGTTCTGATTTTCGCTTGTAATTGCGCATTTTCTGCAACTCCAAAAACCTAAAATAACCCCCAAACACTCTAAAAACACTCTTTGCAGTAAATTTAAAAATTCTAAAAGTAAAAAATTACTTAAGTTGTTTAAATTTTCATAATTGTTAGAATCATTAATAATTTTAAATATTGATGTTTTGAAAACTCGGGAAATAACCAAATTGTGAAAATTCACGAAATTATTGGCATTTTGTAATTTTTCAAATTTCCAGATTTTTTACACCTTGCAAAGTATTCATAGCATAACTGTTAAAAAAATGAGTGTATTTCAATAATTAAGAATGTGGGGCCCTTGGGCCCCCATTCTTAATCCGGCCTTGTATGTATGTGGGGACTCCGGGGCCCCCACATCCTTAATTCGGCCCTGTATATATCAAAAACATGATCACGTAATATATGGACAGCCCCCAATTCACACCAATTTCTTTTTACAACTCGGCCAACTTGCCCCTTAAAAACTAGGCCAACTTACCCCGTTCAGACATGCCGTAAATAAATCAGAATTCTATGACGACAACAATAGGTTACAAACTATATGCACTTGACACATTAATGATTGCATACTATAAGACATGGCGAGGTAGAGAATCTTTTGAAAATCTATAATTGATCAACAGCAATGACTCAAATTCAAAAATGTCGATATTTTACTTACCGTCTTGGAAATAAATAAATTCGTGTAACAACAACAAAATACGTAACTCAGCGTTCGGTTTTGGGGAAAAAGTTGATACCTAAAAAGTACATAAAGTATGTGGCAGATGGCGCCAGAGACTGATTTTTGACAAAATTATTCGCACTCGGCCAACTTACCCCGCGGCCAACTTGCCCCGTGCTCCCCTATACATGGGTTTTTGGGGTCGCTGATTTCGAATTTCTCTTGACATCTTTTTTTGTGCTACAGGAAGCACAGAGTCAACTTCGGTACTTTTGTCCGCTATATTGGATCCGCTATCTTGACTTTTAAAAATCTAATAGCAAATTCGAAATCAGCGACCCCAAAAACCCATGTATACCAATTTTCACCATGATCGGAGTCAGTTTTACAAATTTGGTCCGCCATATTGGATCCGCCATTTTGAATTTTGAAAATCTGATAGCAAATTTGAAATCAGCGACCCCAAAAATCTGAAGAGCAACTATGTTTATGAAAATAAGGATATCAGGAAAATGTGTGCTTCAAAGGGTTAAACATCCAGCGGAACATCCAGAAGAAGCCAGGAGCAGGAGTGATACTGAACTTTCTACGGACTCTTGCGACAAAATGATAGTGTTTTAATAAGGACAGGCGGCGTTGAGGAGACTTTGGTAAAGCTTCGGGAGGCGGGTCAGCTCTTCGTGTATTACGACAGCTTATTCCACTGGGACGTGCCTCAAACTTGCCCGCTTTCTTCGCTGGACACCCTTGCTTCACTTGAGCGACGGTAAGACAGAAAGTGCGGGTGTGGGCGAGGACTCGAAGATGATTTCGCCGGAAAAGCAGTCCAACTGCTAGTGCCAGACGTCCAAGTTGAAAGAGAACCTGAACATTCATCAGCTGCTGACAATAACGATAGTCACTTGCATGGCTGACAACGGCAACAACCAGCAGAACTCGGTGATCTATCCAAAGACAATTGCTCTCTTTCTCGCTTCCGACGATGCCGGTTGTCAAGCCGGAGGACAATAAACAGCTTTTGTTTAACACCCTCCTCGCCAGTAAGAACGACGAGGACTTGCAAAATATGCTTAACGGCAATATATCGGAGGTATACCACGACACTAAGAGCTTCAAGGAGAAGCTTATAATGTTTGAACAGCTTGGAAAGTACGTCGACTTTACTCGGAGGCAGAAGGTCGCCCTGTTTCCGGTTATAAGATTACGTCTGTATCTACTTTGCGTCACAGGATTTCCGTGTAGATTATGCCTTGTATAAATTATTTGTATGCCGCTTAATTTTTCTATCAAAAAATTTTCTATTTAATCAGGAGCGCGCGCCAGTGGCCCAAGTCAGCGTTTGACGAGGGATTTCCCAGGCATTTATTTTTATTTTGTCACTCAGTATCAAATACTCGGTTTCATGGGCGTCCTCGACGCATGTGAAATCATCTTTCACACACCAATTCGTAAAAAGGTGCGCAGTGCGTGAAATAACCTGCGCAGTGCGTGAAATCGTCAACCTCGTATTTGACACTTAGTGACAAAAAATAGAATTCGTTATTCGGTTGTTTGGCGCCGTTCTAACGAGTGTGATTGCCGTACTCGCTTCGCTCGTGCGGCAAACTTCACACTCGTTAGAAACAGCGCTTCATGCCCTAATAACGAAAATAACTATTTCATCACATGGTTGCCCCTATTCTTGCGTATTTTGCATACTGCGTAATCAGGATGTACCGATGGGTCATCACGATCCAGTATTAAAAGAAGTACTGCATTGCTAAGGGGCGAGGGGGCTTTGCAGTGATCTTTGTCCGTCAATGCGCGTAAGCGATTTGTCAAAATTGCTCCTTTTAACGACTAAATGAGTCAAGGCCAAATCCTGCTTCCGAGACGCTGAAAATGCTGCATTATGACGTTTTGAAACGATGTTTGACAAGGAGTCCCATTTGTCATGACAACTCGGCAGGATCAGTGCAGTTTCCTGATTTCAACTGTCTAAATTCAATTCGTGCGTTACAACTTTAATGACATTAGTTCAACGTCATCGTTTGTTGTACAGTAGTATTAGAAGAGCTTGCCAACAGCATTGTAATTGTAAACGAGAGAATACATAGGCTTTGCCTTCTTTTTATATAAAATGCAAAATATGGCTTAACTACTGCAACGACTTAAGATTCAATGCTACCCGCGTTACGCAGGAAATTCTTATTAGAACGTTTATTGTACCGTAACAAATATAAAGATATTAGATTATTTTTTCATGTTAGCTTCTCTGCATATGGTTTTCCTTTACTTCTAACATGCACACTTGGCTTTGGCACTTATCTACTTCTTACATCCTGTCTTTCTACGATTCTTTTGAATTTGGTTTGATATCCACGTTTTCACGACACTCGGTGAACGATTGGCTAAACAGGAATGCCGACGAATAAGGTTTTGGATATCTTTCAATGAAGGGTAGACTTCAGTTTTTATATTGTTCTGGAATAGTTTCATGGCTGCTTCCTTTTCATCAGCGGTCCAGCGTTTCTTAGGTTTCACTTTACCGTAGGGGGATGCTAAAGTAAGAAAAAAAAGATTTCATAATACTTTATCATTGAACATGTTTTGCAAAGTCTTGTATTTCAATCATTCGTCTCAGAACTTACTAGATCGCTTTTGTAATTTCTGTTCATTTCCGTGGGCAGAGTTCAGCTTTCTCTTCTTAGTTCTTCTTCGAGGTTCCTCCACATCTGAGAAACTATCATCTGAAGTTTCCGAACTGGTGTTTCTGCTACCAGAGGCGTTATCGTTTTCGTCGACAGCATCGAACGTCCTGTTAGGCGATCCCTCGTTGGAAACTGCTTTTGAATTCCAATCATTTTTAGATTAACAAACACTAAAACTAAAATACAATCGATCCTGCTAAGAATTTCAGTTTCCACTTGTTTGTGCCAAGATTGGGATAGATTTCATATGCATGTGAGTACGAGTTGATACGTTCAAGTATATGGAATCATATTGTAAAAGAAGCGAAACTCCACATGTTTGTCTCTCTCACATTTATGAAAAGGATGCCCACTGCTCTACAAAAGCCAACCAAATCCACATACAAGTACATCCCTACGTTTTTAGCAGGGTAAATTATTAGCGCTTAATAGATAATGGTACAATTAGCTTGCAATGGTCGTGCATTTACTAACTAGTGACTATTCTTGTTTTCTTCAAGATACTGCCACTCCTTTTATGATTTCCTTTCTTTGAAGGTTGCGTAGCGGAACAAGGATGGGACGGTAAGGGAGAAACGGTTTCGTTGTGGGATCCGCAAGCTTCGTGCTGAAGAAACTGTATTTCTTCATGGTTATCAGAATCATCAGTCGCCTCTTTCTCGCTCTCATCACCTCCTTGTGCTAATTCTAAGACTCGAGACATGCGTAATATTTCCCGGCTAATTATTGGTTGTCGGTAATGTTCCCTGTGGATTTTTTCATCATGTCCTATAAAGTTGGCTACATCCGCCACTTCATTTTCGGTTAAATTGAGATTTATGCAATTTGTCGCGATGTGTTTTCTGAGTTTAGTTCCTCTCAAATTATCGGGGAGATCAGCTCCGGAGTCTTTTGCAAACTTTCGCATCAAGTTGCAAGCCCTTAGATACTTATGTCTTGATTTTTCGTAGCCAGGAACCCCGAAAATGTAAGGATTTTCAGAACGTATGCCTGCATCCTTCCTGTGCTTCAGAATCATTTCAATACACTCCAGCAAATCTGATGGTAAAAGAACGGGCACTGTTCGGTTAAGTTTACCACGTATTACAAACCGCACATATTTTCTTCCGATCGCTTGTGCATCTGCTGACAGGTTTTTCAAAAGATCATTGCCAATACGTTCATGGCTATTGAAATCTTCCACGAAAACACGTTCTATTTCTCCAGCCCTGCGACGGTTGAAAAGCTGCACAGACGTTAACGTAGTTTCCGCTAGAGTTAACCAGGCATCATACGTGAACCCTTTCTGCAAACTTTGACAAGCTGAATTTCTTTTCTCTCTCAAGTACGTATGTAGCTTCTGAATGTCTTTTGCGGACGGAAGTTCAACTCGTTTGCGTCTCTTTGCCTGAGTTTGCGTTTCGGCAACCGTCTTGTTCACGCTGGTGGCTATATCCTCCACTAAAAGCTTCAGGAAATCATCCGCGTTTTGCTTTCCATCTTTGTCCTTCCTCTTAATGCAATCGGTTACATAAAAGTGCCCAATTTTCTTTATTAGAGAACCAAGAGTGTAAGCAGTAGATGGTGCTTTATACGTGTTCGTGGATTCGTCAAAACCAGCAACTACGTTAATAGCGAAAATAATATTGTCATAGAATTGAGGATCGTATAAATCTGCCATTTCAGTGACTGCTGGATTAATCTCTTTCAAAGCAATTAAGAAGCGTCCCAGCAGTCTCAGGTTAGCTCTGATCAATTCATGTTGATGTTGTAGACGATATTTGCAGCACATTTTGTTGCCATAAAGAATTACCAGGCGGTCATATCGGATATTTCTCACAATTTCATCCTCTCGCAGAATGGGAAAAACGTCCCTCCTCAAAGTTTTTGAAGCTTCTGGGTGAATACGACCGATTATTTTGCGACCCATTACCGTTAGCGTTCTATTCTTTTTGCCGCTGTATCCGAAGCATTGCTGGGCATGATGTCGGATATTATTTTTGGCAAAGAATCCCTTACAATTCTGACACGCTTGAAAATCTCTGGCAGATTTAGGCCTCCTTTCATTAAGCCGTCTGCAGACAATCAGTTCCCCGTCATTTACGTCATTCTGCGTATTAAAGTAGAACTGCGAGTTCTTTCGTATAGTATCGATAATCTTTCTGCGTTCTGCGCACCCTTTCTTCAACACGAGAACTTTTTAACGTCTTGTTCGTCTTTGTGAACTTTTTCTAAATGTCGAACAAATTTACTTTGAAATTTGTTGCAAAACATGCAGAAGGTTCTTTTCCCTTGACCTCTATTACCAGTGGATACTTGAACAAACATGTCCTTGTCATCTCGCACGCAATCTCCTGGTCGATTTGTCATCAAAGACAAGTCAATTGATGAAATTTTGGAAACATTTCTATCGTTTCCTCTCGACTTTACACTTGAGTCTGTGGTTTCATTTGAGCCTTGCACAATTTGCCCTTCATCGATGCAATCGCTTGCTTCTACCCATGCTCTAGAATTGAACCAAACATTTAAAACCTCATTGTATCGTAATAAGTCAAGAATTTGTGTGTAGAGTACGTTTTCATTTATCATTAATAAGTGAAATTAAGTTGATTTATAACATTCGTTATTTTTATAGAAAGTCTTGACTCCATTTCAAATAACGCTGTTATACAGGGTGTAAATTTACCTAGAGACTCTAGTTGTGTGGCCTACACCGTCCGACGCAAGCCTATATCGAGTCGCTACTCGACAGAGGGACATCGCGTCATGACATATTTCATGATACCGATCGTTATAGTGAGCAAGCTGCTGAATCTCTTCACCATAATTTTGCTCAGAGAGATTTGGTCTAAATATAAAGTTACCAAAAATAATGAACTTTACGCAAACAGACTTTTGAAAGCTGTGAGGGAATATAACAGCAATCACATATAACTTCTATAATTTAGTATTAATTTTTATTGTTTTATATGTTGTTTGTATTTGAAACGTACTTCAATATATTAAATATTAAAAGAGTTTACTTTTACATTTTTTGTATTTTTGTTACATACATTTAACAAAGTAACCATTTTTCCATATTATTTCCAATATTTTGCTAATATTTTCACTTTTTTGCATTTTGCCTAAAAACGGCTCTAATGATTATTTTAATTTCTGTGTTTATTATTTAGTTTAGGTCTACGGAACAAATTAAAGCAAGAAAAAAATTAGGTGCTCGACTTTTGATTTAAAATTTTTTCAGGCGTACCGTGGAAGGCGCATGATGAGTCAGTGCCTCCGGAATGACCGAGTACTTTGTACTTACCTATTTCGGGCATTTCCAGAATAGTCCAGTCATTCTACCGTATGTATCATGCCAAATTAAACAAGCAGATATACCGACATTGTCGAAACTTTACCGACGGTCAAGAATTTTATAGTTAGAGTTGGCTTGAGAAGAGTGCGCTGTGTGTGCTGCGTGAGAGCGAAAAGTGTCAAACGTCTGATTTCCCGATAGCTGTTAATTCAAGAGATCGAAGTGTTTCGTGTATTATTCAATACTTCGATTTTCCGAATTGACAGCTATCGGGAAATCAGACGTTTGACACTTTTCGCTCTCACGCAGGACACACAGCGCACTCTTCTCAAGCCAACTCTAACTATAAAATTCTTGACCGTCGGTAAAGTTTCGGCAATGTCGGTATATCTGCTTGTTTAATTTGGCATGATACATACGGTAGACCCAATTTGTATGTGCTTCACTAGATTAATCCCCTGTCGATGAATTATAGACCAATCGAAAGGAAAAAACTTCGCAAACAATATTCCGATGTGGTAACATGACGTAGGTGACCGCGGGGTTGTTTATTTAACAAAAACGTTGCGAAATTTCGCTCTTACCGACGTGGGCGTAGTCCCGTTCAATTTATATACATTCAAATATATATATTCGAATATATCATATATTAAAAAAATTACGTTCCTGTAGAGCGCGAAATTCTCTACAAAATTAATGTAGGAAGTAACTCTCTAGGACGTGTCCTTTATTTTATATAAATTGGTAAAGTTTCTTGAACAACACTCACGAGCAGAACCGCTGACTAGCCACGCCACGCCTCAACACCGGATGGCGCTGCACGCCCAATCTCAGAATTCAAATGGTAAACCCTCCGTTACTCGCCGAGCGCCATAGGAAATAGATCAGGCTATTTACCGGCTACTTTCACATACCTTTGTACTGAACGGGAGACGAAAGTAAGTGCGACTATATCTCGAGCGTTTGTCGGAGGTCTACTCGCACAGGGTCGTACTACGCCGCGCGCACGCACGCACGTTCCTGTCTCATTGATTTCAATGGAGAAATAAAAACCGAATATCTCTATTTCTAAACGTCAGAATGACTTCATTCATAAGGAAAAGTTATCAGTTTCTTTATAATCTAAAATCTGACAATATTTTTTTCCTCACTCATGCCCATTTCGAGGCCTTTTCCAGCCTATTTTCAGACCGTAAGATGACGTTTTTACCGCGTGACACCGAGCAGGAGTCCGCAAGCTGTTAAAAGTACTTTACTCAGACTGGCGTGACTGCTTAGTCCGAAGTGGGTCCTTTTTTCAAATTAATGAACGCAACGTGAAATGAGTCGTGTATGTTTTGTTTTGTCACGCCAGTCTGAGTAAAGTACTTTTAACAGCTTGCGGACTCCTGCTCGGTGTCACGCGGTAAAAACGTCATCTTACGGTCTGAAAATAGGCTGGAAAAGGCCTCGAAATGGGCATGAGTGAGGAAAAAAATATTCTCAGATTTTAGATTAAGTATAAAGAAACTGATAACTTTTCCTTATGAATGAAGTCATTCTGACGTTTAGAAATAGAGATATTCGGTTTTTATTTCTCCATTGAAATCAATGAGACAGGAACGTGCGTGCGTGCGCGCGGCGTAGTACGGCCCTGTGCGAGTAGACCTCCGACAAACGCTCGAGATACAGTCGCACTTGCTTTCGTCTCCCGTTCAGTGCAAAGGTATGTGAAAGTAGCCGGTAAATAGCCTGATCTGTTTCCCATGGCGCTCGGCGAGTAACGGAGGGTTTACCGTTTGAATTCTGAGATTGGGCGTGCAGCGCCATCCAGTGTTGAGGCGTGGCGTGGCTAGTCAGCGGTTCTGCTCGTGAGTGTTGTTCAAGAAACTTTACCAATTTATATAAAATAAAGGAAACGTCCTAGAGAGTTACTTCCTACATCAATTTTGTAGAGAATTTCGCGCTCTACGGGAAGGTACTTTTTTTAATATATGATATATTCGAATATATATATTTGAATGTATATAAATTGAACGGGACTACGCCCACGTCGGTAAGAGCGAAATTTCGCAACGTTTTTGTTAAATAAACAACCCCGCGGTCACCTACGTCATGTTACCACATCGGAATATTGTTCGCGAAGTTTTTTCCTTTCGATTGGTCCATAATTCATCGACAGGGAATTAATCTAGAGAAGAAAGTCTAAAATGACTGGACTAGAAGTCCCGTTTGCCCTCGCTACCTGCGGTACGTCCCGGTCAGGAAGGCGCACGATGCGATAGTTCGATTCCAGACTTCTAGCGAGACAGTCGCTAACAACGCTATACCCGAAGGCATCACGGTTGATAAGTCCACAGTATTATTTTTAGTAGTTGAATAAATTTACGTATGTAAAAATTGTGCCTGATTAACTAGTAATAATTAAGTGTTTGATTAATTGATCATTTCTGTGAATCTATTTATGTATTACAATCAATATTGTATTCAACTTATTTTATAATATTAATTGTAATAGGTACATAAATAGAGGTTCACAGAAATTATCAATTAATCAAATGCTTAATTATTACTAGTTAATCAGCCACAATCTTTACATACGTACATTTATTCAACTACTAAAAACAATACTGTGGATTGGATATTAATCAATTTATTTTGTCATTTTTTAAAAGTAAATAAAGACTGGAAAACCCACTAAGCACTTTTTCTAAAGACCAGTCATTCTGCCTGGTTTTGGTACAAACAGGTATTTTTAAATGGCTGATTGCGATAAGGTTCTATCTTGCAAGCAAATCTTACAGCAAGCATAATTCTCGGTACGATTTCTACCTGGGTCAGTAAAAGGAGATAGTTTGATTTTTGTGTTTTTTTTGTTACGCGAAATGATTGCGTAAATAATAGTAATAATAACAGTAATAATAATAATAATTTATACTCACTGGAAGGTTAAAAATTATCCTCTTTGGAAGGATAAATCTTATACTCCTGTAGAAACATAATTTTTGGCCGAAGGTTAAAATTTATTCTTCGGAAGGATAAATTTTCTACTTCTTTAGAAGGATAAATTTTGGCCATTGGAAGGTTAAAATTTATCCTTTGGAAGGATAAATTTTATACTCCTTTACAAGGATAATTTTTAGCCATTCCCGATTGGATAATTTTTACTCCATTTCCCTTTCGTACTCAGATTATCCTTCTAGGTATAATTTTTAATCTCACTTTAGGATTAAAATTTAGTCTTTTTTTTTCAGTGTATGCATGTGGTTTTAATCTTGCTTCTCCAGTCCATTGTGGAATTAATTGGGAAGGTTTCTGCCAATCAATAGATTGTCATCAGCAAACAAACATTCGGAATTATAGTCAGAATTGTGATTGCGAAACTAGTGCAATATTTTTTAACGCAGCCTGTATTATAAGTGTCTCAGCGTTACTAGATACATATGGGTGTTAGTAATTCGAGTAATATAATTTTGTTTGCTCGCATGGTGGGCTTTTCTTCCATTCTTATTTCAATCTAATTACGTCACTCAAATTCGCGAATGGAGCAACATCGGCAATTCTATTAAATTTTGATGTGATCAGAGTGAACTTTGCTCTCTTGTCCCTATATATGTACACATTGGTAGTTTTCAGGACTCTGTATTAATGGAGTCCTGAAAAATGCCTTTGCATCGCAGATTGTCATGAAAGGTATTGGCTGCTTTCAGGACTCTACGTGAAAATGCAATGAGGTTATATCTCATGATGCCATGTAATGCATTGACAACTTTCAGGACTCTTTTCAACTTGTTGGTTCGTGTCGGGATTCAGTTACTAGAAATACTAAACCGTACTTCTTATTAATGTCTGAACAGTAATTAGCAGTCATTTAAGTGATGTACCATTTGCCGTGTGCAGGTGGTTTGCATCTTACTTCTAACTGCGTCTTCCAGAATATGCAAGAGTAGAACGTTATCAGGATTCCTTGTTTCCTATATATATCACAGTATCGTCATATGAATATTCGATAAGCTGGAATTGAGATAGGAATAAACATTTACCATTTTCTCATTAGTAGAAGGAAATATTTATTTGTGTAGTGTTATTGTTAGGTTATATTATTATAAAGTTATATTCTTAACCATTAATATGTTACAAACATGTCGAAGATGAAGAAGATGTGAGGAACTGAACCAATATTTGATGTCAATATTCTGAAATATTACAGCTAAAACGCATTTATATGTAAGGATACTTTTCAGGACTGTCCTGAAAGTATACGATATATAGAAAAATCTTTCAGGACCGTCCTGAAAAGCACCAAGTGTCCCGGTAATATACGTTGCGTACCTAAAAAAGACCTGAAAACTGCCATTAGATATATATATATATATATATATATATATATATATATATATATATATATATATATATATATATATACAGGGTGACATTTTGAAAACTTGCCACCCCAATATCTCAGAAAGTTAGAGATTTTCTGAAAAAGAAAAATACGGTTTCGGCAGTGGAGAAGGGGAACAAAAATGACATAATCGGAGACGCACCCCCTTCAACCCCCTTCAACCCCCCAACTTTGTAATCTTAAATAGCAACCCCCCCTGTATGATACAGCGTTGGAAAGCTCTTTAAAAATGCTTTACAACAATACCAAATGTTGGTTTCTTTGGATGAGTAGTTTTCGCGCAAATCGAGAGAGAAACTGCTAGAAGTACGATTTGTCAATTTATTTATTAAAGGTCAGTTACGTTACAATAAATTTTCGAAATGATTTTCATTGATTTTTCGAACTTATTCAAATGTTGTTCTTGGAATTTTGCGACATTCTTGCATAATTCTCTATTTCAGTTGGTTAACGCTTGCCTAGTTGAGTTTGAAAAACAACAGATTTCAGATGTCCCCATAAGAAGAAATCGTAGGCAGTAAGATCAGGTGATGGAAATCATTTCGAAAATTTATTGTAACGTAATCGTCCTTCAATAAATAAATTGACAAAACTTACTTCTAGCAGTTTCTTTCTCGATTTGCGCGAAAACTACTCATTGAAAGGTACCAAAATTTGGTGTTGTTGTAAAGCATTTTTAAAGAGCTTTCCAACGCTGTATCACACATGGGGGGTTGCTATTTAAGATTACAAAGTTGGGGGGGCTACCCCTAAGGGGGTTGGAGGGGGTGCGTCTCCGATTATGTCATTTTAGTTCCCCCTCTCCACTGCCGAAATCGTAATTTTTTTTTAGAAAATCTGTAATTTTCTGAGATATTGGGGTGGCAAGTTTTTAAAATGTCACCCTGTATATACAGTGTTTCCTGTGTTAATTACCGTTATATTCCAGGAAATGTGTAGTCGAAAATATTCTCCTGAAACACAATTGGACCTAACAAAAAATAACGTCGCAAATTATTCGCCAATGTTCATGTAGTACTACAATGGCACTAATTGTTTGTAAATTAACCATTAGTAGCCATAACAAATTGGAAAATATTGCAGGGGAAAGTTGAATAATCCTGACCATTTGCTTGACTTTTGGTGATTAGGGCGAGGCCACAGGAGTATTAAAGCAACGTGCATTATAATGAACATTGCAGAAATACAATCATATTCATAAAATCATAAATGTAATATTCGTTTTAATGCGCGTCGTTTTAAATGCTCGTGTGACCCTAGCCCTATGGTTAATGGTTGTTTAGTAATAGTTATTATAGACTAATTAAAGTGGCTGTATGACTTTCGCCTATACATATCGGAAAATCTAGAGTATAACAAGACAGTTTTACTGCGTTATCTGTATTTAAACGGAATTGGATTTTTGAGTTATGCAGCTTACTCTGAAGTTTATTGCATATTTGTACATATGTGCAGAATAGGAAATAATGCATATCCATCTTTAAAGGGTAACTTAATATACTTTCTGGATATGTCATTAACAAATAGAGTTGTACTATTGCTATAACTTCTTACGAAGAAAATACCCAGTTGCGATGATGGTATTGGCTTTGTATATAAGTCGCGTACATACTTGTACAACTTACCGACAAATTTGTATTTTCCATCAACATATGCTATTGACGTAATCTCGTAAATATGCGATCCGACAGATACTACATTATTTGGACTTTTTGAAGAGATTGTAATTTTGTTATGTGTCAACGTTTGACAATGAAAGTGATTTTTTAATTGTGGCTGTGGATAAGTTTTCCGTTTTGGACAATACTCATCAGTTGGCTTTGTTGAGTTTTTATATTCGATGTTCTTCCATTCTGCATGCCGATTAATGATTTGCTCAAGAGGAAGTTTTTTTGAACGTACGTGCTGTTTTAAAAATTGCAGGTAATTCTCAAATTGAAAGCAGCTGTAGCTTTCCAATGGACCGTATTCTGCTACATCACGACAAATATGCAACAAGGAGTGAACATTATATGTAACAAAATAACAGTCGTATAGTTCGACAGATTGCTGTACAAAATCTTGGATAAGTTTATTAGCCACGTGTAAGTGAGAAGAAATAGTGTCTTCTCTCGAAAGAATGGTTACTGCGCAGTGAAGCAATAGCAAATGTTTATACCTGTCAGTTCTAAGAACATCGAACATCAATATCGGTGCAAAGTATAAAATGAACATCCTAAATTCAGTACCTTTCCATCGCTTTACTTCAGCAAATATACGCGGTTTTCTTGCAAAATCACTCGGAACAAATTTCTGAAATTCCCGCACTTTATTATCAGCAATCAAAATGATTTGAGCCGACAATTTATATTGTCGGGTACCCTCAATCCAATATTTTAGAATTAATCGTTTAACTACCCCGAGATAAATGAGATGCATTGGATCCAATGGAAACTGACTTACGAGACCTAGATTTGTAATCTCAAGGAGAGGAGATTTTCCTTTTATATGTTCATTATTATTTATTTGACTTCTAAAGTCGCGATCTTTTCTTTCTGGGAAATGATTCTTTGTAGGAAAAAATAACCGCCTTTCACTAACTTTGCCCTCAATGGTGCATTTCTCGCAGCCATGTTTACTCGTATGCCCTTTAACCATTTTTAGCGCAGCCCTCGCAGGTGCATCGCAGACAAATGCTGTAAGTGTCACTTGGATAATTCGCGCATTAAATATTAATCCATCTTCATTCAATCGTTGATATTCAGAAATGAACTCTTTCAAGTAAACAGTTAAAGGTTCTGGCTTCGAAACGCCACAAAAAACTGCTATGAGAAATGGTTTCTGGTCTCCGAAAGATCCTAAGATTGGCCAGAATTCAGTTCTGCTACTTTTAAAAAGAGGTAGCCCGTCAATATTGATATATAACTTAATTATTTCCCCTTGTCCTAACAGTGAGCCGCTGTGTAATCTGTGCCGCAATTCTGGCTCGATACCTAAATATACCATTTCTCCATTGTTTAACTTAATTTTTGTTTCAAGTTGTTTTTTAGAAATAGATTTTTCCTCCCTTAATAAAGTTCGGGCATCAGTGGGCAAAAACGGGTATGCTGGCGCTATTAGTTTTAAAAGCTGAGAAAGTACCGATTCAGTTAAATTAAACGTAATCGCAATCCTTTTGAGATCATTCATAAATTCGGCTTTGTTAACAGAATGTACGAATGTTTCTTCATCACAACTGTTATCCGCGTCATGATCAAAGTCATGACTAGAGGTCGTGGCGGAGCTAGAGTATTTTGTAATGACCGAGACTTTCATTTAAGGCCGTATGTATGTTTCGAAATTACTGTATTCTAGGATTTTCATTTATATGAATTGGGCAAGGATACCCTTGTCGGGCCGGAATAAGCCAGGTGTTAGGTTTTTCCAATCGGTCATTTACTGGATTCGACACTCCTACTTCTTTCGAGGCTATTTATTCGTACAGATTTATGACGGTGCTTTATTAGAGCGTGCACCGAAGGGAACGACTTGCCGAGCTCCACCCCGCATCTGATCTACCTTCCAAGAAAACGCAACAGTATAAAGTACATATAAAGGCATAATAGAGGCGACAGTAAGACAAGGAAACTTGAACTGCGAGAGAGATGCATACAGTATCCCGTTCATAAAGGCAACAACCTGACCGTTTTGCCCCGCTACCCGAAAACAAAGAGCAGGTATCTAATCTTGATACCTACCCTTTGCCGAGGGTACGTCCAAGGCAGGAAGGCTTACGAGAGGCAGTTCGATTCCAGACTTTTAGCGAGAAAGTCGTTAACAGCGCGCTACCTCAAGACAGCTCCGCTAGTCTTTTCATTTCCCTGTATTTTCAACAACCTACATTCATAACAATTTACGAAATGTAGTCTAACCGCGGCCTACCGACACCTCTCTCTTTTCCCGTTTCTACTTCTAAGATGTCTCTTAGCAGTCTCTCTTTGTTAGTAAGAACCACGCATGCGTACTAGTCTTTCTTTTCGTATACGAATAAAATACGTATAGAGAATTCGTATCAGCAATACGGGCTCATGATCGGTTTGAAAAACTTTAACGAAAAACGTATATTGTACGTATATCAAATAAGTATTATATACGTATCCAAAGAACGCCTTCATTTTAGTTATCGGAGAACCGGTTTTAAACGTAGATTTTACGTCCTTTATTACCGCGCGTATAAAATGTGGATAACAAACACGGGTTGTAAAGTATCGTTAAATAAACGTATAGTTAATACCTACACATTTTATACGCACCGTTACAAATGTACGAATAAAATGCGTATAAAATTCGTATCAGCAATACGGGCTCATGATCGGTTTGATAAACTTTAACGAAAAACGTATATTGTACGTATATCAAATAAGTATTATATACGTATCCAAAGAACGCCTTCATTTTAGTTATCGGAGAACCGGTTTTAAACGTAGATTTTACGTCCTTTATTACCGCGCGTATAAAATGTGGATAACAAACACGGGTTGTAAAGTATCGTTAAATAAACGTATAGTTAATACCTACACATTTTATACGCACCGTTACAAATGTACGAATAAAATGCGTATAAAATTCGTATCAGCAATACGGGCTCATGATCGGTTTGATAAACTTTAACGAAAAACGTATATTGCACGTATATCGAATAAGTATTATGTACGTATCCAAAGAACGCCTTCATTTTAGTTATCGGAGAACCGGTTTTATACGTAGATTTTACGTTCTTTATTACCGCGCGTATAAAATGTGGATAATAAACACGGGTTGTAAAGTATCGTTAAATAAACGTATAGTTAATACCTACACATTTTATACGCACCGTTACAAATGTACGAATAAAATACGTATAAAATTCGTATCAGCAATACGGGCTCATGATCGGTTTGATAAACTTTAACGAAAAACGTATATTGTACGTATATCGAATATGTATTATATACGTATCCAAAGAACGCCTTCATTTTAGTTATCGGAGAACCGGTTTTAAACGTAGATTTTACGTCCTTTATTACCGCGCGTATAAAATGTGGATAATAAACACGGGTTGTAAAGTATCGTTAAATAAACGTATAGTTAATACCTACACATTTTATACGCACCGTTACAAATGTACGAATAAAATACGTATAAAATTCGTATCAGCAATACGGGCTCATGATCGGTTTGATAAACTTTAACGAAAAACGTATATTGTACGTATATCGAATATGTATTATATACGTATCCAAGAACGCCTTCATTTTAGTTATCGGAGAACCGGTTTTATACATAGATTTTACGTTCTTTATTACCGCGCGTATAAAATGTGGATAATAAACACGGGTTGTAAAGTATCGTTAAATAAACGTATAGTTAATACCTACACATTTTATACGCACCGTTACAAATGTACGAATAAAATACGTATAAAATTCGTATCAGCAATACGGGCTCATGATCGGTTTGATAAACTTTAACGAAAAACGTATATTGTACGTATATCGAATATGTATTATATACGTATCCAAGAACGCCTTCATTTTAGTTATCGGAGAACCGGTTTTATACGTAGATTTTACGTTTCTCAGTACTTTACGTATAAAATATAGGTAAAATATACGGGTTATAACGTACCGTTAAATAAACGTATAGTTAATATACGTATATTTTTTATACGGAACGGTTTTTATACGTCTTTTTCCATATATTATACGTATATTATACGTAATCGTGTTTATTGGGCTGTTTTGGACAGAATAAAAACAGAGTTATGATTTTCATGTTACTCTCTCTCGTCTACTTAGTTTCGTTAAAACTATTTGAAACTGCGTTGAACATAAATTCCTTATCTCTGGCCACAGCTTTCTACCTTGCGATAGGGATTTTGCATTGATAGAAAAGAGGAAGAGAGTATGTAAGGCTTTTGTCCCAGAGCATCTTCACTCAATATTGTAGTCTTCCAGTCACACACAAAAAATTCAAAGTTATTAATATGCTAAAACATCGATTCTTTGATATCCAAGCAGCAGCAGATAATATAATAAATACAAAGTCTCTCAATGTTTCCAAAGTATCACAAATGAGATATACCGCCGATAAATCGGGTATTGTGCAAATAAAAAAAAAACTTTTTCCGAGGAGGAACCATGGAAGTCAACTAAAATTTAAAAAAAAAGGGCAAGACTGTAGATGACCTTAGGACTACCAAATTTTGTGAACAGGCTAATGTAAAAAAAAATGTCTGAGGAGAAAAAACAAAATTTAAGAGATATGATTAATTATTTAGAAGATCCATATAAAGATTTTTATATAAATTTATGTTCTTAATGTTATTGAATAGTACTATACTACGAATCATATAATGTACTGTCTTATTTTTGTGGATAGAATGTGCGGCACTTAGCCCATTTAGGGCCGGTTTTACCAACACGGTATAAACGCGGTATAGCGCTATACTGAGAATAACCAGCAATAAGCCTTATGGGTATTCTCAGTATTGGGATCTGACATGTCTCAATACGCCGTCTGGTGGCGAGAAGTAAAACTATTCCTAGTAGGTATACCGTTTGGTGGGTTAGCGAGTGACTGGCATTGGATTAATGTATGTATGTCGCGTATTCGCCCAAATGCTTCTCGCATTTGGGCCCTAGACTGGTGCGAGGGAAAAATTCGACACTCCTTGGGACCCTTTGAGTCATAAATTAGATCCGGGAAAGTTCCTCAATGCTACAGGGTCCCGTGTAGGTACGAGTAAGTCGGCCGGGACATAGGAACCGAGCACTGGAGCTTCCTCGGGATTTACAACACTTAATCCTGCCTTCCGCATGTCCCTGGAAATTTCTTCGCGTTGCGTAGTTAGCACTCCCACCCCCGGTCGTAAGAGAAAACTAAAAAAGTCATACAACAAGCTCCTGGTCGAAGAGCGTCCAGTACGTTCAAAAACATCGGAGCGAACAGAACATTATTATATTATTAAAAATTATACCTTATTCATATGTTGAATTAATAGAAAAATGGAAGGTGTAAAATACCTGCCCAAGAGCAAATCGCGTTCATAGTTAAAGCCATTCGTAAATGTAGGGAAGACCAAACATAAAATAGTTTGAGGAGAGAAAGGGAATAGAATCGGAATCCAGGAAAGAACGCTGTTGCGACGAAGGAGTAGACAGAAGCGAAGAAACTGGAGAGAGAGAGGGTTGTTGTTTGGTAAATACGTAGATTTTATTTTCGGGTTAACAACGAATGTCCGGGAACACTTAGAATAATTGCGATGCTTGCGTAAGTGAGGAGCAGGAGGAGATACAGACACGATAACGAATTTTTCACGACTGCCGGGAAACGGCTCGCAAGGAAGGGGTATGCTTCCGCATAAGGGCGGGTTTTTTCCATTTCACGATATAGTAGGAGAGCCGGCTGCTCGATCCCACTCTACATGCCGTCCCGAAACGAAATGTTGAAAAACCATTTGTCGGTGTCTGGGGTAATTTCAAACCGCCTACTTGCCAGATCTTAAGTGTGGCGAAATCATAGTAATTAATTAATGAAAAGTCATAAATCGGCAAAAGTATGTTACATATCGTCCTGCAATGAAATTTACAGCTTTCGAAAGCTTTTCAACTACCCATTTCAAAAGTATGGACTTGCCACCCCTAATCCGTGCCTAAACCCGTGGCAAGTCGGTTTGAATGGGGTGAATTTCGTGGAAAATATGCCACATCGTGTCCCGCCGTGAAATTTTGCAAAATTGTTAATCTTGATGTTTTTAAACTAATGGCGTGAACTTGCTAACGCTAATCTGTGGCAAATCAAAACTTGCCAGCACTCAAAGTTGCCACTTCGGCGCGCGTGTTGGAGTGAGCGATATCATCGAATCTTTCTGGCTGATATTTACGCATACGGCGGATTTTAATCAATCCGTAACACAAAATTAATAGTTGTAAATATGTGTGACAACTCAAAAAATTGTTCAGCACATGTCTTGCATTAATGCAGCTGTGCTTTGTGAAGAAAGTTATCACAAATGAAACTTTAATACAATGTTTACAAGTATTACTATAAAATTAGGCTCAGCGATGTTGAGAAAACGTTATTAATTAACCATTTAAAAATTTCTTTTTTTGCATGTCCGGCATTAGTGCAGCTATGTTTGATGAAGAAAATGATGAGGAATGAAACGTTAAAAAAAAATAATAAAACGTATGTAAATATATGAATATACAGAAAAGAACCAAATTCTAGGCAATGTTAATGTTCTTTTTAAATTTTAAAGTCACAATGAGATGCGCACTAGTACACACCACCGCGCACCAATACCCTTCTCTCTCCTATTATTCTCATGTAGGATTGGAATTAGTGAAGAGAAAAATAACAAAGCTCACGCCTAAATTAAGTTTTTAGTAAATTTTATTAATTAACTCCAAAAAAACATTTGTCATTATCATCTAACGTACAGTGCGAGTCACTGTGTACCAAGTACCGTATACTTATAAACTGTTTATGATACATGATTGTCGTTACAGATACCTTTTCAGTGATTACATATAATCGTTCTATGAGTCATAGACTACACATAGAGGAAAATACATTTTCCGCAATAAATTACGAATTAATATACTGTCACACAAAAAAACAATTGCTCCAATGACTTTTACAAATTTATAATGTCCCAATGTGGACTACGATAGTTGTCAAAAGTTTAAAAGTTAAAAAAGTTGAAAGTTAAAAAAACTGCTTCTTCAATATATTTGTAGCATATTGTTATCGGAATTGAGTAACAGTCACTTATTCAGGGTCAGAATCGTCAGTAGACGAAAGTACACCGTCAGAGTCATCATTATTTACATTTTCACTAGAATTTCTATCTGAAATACACAAGACATCTTCAACATCGAGAGGTGTTGACTCGCCAACAAACCAGCGTGGTTTAAAAACCCCGTTATCATTGAACCAACCACAGTCTTCCGCATTAAACTTCACGCAGCATGCATCTGTCGCATTCAACCACATGGAATTTACGTACACTGTTCTCAAAATTTTTTGTTTCAGACCTCCAGCATGGCGGGATTGTACTTGAATCGAAACCTTTCACTTTTTTCATGAATTTTTCATTGTTCTTCGTTCTACCGTATTTTCTCTGGAAAATCTGAAATCGTGCATTGTTGACACTGTTGCAATGTTTCTCGCTATATATCAAACAAGTAAATTCTTGGAGAACGTCAATTTTGTCGTCATCAAAGATATCAGCTGGATCGGTCAGGGAAGCGAACACCTCTTGAAAGGAAATGTTATCTTCTAGAATTTTAAAAGGTTTTACTTTTCCTCGAATGTAAAAAGACGCTGTATAATCACACCCAGTAAAAGCATGAAATGCTGGAAGAGCTGAACACAACGCAGGGCCGAGGATGGACGCTAATTCCGAACAATTTATGCACACTTGATCATAACTACGACTTGCTTTCCGTGTTTTTGGAGAAGTTAACCAAATTGACATTCCAGGAACTTTATGTAAATTACCCAGTAAAATGATGAGGATGTCAGTGTCCGAAGCTTTCACGACAACTTTTGAATCGGACGCCAATTTTGATATGTGAAACATGATTCTTGTATCCGCCTCTTCATGCTGGCATTCGTAGTTACTCTCTACCTCTTTGATCACACGGTTATTTGTAACTGAGAACGAAAAACACTGGTCGTCAACTGTTGTGAATACTTTCTTGTCACGTAAAATTGGAGCCATTTCATCATTCGCCCAGTGAGTGGCTATAAAATGTACCAAAGACTCTTTGAAACGAACATTTTTCAAACAATCTGCAAAATGATTCGGACGAGGTTGAAGCGGACCATTTATGGCAAATGGAACGTCAACTTCATTGCGATTTTGTCTTTGAACATCTTTTACTGAAGGCTGGAAGTATCGATCGAAAATGAGATGAATTTCTTTTGAAGAAGTGCTGCATGCTTTTTGCAGGATGGACTCAGCTACTTTTCCGAATGTTTGAGGAAGGGTGGTTCCAAGCTGATACAAAAAGAAAAAACCGTCAATCACGTCTACATCGGCACAAGGTGGGCACACCGCTTTGACGCGAGATCGCAAAAGGTTTGCTAGCAAGGATTTGTCAGTGTGATGCATATCTCCGGAATATTGAAATAAAGCTGGAGGAACTGGAGCAAGAGGAAAAGTGAGGCAAAACTGAATGTCGACTTTCTTTAGAATAGCTATCCCCAAAAGCCTAGCAAAGATATCTCTCTCCATTTTGAGCAAAGCTGTTTTGCCTCCACCACTAATTCCAAGTTTCTTCTTCACACACTGAGATGCAAAATTGGTAATCACATTCCGTTTGATAGGGTTTTCGAAACTGCCAGGTTTTGTATTGACATTTTCCATGAAAATCAATTTCTGATTTTTCCCCAGAGACACAATGTTTAGTAGAAAATTCGCCACTTCAGACGAAGCTGCTCTACCGGTGGAGATGTTAAAAAGGACGTCCTTGTCAAGGTTAGAAGCAAATGGATTTATCGACTTTTTTACGACAGAGATTATGCTTGCAAGATGATTTTGGTCTTTTTCAATGCGGCTTTTTTGCAATGAGTATGAGGTATCGTCACTGTTTATAAGTCCAACCATTCGAAATATATGAGATATCACTTTAGTTCTCTTTGCGTGACTCACAGCCCATCGTTGTCTTGCTGATATTGAGTTTGTAAAGTGAGATATACCAGTTAGAGTGTTTGCTGCATCAGCGTTTATCGTTTGCTCAAGAGTAAAGTCTACTGGTGATCGAGCTAGATTGCAATTTGTGCGCTTAACGCCAAACGCTCCACGCTTAAATTCTTGAACAAGAGGTGAATTCTTTTCTTTCAAACGTACCAAATTACTCAAGTAATACACACTCCATCGAGCGTAATTAGGTTGGTTCAGAGCGAAAAATAAGTTGCACATTTCGTCAATACTGACAATGTACAAATCCATGTCACTACAACGAATGCTTCTTGAAAATCGCAAAAAAACACTAACCAATTCAGCATATTGAAAGCAGAATTGGGCCGTTTGTCCATGCTTACCAGCTAAAGTATCAAAACAATAATTTTTGTACTCCTGAACAACCTTCTGGAGTAAACGGGTGGGCTTAAAATATTCGTCCATACCAACTGTTGTTCCGTGCATCAATTCCAAATCGTCAACCAAACTATCAACGTCTATATCACTTTCTGACAAAAAACTTTCAATATGGAGCATGTATATAGCTGCGGCAGTTAGAGGATGAATCCTTTTGCATCGATTGAAATGTTTGCCATCTAAAAACGTGTTCACAGACCCGCCCGCTAAAACCTCAGCCTGCACTAAAATTTCTGCGATACCGGAACCATCGATGTATTTTCCTAGCGCCTTGAAGTACGCCATCTGCTCGTGAAATTGACCCATGTTAATGAAAATGTTGTCCAATGTAAAACTCTCACTCTTCTGAATTTCCCACGCCATTTTTGCAATCGCCAAATCGTATGTAACGATTATCTCTTCCTGCCCGCATTCTTCGGCTACTTCGGAAGCAATACGGAGAGTCTCACGTACAACCGCATAGGAAGTGGGTGAAGCATTGATGGGCGGTAGATAGTCTATGCATTGAACTGGGCTAGTATCCACTGTAACCTGGCAGTTGTATCCTAACCACATTGGAACATTGCTTAATTTCAACAAGGAGAAAACACACACAATATCTTTGATTCGAGCAAGCTCTTTAGCTGGGAGACACTGGTCAACCCACTTTTGAATACAATCAACCGGCAAAATAGACATGCATGTCTTTGGTCTTGCATAATGAGGCGCAATAGCTCGGTCGATTTCGACAAAACGACGTCTTTTTCGAGGCGGTTGATAGTTTTCAAATGCGGCTGACGAATTGTCTACTGAAGTAGCCTCATCCTCACTGCAATTAGATGAAAGATCAACATTTTCGGAATGAGTCGACTTGCTAGTAGTTCCCCGACGAAACTGATAAACCATTCCAACAGTGTCATGAAGCGTATCTTTACCAGTAGTAGTGTCAACGAATCTGTCGAAATTATCGAAAGCTAAGTGCGTGCTCAATCCATTGGTTGCTTCAATACCGGAAGGGACAACTTTTTTTTCATTGCATGAAGTGAAAGTCATTTCCGTTTCAAGTTCTTCCACTACATGATAACTTGCTGTGTGTCCGAATTTGTTCAGTAAAGTTAACACTTTTCTAGAACTTGTCAATGACTTAATGGCCAAACCGAGAGTTACATGTTTTGCCGGTTTTATTCGTCCCTTCGAAGTAGCATAAATAATGTCACTGTATATTGACTTTATCTTTACTACATCTTGGTCACATTTTTGTCGACGACGATCGGGTCCTTGAACAATATCACGAATGAAACGAAGAAGCACGTCAGGAATCTCGCATTCTCCGCGAATAATATCGTCTTCGGTTAAATTGTCAGGCAATTGATGTGGCTTAAGGGATTTTATGCATTGTCGTAATTCAAATGCAACTTTGTTAAACCTGCTGGAATTATTTTCTTCAGAACGCGCCACTTCTCGAGCTAATGTGCTAATATTTAGATCGCGTTTATATAGAATTTTTTTTCGAGAAGTTTCGCTCCACGTCTCAATTGTCAGTGTGTCATGAAACGCGGACATAATTTTGCTTTTCAGATAATCGACACGGTAGTGTTCAGCAAGTGATGGGTTGTTGTCTTCATCAAATTCTTGCAAGAGAGCTTCGTAGCGATCAAGTAAATCATGTAAGAATAGGACTTTACCTTCCTCAATTGCTTCCGAAGTAATTAAACAAGAAAGTGATTCAAAAGCTAATTTATGAATTTTTCGATTGTAATGCCACTGACTTTCTGTTTCAGACCCCTCATTTTTGGACAATCGTTTGTTATTATTTATGTATGAGCGATGGCAATTATGGTGATACGCGACAGTGCTTGCATTCTCGATTTTCGCAACAATAGTTGTGTCAGCCAGATTTTTCGCGACCTCCACAATCGAATCAATTACTGATTTCGAATTACAAAGAATCGCGTTATATCGCGTCTTCCCAAGCTTTTTACGAATTAAACCGCAAAATATACAAGTCATATCGGACTTGACAGGCTTCTCAATGGAGTCCCTGGAAGGCGTAGATCCATCGTTTTGTGACCATGATGGACAAACCGTTGCATCTGCTGACGATGCTGAATGCTGTAATGATTGGAAGGAACAGGTTCTTTCAAGATGAGATGTAGCTTCAATGATGTCAGGCTCACTAACGTCATGTACAACTGAATGGCGAGGTGGACTCATGACAACACGTGAACTGCTTCTGTTAGAAGATGTTGGAGTAGACGTAAAGATGCGCTCCTTCGAAAAAAAATAACAAGTATTTTTTAAATTTTGTTAACTAGTGACAGAATACTTTACGATAAAAAAACTTTAGGAAAAAAAGAACCACAAGTCCAAAGGTTTTGTTATTTCAATTTAGGAACCGGTCACGTTACTGTTTGAAGGACTTATTATACATTTCTTTAAGCAAAAAGTTTATGCCTCGTTTATTTGAACTCGACTAAAAAGAACGACCCTCGCTTATTTAATTATAAAATATTGAATTATAAAATTAAAAAAAAACGTATCAGAAGTCCGACTAAGTCAAAAATCATCCTCGAGAAAGCCAGCGTCATTTGTTAACATGCGTGCAATTTATGGAGAAGTATACTATTGCAATGCATGTAAAAGGCTGAAAAAGTTTCGAGAAGTTTTTAAATGCTGGTGACAATATACATTGCTCAGTTTTCGCTCACAATGTGAAACTTTGGAAGCCTCGAGGAAGCCAGCATCATTTGTAAACAAATGCGCAATTTGTGAAGTAATAGAGTTTTGGACTATATTTGATAGGCTAATAAAGTTTGAAAGTGCTTATAAATACTGTAAAATGCAATGATTTGGCTTGGAGTAGGAAACTGTGGGAGTCTCGCTTTGATAGTGCTTAACATTTACAGCTCTAAAGTGAGGTTAGTTTACATTTGTGCACGTCACATTACTTACTTGTTCCGAAAAGCAGAATTCCTCGAACTCCTTTCTATACTTGTTTTTAATAACGACGACTTTGTTCATGCATTGTGCATGATATCCATTTTTCTCCACGCAGTCATTGGGTAATTGCAAATTTCCGTACTTGAAGTTTTTAATTTGTCTAAACTTCACACTCGCGGAAAGCTTTCTGAAAATTTCATCTCGAAATTCTAGCACTGCCGCACCAGTGTTACAATTGCACAAAAAACACTTCTTCATTATCACAATTATTGTTTATAATGAGCTTCAATATTTGCGTACAACGCGGCCTCTGGCACAACTGTCAAAATGTGTCTGTCTCTCTTCTGGGCGTGCGCGCCAGCCCTCTCACTCCAACACGCGCGCCGAAGTGGCAACTTTGAGTGCTGGCAAGTTTTGATTTGCCACAGATTAGCGTTGGCAAGTTCACGCCATTAGTTTAAAAACATCAAGATTAACAATTTTGCAAAATTTCACGGCGGGACACGATGTGGCATATTTTCCACGAAATTCACCCCATTCAAACCGACTTGCCACGGGTTTAGGCACGGATTAGGGGTGGCAGGTCCATACTTTTGGAATGGGTAGTTGAAAAGCTTTCGAAAGCTGTAAATTTCATTGCAGGACGATATGTAACATACTTTTGCCGATTTATGACTTTTCATTAATTAATTACTATGATTTCGCCACACTTAAGATCTGGCAAGTAGGCGGTTTGAAATTACCCCAGACACCGACAAATGGTTTTTCAACATTTCATTTCGGGACGGCATGTAGAGTGGGATCGAGCAGCCGGCTCTTGGACTAATATGAGAAGAAAGTTTCGAGAAAGTGGAAGAGTAAAAACGTGAAAAAGACTCCGGGGTTGCGCGCAGATACGTCGACGTTCCGTGATGCACCCGTCCAGGGACAGGCATATACGCGTCTCGAAGGCTGAATTTATATTTATGGGAGGTCAACCCTGGACGATAACGGAGGGCAAATGGTGCTCATGTCCTTCCGCGAGTCTAGTGAAAGTTGGGAAGGATTCGCGGAGCCCTGCGCGTGCCAAAACAATAAATAATGACATCACTCCCATAAGACTCTGTATCGGTAGTATACTCATTTCGGCCATATTGGATTTTTCGAACTAAGCTCCTCCCCCATGTCAGATCCCAATAGCGCTATACCGCGTTTATACCTGTTGGTAAAACCGGCCCTTAAGGGGAAACTCCCACTGGACTTACCATGTTCTAGAAATAGGTCATTTACATCAATAATAACTTTCAAATGGTAATATTATAATCTGTTGTAAGTATTCCGTTACTATATATTAGTGTACTGTAGTGTACTTTTAAAAATTATGATATACAAAAACTACTGTTTTTATTAATGTATGAAGTTTTTTCATTATAACTCCTCTTCTTCCCCTTTTGGCACTTAGCCGGTTTTACACTTCCAATCTTCATATAGGTATAGAATGTAGGTGATGAGCCGTGTAGGTTTGTTAATATTTTTCACTGGGATACACTTCCGATGTAATTGAAAAAAAAATATGTTGTTAAGGACATTCCAATGAAAAAATGGACAAAAATGGTAGGTGTCGCAATTAATTATAAACTAAAAAATTGTTAAAAAATCCCATACATTTTTTCTCAAATTTTCAAAAAAAAAATTCAAGATTCTTTTTGGAATTGGCTCTTCAGAAAGACTAACATATATTTTTTTTCACAAAAATCGGTCGAGCCGTTCGGGAGAAAAAATGTTTTTTTATTTTTATTACCCCCCTTATAACTCCCCTCCTATATCGATTAGGGGGCTACAAATTTAGGAGATTTAGTTTCTCATAGATGCTTATCGATAATATAAATTTGGTGCTGATACGCGTGGGGGCAGATTTCACATGCTTATTCCCCTAGACCCTTTGTAGTGTACCTAATGCAAGTTATACGACAGTTGGACGTGACAGTTGGAGTTGAATCATGGTTTAAAATTAGCTCCAATGTGAAGTTGTTTTTTATGAAATGTGTTGCACGAGTAGTTGACTGAACTTACTTGTTGCGGAGGTTCGTCCGTTACTGATGATAGCGGATGAAAACTGAGACTGTTCGGATCGAGGTGTGATTAAGGTTAGATTTCCGCAGGATCATAAATCCCGAGACACTGATGCACGACACGACTAGTGACCGAACACGTAGGGAGATGGAGTTAACGATTATCTGTTAATTCAAATGAGTTAACACTGCACTCACTATATTACCGGCGATATATTGGATTGAAGAGGAGAAACAGTAGTTGAATGATTTAACCGTGGCTTACAAAGAACTGCAACTGAATGCAATGGATATAAGGTAGCGGCGGTATATATGGCCCGGCTTGTGATATAGCCCATCGTCTATAAATTGTACATTTACCGACACATTTTACTTTTAATAGACGGCGCTAAGAAGAGCTAAGAAGTGTTCAAGGAAACTGCAGTTACTGAGAAAAGTAGAATGTATCGGTAAATATACAATTTTGTACAATTTATAGACGATGGGCTATATCACAAGCCGGGCCATATATACCGCCGCTACCTTACGATGTGTGTAAAGGATATACACTCAATGTATACTAGAAATGGAAGATACACAATGTGACCGTACACGGCAATTCACTGACTAGGATGCGATTGGTTTCGTCTTATATAACTTATATCTAACAGTACTTGCAGGACGGTGGGGGTAGCGTGGGTTGATGCAACGTGACCTAATTGGATGGACGAGGAATGACATTAGATAAGATAGCGTCATATCAAAGGTGATTCGATCCTTTATACCTGGATAAGCCAGGTATCAGGATTATCTCGATCGATCATCCGTTGGAATTCGTCAATTCTCCTCTGTACAAAGCTATTTCATTAGTCGCGGTATAGCGGTACCTAGGTAAATAGAGTAGGTGCTGTGGGACATAGGTCATTACAATCCGTTCGGTAATTAGTCTTCCGAGAAAAGTACGGGACTACTAGCGCATTCATAGCCCACGTTTGTCGGAACAGAAACCAAAGGGGTGGAGAGAATATCATTTTGATCCCTGAAAAATCAGAACTGCGGTGGATCTTAAGCCAATACAAATATATATTGTTTTCTTAATATAGATAATAGTAAATAACACAAAAAAAGAATTATTAAAAAATATTAAAATGCACCAATTAGGGCTGCTTAAAATTCGCACAAGTTTCACATGACAAAATTGCAGGAGAGTCAGGCATATAGCTTTACCACGTATGTTTTACAACAGTAAAAAGTTTCTTTGTCTGCATTTCTGGGACAAACCGCACATCGAGCTCTAAGGTCGCCCGTCGCAGCTAGCGGTGGCTGCCACAAGCTATGGACAGTATTTTGCTTGAGTTCAAATGGTGTCGATGCAAACATGGCGTCAGCAGCGGCTCATTCGGGCCACAAGCTGCGCGCGCGCGCGTTAGAAGTCCATTCTCGCTACGTGAAGCTGGCGGCAGCCACTCGTGCTTCAGCGCAAACACAACCACAGTTGCTCGCCACCGTTTGAACTGGGAAGTGTACACTAGTTTTCTGAGAGTGTCATGAGTAAAGATATGACGACCAATTATATAGATATAGATGTGTTTATATCTGAAATTGAAAATCATCCTGCTATTTGGGAGAGATATGCGGTATGATCTATATTCTAACAGAGAGAACAAAAAACCAAAGCATGGGAGGAAGTGCGTTTGAAGTTTATTCCGGACTTTGAAAAGAAGACTACAAAGGAAAAAAATGCCGCTGGTACGTAAAGTTACTATTATATATTTTATTTTCATTGTTTATAAAATGCTAAAATCATATTCGGTTTTCTTGCCATGGTATAGCTCCTTCTTCACTTAAAAAAAATCCTTCAATTTTTCTTGTGTAGTGAATGATCGCAGCGTTGGCATGCGGACGTTTGCAATATTTTCAAGGTCAATAATATTCAATGTATCGTGAAAATTGTAGCCATCTCGTTTACGAACAAAGTTATGCAAGATGCAGCAAGCCTTTACAATGTCTTTTGCAAAATCTACAAATACATTTAGAGGGCGGTGTAAAATTCTCCACTTGTTTGCTAATATTCCAAATAAACACTCACAATGCAACGCCTAGCACGATATATAGTCTGTAATTAAATATTCTTTTACCAAAATCCAAATGTTTCCCAGAATATGGTCATATGGAATATGGAATATGGAACAAAAGTAAACATATAATTAACGTCACAAACAGCGAGCAGTACCGTAGAGAAAAAATTCCTATAATTACACTGGGCAACAGTGATTTTATTTCTCGAACCAGACCAGGTGATTCTTATAGATTTATGAGCGCTAAAAACGAATCTGACTCAAATTTGCGACGTGGTTCAGGATTTCGAGATACTTAGGTTAAATATACGAAAACGGGCTATTTCGGCCAAATTCACGGGTCTGTTACAATGAAACTAAACAATTTTTCTTAACCCCTTTGTGCCTGAATTTTGATTTTCCCCCCAAAAAAATTATTTTCACAAGAAACTTACTTTTAGTTACTAGATGTTAAACATTTTTTATTTGGAATTTTTTGAACTAAGTTTTTTTTTAGAAAAAATCAGTACATATCATTTTTGATATATCAGGCATTGAATGTAGGAATCAAGAAAAATATAGTGCAAACGTATATTATTTATATTTCTTTACGAATAAACGTATATTTACATATGAAATGCCGTGAAACAGTTTTTATCTTTTCTTAAACAGAGGTGTACATTACATTTTGAGCACTTCACAGAAGAAAGCTGTTTACATAGTGGATTCTTGCAATTCAATCTCTGGTCGGTAACCTCAGGCTAGTGGTCATATCTATTTCTACGAACGTCGAAATTTGGTATTGGTGCTGTGCTTCCTTTCTTCTTGCGCTTTTCGAAAAGTATACCTACAGGGTCTGTTCCACTACTTGGCCTACCTCTTTTCTTTGGAAGACTTTTATTTAGTAGACATAAACTTTTGGCAATAGCAGTTTTTAAGTTCATTTGGTCGAGAATCTCTTTCTTTGCGAGACCGATACCATTGCAATCTATTTTATAGAGATTCCATGCATTGACAGTCATCATATCGATTAGATGGTAGAAAATGCGTATGTAATATTTCTTTGAGCGAACTCCAATCCTATAATAGGCAATGTTGCCATCTAAAAGGTCGACTCCTCCCATGAAATTATTGTAAATGTCAACTGCGGCGGGCTTTACTATTGATACTTTACGCTTTAGTTTTCTATCCCATCGTTCAGCCAAACTCGTCGGTTCGGCACTTGAGAATGTTGTAGCCAAGGTGACACCCCTATTGTCAAACCACTTTATGGCTCGGATATTGACACCTTCTATAGTGCGTTCTTTCTCTTCGAATGTGCCTCTGCCTTTTCTCTTCATAATCTTATCAGAACTGAACGTACAGCCTGGAAATCTATAGATTCGTATTGTCCCAGTAGCACCTATTCCACGTTTTTGCAGTTCTACAAAGAGTAAGGGAGAAGCAAACCAGTTATCAAAATATAACAAATACTTTTTATTTTGTGGAATTACTAACGCTAATTGGAGTACTATGTTTGAACTGCATCCTATATCGCGGTGCTCAGGTTTTGGTATGATTTTGCCATCATAAATGTCGAAATTGTAAACTGTACCATTGATATCACATAGTGCAAAAATTTTGTAGCCCAATTTATGGTTTTTTTTTTGGATTATAGCACTTGAGCCTTGATTGACCTTTGAAAGGCACTATTTGTTCATCTACGCAGAACATTTGGCCATAAAGAGAAATCTCTCTACATTTGGATACGATAGCATCAACCAGGGTACGAACTTTGAATAAACGATCTCGATTTTCATCAGCTAAATTAGATTGGTTGGAATTATCATTGAAATGAAGATATCTTCGGATTTCCTCGTATCGATCTCTACTGATAACGTCTGCTACATTCGGAATTCTCAAATTTTCGGACCAATAGTTCCGGGTGCGATATAAATTTACAACTGACATATACATCGTTACACCTATGAACTGCTCTAACTCAGATAGTGTTAGTCTGAGTGGCTTATTGGGATTACTTTGTGTAGCATATAGATTTGATTGCTCAACTATGTATATGATTCAATAAGTCAGTGTCGTAAAAAGTTTGAAAATAATCGACGGGCTCTCTTCTATCTTCACGAATTATAATACGTTCATGGAAAGCAGGAGTAATTTTCGGCGCATTAGGTGGGACATCATTCCAGAAACTCGAGCCTGCTAATCTAGCTAACGGAATCTTGTCCTTGCAATCGTATTCGTCTTCTGCTTCACTGGTATTCATAACAACACGTTCCTCTTCCTCCTCGCCAGAATCAAGCAAACATTCGTCGTCACTTGCTTCTGGTGGAACCACAAATGTATATAATGTCTCGTGCTTTCTTTTTTTTTCCGGTTTCCTCTCCATCTATAAATAACCATAAGAATGTCTAAACCATTCAAGATATACGATAAACAAAATTTGGCTTATAAAATAATTTTGAATAAATGTTTTTTTACTTTTATAATAAATTTAACCATGTATTATATATCTCAGACAGCACAAAATAGAGAGGATAATATTAGCATAACTGATAAAAAGTAAATTTATTTTTATGTGATAAAAATATCTAGTAAGTTATTTGAGTGGTGTAGAATGAACGGATCATATCTGTTTATTTACAAAGTATAGGTTATGTTTCACTAGTACCGGTTATATCAGATTTGATATGTGACAATGAAATGGTTTTTCTTACAGACAATAGGGAACTTGCATGAAATTTATTTTTTATTAAATTTCATCTAATTTTGTAGTAAATGTTGTAAAATAGTATATACAATCGATTTTTATTCAAAAAATGTATCAACATTAGTGAAAAAAGAAGTGTAAATTCAAATAAAAAATCGTGGCGGTAAAACGCGTGTTTTCAATATGGCCGCCCGTGTGACGTCATACGCCGCTATTGGGATTACTCATAAGGTTCGTTCCAACTAACATGAGAACTGGTTCTGAACTCGGCGGAGTATGCGCAGCCTGACTTAGCCGTTCCAACAAACACAGAACTGGTTCTGGAACGATTCCAAAGAGCGTTCCAACTAAACTGCGAACTGTAACAGAACGGTTCTAGAACGGTAATTCCAGTCCCTAGTTCTAAGTTGGGACGATTTTCTAGCCCACGCGTAGTAAGGCGCGAGACGCGCTCTATTTGAATCGGTGAGTCCAAGAACAGTACAAATACATAAAGATAGTTTCGAGAAAAAATGAAAAAACATAATAACTTCACAATGAGTTAATGGCCATGATATAAAAGTTGTGATAACTTTTTAGGTAAATGATAATTGAAAATAAAAAATCCGAAAAAATCACTCCCCTCCAAGTTATAGAAGGAAAAAATGTATGCACTCTCTTGTACTCTTTTTGGACTCATCTTTCTTTTTCTGCTTTTTTGAATGTTTGTGCATGATAAGCTCTTGAAAACTGTAATGTTTTTTACGTTTCAACAATTAGTTGAACTCACACATCGGCTTAGGATAACCCGTGATTTTCCGCAAAATGTATACAAAAGGTGGACAAGCCTCCCTGTGCTGTGTGCGATCCTGTGTTCCAACACATCCCATGAATTCAGTTCTAGAACGCATCTGACTGGCGCATGCGCATTAAATAATTCTTAACTAGTTCCAGGACGGTTCTAGAACTGTCCTAAAATGCTTGTTGGAACGAACCTATAGTGTTATTTGTTATGCTGAGCTGAGTTTTCCGAAGATGAGAGCGAATTAATGGGAGTGTTACAGTGAAAAACTATTTATTAAAATGTCCGAAGTGCCTCGAAAGTCATATCACGTTTGTTTTGTACCAGAGTGTAGAAATACAAGCATTAAAACTCCAGATAAAATATTTGTGTCGGTTCCGAAGGACAAGAAAAGGCGTGAATTGTGGTTCAGGGCAGCAAGAAAGGACATACGGGATGTTACGATGACTTCTACCTTATACTGCTGTGAAGATCATTTTGATGTAAGGAAATCATTACGTTTTAATTACAATAGGTACCTAATCATTGGTATACTTAACCTTAAAATTCATTACTTTACCACAAATTAATTGTTTTAGTTGCCAAACGATATGGAAAATTGCTTGAAAGTTCAACTAATGGGACCAGAGTGCAGAAAATTTATGAAAAAGGATGTTGTCCCTCATCGCTTTACATGTCAGAAGAGCCGTAGAAGAGCATCTTGTTCTCCGCCGACACAAAGCGTTGAAACAGAACGTGCACGACAGGAGTTAGTTATGGAATTAAGAGAAGAACCGACTGGCGAACCTGCAGAAGAACAGCGAGAAGTAGCGTCATGTTCCAAAGCAACTGAGCATGATCACGATATGAGAATTGAAGTCGTAGTGGAACCTTTTATCGAATATTTTTTTCCAAGTAGATCGGGCTGTACATTTGTAGATACGGCTGTTCAAGTAAAATTAAAGCCGTCTTTTCGGCTTCAGACATGTCCTTCTCAAAAAAACGCTGCAACTTCACCATTCCAAATATCGCCATCGTGCAAAGTGCTGCAAAAACCATCGCCGGTTCAACGACTATTTAATGTAACGAGCGAATCATCGGTGTATTCTGAAAATAGCACTGAAAGTTTTCGACCGGAATCAAGCGTTTATAGCAGTGAGAGTGAAAATAATGAAATTAGTATGGAAAAATTGCGCCAAATTTCGCTGTCAAGAACAATCAAAATAATTCAGCAAAAACCTCAATATTATATTGGTGTTCCTAAAAACTGCTATTTTGTAATAGAGCTTTTAAGTGCAGAAGCCAGTATTCCCACAAACGATATTCTATTAATTTTAAAGAAGATCAGGCTAGATAACACGTTTGTGGAGCTTGGTAATGAGTTTGGAATAAGTGAGTCGCAAGTAAGCCGAATTTTTTCAAAATATCTACCACAAATAGCGCAACACTTAAAATCTTTTATATTTTGGTCTCCTGCTGCCACCATAGTAAGAAATTTACCTATTGCCTTTAGGTATCGTTATAGTAAAGTACAATCTATAATAATTGATGCCTTTGAAATCGAAATTGAAAAACCAAGCGGGTCGATTAAGCAAGCGCTCACATGGTCGGAATATAAACATTGTAATACTATTAAATACTTGTTTTCCTCGATACCGGATGGTCTAATTAATTATATTTCACCGGGATTTTCGGGCAGAATATCAGACACAACACTTACGGAAGAAAAAATGTGGTTATTTAAAAGTATTACCCCCCTATTGGAGCGACCGTTATGGCTGATAGAGGATTTAAACACGTGGAACGCCTGTTAATGGACAAGCAATGTCGATTAGTTCGCCCTCCAAGTGTTTCAATTACTCGAAAACCCTCCAAAGAAGAGGTTCTTGAAAGTAAACGAACAGTGAGCCTGCGAATTCACATAGAGCGAAATATTCGACGAATTAGGGAATTAAAATTTTTAAGACCTCATTTCTGCATAAACAATAAGTTAATTCAGCTTGTCGATGATGCTGTAACAGTCGCCGCTGCATTAATCAACTTACAAAGTCCACTAATAAAAAAATAATATTTATTTGAAAAATACATAAGTACATGCTTTGTTTACCTCAACTATTTCATTAAAGTGTTACTGATGATAACAGTTTTGGAAAAATATGCGTTTTCCAAAATGCTTCAAGACGAGGAATGAGTTCGTTGACATAATCCCGGTCGTATTGTATCCATAAACTGGTGCTCTTTCGATTTTCCTCATATTTGGGGTCTGCCACACAAAACAAGGCGGTTTCTTTATTGGCCACAAACATTTGCAGTTGCACCTGTGCTTTGCATTTGGCACTAATTTGATTATCCACAATATAATTTGTTATGCTTTTGCATGATGTTGGGCATTTTATTTCTACGATGAAATTGTCAGCAATGCCATCCGGTGAAGCAGCAATAAACGGATACTCCTGCGAGATCCGTAAGCCCGACGTCTTTATATTAGTGTTCACTTCTCTTTTTAAATTGTTGAGTACTTCCGACTCCAGTAATCGTCCTCTCTTCATCCCCGTTGTATCTGGTATATTATACAGGGTGTAAAAAAAGTCCCGGGACGGTCGAATATTTTGAAAAATACGCCCCGCATAGAAAAACAAAAAAACACGTATTCAATAGTTTCAAAAGTTCTATCCAGCCATATCAAACTCGACTCCCCTCCCCCCACCCCCACTGGGGGGCGGGGGGTAACTTCAATATTTTAAATGGAAACCCCCAATTTTTATTGCAGATTCGGGTTTTACGTTAAAAAATAAGAAACTTTTGTCTGAAATATTTTTTTGTATCAAGGGTAGATGGCGCTCCAATCGATGGGGGAAACATACAAATACGAAACCCTAAAAATTCATGGAAAAAACTTCAAAACGAAAAACAAAAAATACGTGTTCAATAGTTTTAAAAGTTCTATCCAGCCATATCAAATTCGACTCCCCTCCTCCCACCCCCGCTAGGGGGCGGAGGGTAACTTCAAAATTTTTAATGGAAACCCCCAATTTTTATTGCAGATTCGGGTTTTACGTTACAAAATAAGAAACTTTTGTCTGAAACATTTTTTTGTATCTTGGGTAGATGGCGCTCCAATCGATGGGGGAAACATACAAATACGAAACCCTAAAAATTTATGGAAAAAACTTCAAAACGAAAAACAAAAAATACGTGTTCAATAGTTTTAAAAGTTCTATCCAGCCATATCAAATTCGACTCCCCTCCTCCCACCCCCGCTAGGGGGCGGGGGGTAACTTCAAAATTTTTAATGGAAACCCCCAATTTTTATTGCAGATTCGGGTTTTACGTTACAAAATAAGAAACTTTTGTCTGAAATATTTTTTTGTATCAAGGGTAGATGGCGCTCCAATCAATGGGAGAGTGAGAATACGAATGCCTAAAATTAAATTTCATGGTTATAGTCCACGATTTCCCTACTGGATAGATGGGGGCCCTTATCATTTTGGCCACATTTCATTTTCCATTAGAATACTAGATTCACTTTTAGCATTATCCAGGAACAACGACGTGGACGTAGTGAATTCTGTTCCCTTTGGGGTGCTTGATTTACGTGAGTCCCCTTGCCCCTCACGTTTTGGGGTGCTTGATTTACGTGAGTCCCCTTGCCCCTCACGTTTTGGGGTGCTTGATTTACGTGAGTCCCCTTGCCCCTCACGTTTTGGGGTGCTTGATTTACGTGAGTCCCCTTGCCCCTCACGTTTTGGGGTGCTTGATTTATGTGAGTCCCCTTGCCCCTCACGTTTTGGGGTGCTTGATTTACGTGAGTCCCCTTGCCCCTCACGTTTTGGGGTGCTTGATTTATGTGAGTCCCCTTGCCCCTCACGTTTTGGGGTGCTTGATTTACGTGAGTCCCCTTGCCCCTCACGTTTTGGGGTGCTTGATTTACGTGAGTCCCCTTGCCCCTCACGTTTTGGGGTGCTTGATTTACATGAATCCCCTTGCCCCTCACGTTTTGGGGTGCTTGATTTACGTGAGTCCCCTTGCCCCTCACGTTTTGGGGTGCTTGATTTACGTGAGTCCCCTTGCCCCTCACGTTTTGGGGTGCTTGATTTATGTGAGTCCCCTTGCCCCTCACGTTTTGGGGTGCTTGATTTACGTGAGTCCCCTTGCCCCTCACGTTTTGGGGTGCTTGATTTATGTGAGTCCCCTTGCCCCTCACGTTTTGGGGTGCTTGATTTACGTGAGTCCCCTTGCCCCTCACGTTTTGGGGTGCTTGATTTACGTGAGTCCCCTTGCCCCTCACGTTTTGGGGTGCTTGATTTATGTGAGTCCCCTTGCCCCTCACGTTTTGGGGTGCTTGATTTACGTGAGTCCCCTTGCCCCTCACGTTTTGGGGTGCTTGATTAGGAGTAAAACCAAATGAAATAAAATTCAGAGTAGATGCTCAAATTGAAAACCTTGAACTTCTTGACAAAGAGCTATTCGATCGTAAAAATTAGTCACAGCTCGTCGGATCAGCTCTCTATCAATTAAAGCTGCTTCCTGTAGAATCCGGTTTCGCAGCTCGTCTAAATTTTGTGGTTGAGTTACGTATACTTTACTCTTTAAAGAACCCCAAAGGAAAAAGTCGAGAGGCGTTAGATCGGGGGATCTAGCAGGCCATTCGATTCTTCCTCTCCTCCCAATCCATCTACCAGGGAATTGATCCTGCAAAAATGCTCGGACAACCCCACCATAATGTGGTGCAGCTCCATCTTGTTGAAACCAAATTTCATGGAAATTATCACCAGCTATTTCTCTGATTCTTGGCACAATTTGATGTCTGAGAAGATCTAAATATTTTTGGGCATTAAGATTACCATCAATGAAAAAGGGGCCTATTATCGTATCATTCAAGATACCAGCCCAAACATTCACCTTTTCTGGATATTGTGTGTGACTCTCCAATATCCAAAAAGGGTTCGTGTCCGTCCAAAATCTACAATTATGTCTATTTACTTCACCTTTTAAAGTGAAAGTGGATTTATCAGAAAATATTATGTTGTATAAAAAGAGAGGATCGTTATCTATTCTGGTCATCATTGTATCGCAAAATTCAATCCGACGATCAGGATCGTCTTCATTAAGCTCTTGTACTAGATGAATCTTGTAGGGATGAAATTTTATCCCCCTCAAAATATTTCGTACTGTTTGGTGAGAAACATCATATTCATCACCTGCTCTACGTAAAGAAAGATGAGGATTTTCAATAAAACCTTGCGCAACTTCTAATTGTTTCTCTTCAGTTGTTTCAGATTTAGGCCGACCAGATCTCGGGAGGTTTTTAATAGTTCCATGATCCCTAAAGCGCCGAACAGTTCTTTCAACTGTAGACTTTGATATGGGACTTAAATCTTCTCCATTACGAAAAGTTTCATTAAATAAAATTCGAACTTCATCATAAGACCGCGCTCGATCTCCCCAACCACGCATCATTAATAAAGATATTCTTTCCTGCTCTGAGAGTGTAACATTCTCCATGATCTTTCAGTAGCACGCGGCGCTACGTCTCCACTCAAATGCCGTCTGTGGGACGGCACGCGGCGCTATGCCTCCTTAACCCTCCGACGGGCGCAATATGAAAAATTCATACTTAGGGCGCAATGCATCTATTAGATTAAAATACACCTTTTTTGATATAAAAATCTACTTTATTAAAAAAATTAACTGCAAAATGAAACAACTTATTTCTAATGATTTTAAAAATGAAAACAGAATAAATTAACACAAAAGTTTCTAGTCTGAGTCTACATCAGCATCGTACTGTTCGAACTTTGATTTGTAACAAGTTTCACAAATTGTTGTTGCATGTTCTAGGCACATACATTGTAAGCACGACTTGCAATAGTATTTTGAATATCGTTGTTTTTTAATTTTAATACAGCTCACACATCTCTTCCTTTTGTTTGAATCACGTGAAGGTTCTTCTTGAGTTGAAGTGGTGGGATGGATCGTTTGCAATTTTTGTTGAAGATCTAAAGGAATTCCTCTTTTTGCTGTTGCCCTTCGCTTTATATGTTCTGCTGTCAATTCGCCACTTAACTTCTTTAGAAATGTACGTCTATTTCTCACTTCGTTACCATTTCCCATATATAAAACTTGACAGTTTATTCCGGCAATATTCAGTATTGCAAAAAAGCTGTTAATGGCCAACGACGAGTGTTTCTCTGAACATTGAAGGATGCACACATTTTATCGACTAAGTCGACACCCGATTTAGTTTGATTGTAGTATGTGATGATGCTGGGTTTATTCAGATCTTTAGTGCTTTCATCAATATGATCATCAAAATGCATACTAGAAATTAATACTACATTTTTGCCTTTTTTTGGAACGTATGATACAATTGTAGCGTCTTGCTGAAAGCCAAATATACTCGTTCGTTCTGGCCTTTTCTTGCTTACTATGAAATCTGCAGGAAGCTGGGGCTTATTTTTTTTTACCGTACCAACATAAGAAAGTTTCTTAGACTTAAGAAATTCTACAAGTGATACGTCTGTGAACCAATTATCAGCCGTTATATTACGCCCTGTGTTATATATTGGTTCTGTTAGTCTTTTTACAACGTCCACTGGCTTGTAACTAATACTAAAAGGTCCTTCAGGCTGCTTTCCCGGATAAATTTCGAAATTAAAAGTATACCAAACCTTGGAATCCACCAACGAAAAAAATTTAAAACCATATTTATTTGGCTTGGACGGAATATATTGCTTGAATGGGCACCGCCCTCGAAAACCAACTAACATTTCGTCGATCGTCACATTTGATCCAAGTGAATAGTTTTTTTGCAGTTTTCTACAAAATCATTTGTAACATTCCGAATTGCAGCAAGTTTGTCACGTGTTCTTCTTTCTTCTCGTGTCGCTTTATCGTCAAAGCGAATACAGCGCAGCAAAAACTTAAATCGCTTAACACTTATTACTAGGCGAAACATTTCTACTCCATACCCATCAGTGCCCCACAGTTCTTCCAAATCTTGCCTATTACTGTGAAAAACACCTCCAAGATAAAGCAATCCAATAAATGCTCTAAGTTCAATAACATCGGTGAAATTTGCGTCTCTTTCTCGTTTGTATTGAGGCCGAATTTTCTCAATATATTTGTTGGTATAAATAACAATTTCTTCCAACATTGTATCACTAATTAAACATTTCCAACATCCTAGAGCAGAATCAGCTTGTTTTGCAGGGCCAATGACACCTGGAAGCCGTACTATTATATTTTGGGGTCTACGTTTTACGCGATCCGGATATTTCGTCTTTTTCCATTTGGTAATTTTATCCTTGCCGGTATAAAAATCATTGTCGGAATCAGTCTTATCACTTTCTGAAGACATCTCTTGAATAGTATCAGAATCTTGATCTCGTTCTTCAAGAGCATCTTCGCTGTCTATGTCACTTTCTTTGGCCAGTTCAAAGGCATCCTCATTATCAGATACAAAGGCCAATTGTCGTAATATTTCAGGATCCTCGGCGTTGTCCGGTTGAAATATTTTACGAAAGTGAGCCATTACTAAGTACAAGCAAGTACTGAAAAAAATAATCATAAAAAAGTGAACGTTCGTGTCCGTAAAATTAAAAACTCAATGTCGTGCCAAGTGGACACAATAATTATGTTTCTCTTTTATTTTAATTTTATATAAACATAAATATTCTATCCGCTTGGCACAACAAATTTTTCATATTTAAAAAACAATCATGTTCGGGCGCAATGAATCTCCTAGATGAAGTACACGCAAAAATATATAAACTCACATCTTGTGAAAAGACGTACTTACAATTTGTTATGTAAATACTGTTGCAAACTTATGACACCACAAAACACTATTTATGTTTACTTCACGAAAAGTTACGTGCCTGGGCGCAATCAATCTCATAGACTTTTTGCGTCACTCTAAACAAACGACTGCACTGCGTCCAACCAAAAGCACGACTGTCGAGTCGGCAAGATATGACCATAGGATACACGAACAGACTAGATTCGACTTGCTTCTGCTGTCGAGATATAGCGAGGAAAGTGGACGCGCAATCTGTCAGATTAAATGCGCCCGTCGGAGGGTTAACCCTCTGACTGGAAACTCCTAGCAATTCCTGTCCGTGTGAGCGTAGTGGGGGGCCAGCCAATCGCGCGCGGTCGCTTCATGTGTTAATGACTGACGGCCCCCCACTCTCATTCAGGCTCGTAGTTAGCTGTGCGCTGAACAGCACCCAGGCGCCATCTACCCAAGATACAAAAAAATGTTTCAGACAAAAGTTTCTTATTTTGTAACGTAAAACCCGAATCTGCAATAAAAATTGGGGGTTTCCATTAAAAATTTTGAAGTTACCCCCCGCCCCCTAGCGGGGGTGGGAGGAGGGGAGTCGAATTTGATATGGCTGGATAGAACTTTTAAAACTATTGAACACGTATTTTTTGTTTTTCGTTTTGAAGTTTTTTCCATGAATTTTTAGGGTTTCGTATTTGTATGTTTCCCCCATCGATTGGAGCGCCATCTACCCTTGATACAAAAAAATATTTCAGACAAAAGTTTCTTATTTTTTAACGTAAAACCCGAATCTGCAATAAAAATTGGGGGTTTCCATTTAAAATATTGAAGTTACCCCCCGCCCCCCAGTGGGGGTGGGGGGAGGGGAGTCGAGTTTGATATGGCTGGATAGAACTTTTGAAACTATTGAATACGTGTTTTTTTGTTTTTCTATGCGGCGCGTATTTTTCAAAATATTCGACCGTCCCGGGACTTTTTTTACACCCTGTATGCTCCCATTACAGATAGCATTAACGTGCCTTCTGTAGTATGACATCGACTAACTCCGTACGCTCTTGATGCCGTTATTCGCCCATAACGAAGTTGATACCAAAGTTCGTCCTTTGATTGCAATTTTGTTGCACTTTCGACCTCTGCAATGGCACTTGCTGAAAGGTTGCTTCGGCAAAAGGACAAAAAGGCCTCGCAGTCGGAACCCCCTTGACCCACAAAATCCAGCATTAGTTGGTGAAGTGACAACTTCTGTCGGCTTGGTACTTCGTAAGAATCGGTGTGTTTTATTAACTGACAGTTAACGTCCTGTTGTTTTACTGTAGATACAAAATTTGCAAAACACTGCGAAGGGATTTCCAGTTTCTGTCTAAGTGGCTCAAAATCAGTCACCTTCATAAACTGTCGATGTACCGACTTTAGATAAGGATGACTTCTTCCAATAATTTTTAATACTTGTCGAGGCAGGCTCCTCACTTCTTCGGTGGACCCACATCAGAAAAGCGACAGCATGCTTGCAACCCCCTTCCGATGCAGCGCAGTCATGGCAATGCACCTCATCAATAATTTCTTCAGCCTCGTCAACCACCATGCTTTCGTTGTAGAGCTTACTTCGAACTTTGTGCTCCGGACAGATTTTACACTTTATTAAGCATTTTCTGTTCTCCCTTTTTAACTGAAAATAATCAATTGCTTCGTCCCCATACTGCTCCCTTGCAGCACTAAAACAAAATTGCATTTATAAATTTATGAATCTCCAATAGATACGTGTTCAGGTCGTGAGTATCCAATATCCAATATAATTCTGCTCGTTAGATACATACGACTTACCTAGCAGTTTTCACCCCTCTGATTTCAGGCGAAGTAAATAGCAGATTGTTTTTAAAAAAAAGTCGCCACCATAATTGCATCCACACGGGGAAAATTATCGCTTTGTGCTTTAGTGAATCCAACTTCCATATTAGAATCGGTTTTAAAAATCTACAACATACCAAAAACAATATAAAAAGTTTTGAGGTTAACGAATTCACTTCATTTAGAACAAGTTTCAATATAATAATGTGTTATACTTACAATGTAAGGCTATCCAAAGTCCTCAAGTCTCCCAAAACGACAGATTTATAATTAACATAACATCGAAAATAACCAAAGAAAAACACGGAGAAACACTCAACGAATCCCAATCTCTCTGCTACCATGACACTACTAGCGGCGTATGACGTCAGCACTACGTCAGCACTACACAGGCAGCGTTTCGCCGCGCACTTCGAAAATTCATATTTCATTTTTTTTCATTAACAAAAACCATTTTTTGTGCACTAAAATCACTGCTACCGGTTATTTTACAATAAGAACTACAAAAAAAATATTACAAAAAATGTGCAAGTGCCCTATTGGAAACAAAAGTAAAAATAACTATAGGATATGAATAATAAAGGTTGGCTCAGTATAAAAAAATATTTTTTCACTTACCTTTTTAATCCAACCGCGGTGAAAATGTTTAACAAAATTACGTTACTGCAGCACAACTTACTCATACGCCTAACAGCTTAAGCAATGAGTTAAAATTTCTAATCTGTCATTCATTCTGAGAGATAGGCAACAAACAATACATCATAAGGAAGTGTATGCAGAATGCCAACAGGTGGCAGCACTATCAAAGCTCATTCAAGATAAATTCATGTCATATTTCCGTGACATATCAAATGTGATATATTAGGCACAAAGGGGTTAATTGCACTTACAGCATTTGAAAGTGTCATTTTTGAACTTTTCAATACATTACTTGATTGTTCCTAAATGATTTTGCAAAGCCAAATTTCAGTACGACAAGTCGATCGTTCAGGTCCACCGCGCCACGCGCCTGTACCCGACTAGAAATTTTCGGCTGAACCTGCCCTTGCCCAGGTAAGGAATACCTGACTAGCTCCTGACAAGGTATGTAACGCAGATCATTACCCTCTCTCTGGACCCGATCAGGAATTCCTGATCAGGACCTGATCAGGTCCTGGTCTGGTTAACCACGTCTGGTCCTCATCAGGAGTTCCTGATCAGGACCTGACCAGGACCAGATCAGGACCTAACCAGGACCTGCTCATGAAAAGCAAAGAATATAGCTAAATATAGTAATTTATATCAATAATATAATACCTCTACTAGAATCCAATAGTTTATTAATGTTAAGTACATGTATTAAACACAAGACATAATAATTATCCATAAAATATACATTTTCTTAATATTATTTCCAATTTTTAATACAATTGAAGATAAATTTACCCCTCCGCACCCATTTTTACTTACCCTGTATCCCTTAAATCTATAATTTCTATTTTGTACAAGCGGTTCATTATTTTGTTTACTTAATGCAATCTACAAAAATTGAACTTATATAATGTTTTCAGAAAGAAAAAACGTTTTCTACTATTAAAAAACTATTTTTTTCAAATTCTAAATTTTTAACATTAGCTGTTCCGTTCCCTGCCGGAGAATCAATATATTGACGCTACCCCTGATCGACACTTTGCCTATATAGGCCAGTCGCCAAGTCGTATAAAATAGCTGATAACAGAAGCAATTCCGGACAAGCTGGAAATAATTTTAATTTGTTTGATTTGGTGGCACATATTAAATTTGCACCCCCCAGAATGCCCGGATTTGCCCGCCATCTTAAGAAAATGGGCTAAAAATGTTTTTTCTTCATTATTTGTCAATTTTCTATAAACTCTAGAGCAAAATATGTAGTTACCAAAATTAAAGCAAATTAAATTATCTATAAAAAAGGTTGTATGTGTTTTTCCGTGCGACTATCTGGTTAGAAGTTATATGGACATCAAGAGCTGGATATATTATAGGCATTTATTATTTTCTTTATTCTATAGGCATATTTAAAAGCAAGCAACTACTATTATGCTTTCATGATTGCATTTATATTTGTTTTCTGTCGGCCAACCCTACTCCTGTTTTATACGGAATGTTTAACTCAAGGTCATTAACCCTGTAAGCACCTAGACAAGGAATGTCGAGTGTAAACATCTGGTCAGGGAAAGTCGGTCTTTCCCGATCGAGCCTCCCGTTGGAGTGTTACCAAGGACGGTCTACCGATGTTTCAATTATGGACAAGAGGTGATCAAGCTGTTGGTGAAACATTTTCCTGGGTACATGAGATTGGAGAGGGTGGAACTGGACAGGGAGCCTCCCGAGCTTTTTGGGAGCGCGACCTGTGACTGGTCCACGGCTTCCAAGATCGTGACCCAGGAGAAGGTGAGGGAGGCGATAAAGAGTTTCGATCCCTATAAAAGTCCGGGGGAGGATGGGATCTATCGTATTCTGTTGCAGAAGGGGGTAGATATCCTGGCAGGCCCTCTAACAAAAATATATCGGGCAAGTGTCGCTACAGGATATGTGCCGGCAGCTTGGGGAAGGACCAGGGTGGTCTTTATCCCAAAACCAGGCAGGGGTGACTACACGAAACCAGGTAGTTTTAGGCCAATCAGTTTAACATCATTCCTTTTAAAGGTTCATGAGAGACTGATTGAGAGGTTTATTAAAGAGGGGGCGCTCGTGGAGCATCCTGTACATCCTAGACAGTTTGCCTATCAAGCAGGGAAATCCGTTGAAATGGTATTGCACTGTTTGGTAGGCCGAGCTGAGAAAGCAATGCAAGATGGGGACATAGTGTGTGGACTCTTTGCAGACATAGAAGGGGCCTTTAATTGGACCTCTCATGAGGTAATTGATCCGAGCGCTGAGAGACACGGGGTGCATCCAACGGTTAGACGACGGATTGCATCCATGTTGAAGATCAGGAGGCTCTCGGTTAGAGAGGAGACTTCAGGATGGGAGTGGCGGCTGTCAGAGGATGTCCGCAGAGGGTGTTTTGTCACCTCTTCTGTGGAATCTGGTGATGGATGAGCTTATTCGCAGACTGGAGGAGGCTGGAATATACGCCCAAGGATATGCAGATGATGTATGTGTCCTTGTGGCTGGGAAATTTGCAGATGTGGTGAGGGGACTGATAGTCACCTCGCTAGATGTGATAGGGCTATGGTGTGAGAGGACAGGCCTATCCATTAACCCGGAGAAAATAGAACTGATCCTCTTCACCAGAAGGAGGAAACTAGACGGTTGGAAAAAATCCGAAATTTCTAGGAGAGGAACTGATTCCGAAGAGGGTAGTTAAACATTTGGGAGTATTCCTAGATGAGAAGCTGAACTGGAGTAAACACGTGGACTACATTCGTAGTAAGGCCTGTTCAATACTCTGGGTTACCAGAAGGATATGCGGGAGAACGTGGGGAATCACGCCGAAAATAATGGCGTGGATATATAATGCAGTAATCAAACCAGTCATGCTGCATGGTTCTCTGGTATGGTGGAAGAGAGCTGAGCAGAGAGTGGCTGGGGAGAAACTGGATCACGTGAGAGCCATGACCCTCAGAGCTATTACGGGAGCAATGGGGACGACGCCGATCTCGGCTCTGGGGATGCTTGTTGGGCTCCCCCCAGTGAGGATCGAGGTGGAAGCATCGGCCATGCTCGCGGCGTACAGGGTAAAACTGAACGGCGAGTGGAGGGGAGGATCTATAGTGGGACACTCGACGATCTTGACTCTGCTAGAGGACAGGATACCAGGAACAAATTGTTTGCAGGATTATATCCGATGCAAACATAGATACAACCGTAAATACGGAGTGGAATATCCAGAGAGGGCTCAGTGGAAGGATGAAAAACGAATTCTGGGAAGAGCTGATCAGATCTGGTTCACGGACGGATCAAAAATTAACGAAACGGTAGGATCCGGTTTTCATAAGCAGAACTCCAAGAAGGAATGTAGTTTCAGATTGGAGAAACACTGCACTGTCTTTCAGGCGGAGCTAATGGCCATACACATCTGTGCACGGGATGTGGTTCAGGAAGATGGGTGGCATAAGCGTATTGTGATCTGCTCAGATAGTCAGGCTGCCTTGAAGGCTCTTGAAAATTTGAGTATGAGAACAGAGATTGTCGAGAGGTGTAGGAAATCGCTAGATGAACTAGCCGTAGACAATAAGGTGAGACTACTGTGGGTCCCGGGTCATTCGGGGATACCAGGAAATGAGAAGGCCGATGAGCTCGCGAGAAGAGAAGCCGAAGAGTCACTCTATCTTCCGGGCATGGAGGTTAGGATGCCAAAACAGGCTGTTAAACGCTGTATCAAAGAATGGGTCACTGAAAGGATGAACCAGGACTGGAAGGAGGCGGAGGGTATGAGGCAATCCAGGATCTTCATCAAAGAATGGAGCAGGAAGCGTACAGATGAATTGATGAAGTTAGATAAAATGTCAATGAGGACTATGGTGTCCATATATACAGGACACTGTAGGCTTCGTAGACATATGAACATACACCCAGGTAGCAAGCTGACGTAAACTTGACGTCACTTTTAGGGCATATTTCGTCGGCGACGTCATTCTACCAAAAAATGACGTTTTAATGTCGTCATTCAAGAAACGTCTTTAAGACGCCTTAAATATGACGTTAAAAAGACGTTATTTTTACGTCGTAATACAATTTTAAAATAACTACACTTATTATACAATATACATTGAATATTTTTATATTTTTTTATAATGTATAATATAACAATATTTGTATAGTGAGGTCTACTTTAATTCTCGATTCTTATATCTCTGTACCATTTTACCAGTACGTTTTTTTTGTAATAAATAAAAGTAAGATTTTTTATATTGCGGTCGTTTCTATAAACATTCATATAATTATTTATTTATTAATATCAATTTGCGTCTATGCAAAAATATTTATCAAAAGATGCAATCATAAGTTTAGAAAAATGTTGAGAAAAGAATAATACAATTATAAAATCTTATTTATTTAAGCTCTTTCTTATTGACTGGAAAAGCAACGTACATTTATTCATCAAACTTCATATGAACACCAATAGTAATACTTAATACCACAGGCGCGTGCAGCAGATGAGGACTCGAAAACACCGACCGATCGACGAAGTTAAGCAGCAAAAAGTGCGGACAGTAGTTGGATGGGTGACCGCTCACGATGAAAAGATATACGTCAGCCCTAACCTTTCAGAGCCGTCATTTTTTACACAATCACGTTATATTTTTCGTTCTCTGCCGTCAGAGCTGACCTTCAAAAACCGTCATTTCGACGTTAGTGTGCTACCTGGAAAATCGCTAAAATTAAACGTCATATTTCACGTCATAAAGAACGTTAGAAAGACGTCATTAAATGACGTCAGTGGGATGTGACTTTCGAACGTACTTTTAACGTCATTTGTACGTCTTTTCTGACGTCGTCTGTGACCAGATCTGACCAAAAAATGACGTTAATTTCACGTTAGTTTGTTACCTGGGCAGGGCCAATCGGTCGAGGTAAACTGCAGGCTATGCGGAGAGGCTGGAGAAACGCCTGGACATATTATCGGTGATTGCCCGAGAATTGGGAGGAGAAGAAGGGCGATCACGGGAAGGAACTTCCTGAGGGAAGAGGAATGTGGACAGATCACTATCGGAGAGATCAGGAGCTTGATTAAAGATCTTGATCTCCCGTGCCGGTGAGAGGTCCACTGAAACAATGAATGGGAGATAAAAAGGGCTTTAGTCTAATTATCGTTTCCCCAGGGAGGGCCCATTACTATAATAATAATAATAATAATAATAAGTCGGTGGCATAATGGATTAGGCCTATTGGGGAGACCACTTAAAAAAAAACGCGCCGGGTACTTTACCTCTAGGTGATGTGGAAGCAAGTACAAGTATGTCACATGATTTCTTTACCAAATAAAAATCTATACCACCAAATAGTATCTTATGTCATAAGGCGGAAATCCGAGGTTTTTTCAAACTGTGTTTAATTAGGTCGTAACACGAGGCATGGTTTGGGGATGAGGCTCGCCGAAGGCTTACAGGGTTAATGACCTTGAGTTAAACATTCCGTATAAAACAGGAGTAGGGTTGGCCGACAGAAAGCAAATATGAATGCAATCATGAAAGCATAATAGCAGTTGCTTGCTTTTAAATATGCCTAGAATAAAGAAAACAATAAATGCCTATAAGATATCCAGCTTTTGATGCCCATATAACTTCTAACCAGATAGTCGCACGGAAAAACACATACAACCTTTTTTAGCTTGTTGTTCGTTATTTAGAGGTACATTTTGTTTATACTGATTATGAACTTTCAAATGTTGCAAAATAATCCTTGATACCAGAGGGTATGAGATCTGCAGGTAACTGTGGTCTTTGATTTACTTGAAGAGCATGTTGTTCGTTATTTAGCGGTACATTTTGTTCACTTTGATTATGAACTTGTGTTGGTATTGGTGGAGAAAACATGGGTATTGAAACGTATCTATAGTTAGTATTGTAACCGCCAAATGATGAACTTTGAGCTGATGTTGGTCTGGAACATGAATCATCCGAAGATGAAGATGGCAGCGAAACTGATGCTGGCCTTGAAAATACAGTCATAGATGAAGGTGGTCTGCAATCTCGCCCATCACAATTTATTTTTATTGAATTTCTGGTCAAGGTGCCCAGTTGTGCCTCAAAAAGAATGTCATTTATGGCTTTCTCCGCGAAAATCGCTTGTTGTGGATCCAGTTCCTTCAGCTTTTTCCCCCAAACTGTTGCAATCGGATATTCTTCTTCTTTTGAGAGATATTGACATGCCAGGGATAGTAGTTGCTTCTGACCGTGCTTTTCCTGTTTTTCTGTATATTTTATTTTTTTTGGATTGTTAGTTACTATATCAATGGTGTCCTCTCTTTGCGTGTCTTCAGTAGCCTGAAACAAAAATACAGATAAATAATTTTTATTTTTTTTAGATACCATCTACCAAAGAAGAATGGGAAAAGATAGCAGAAGACTTTGGGTCAAAGTGGCAATTTTGGAATTGTATCGGAGCAATTGACGGCAAGCACGTTGTCATTGTTAAACCAGCTAATTCCGGATCCAGATACTTTAATTACAAGAGCACACATAGCATAGTTTTAATGGCTATTGTGAACGCCAAATACGAGTTTATAATGGTTGATGTTGGGACTAATGGGCGTGTATCGGACGGAGGAGTTCTTTATTACACAGATTTTTGGGAACAGTTTCAAAACGATCAATTAAATATTCCTCAAGCCTCACAGTTGCCAAATTCAGAAGATAAGTTTCCGTACGTTTTTATAGGGGATGATGCTTTTTCATTAGGAGAACATTTATTAAAGCCATTTAGCCAAGAAGATCTCTCAACAGCTCATAATCGAATTTTTAATTATCGTCTATCACGGGCCCGCCGAGTTGTAGAAAATGGATTTGGAATACTTGTCACTCGATTCGGTGTACTTCAGAAAGCAATACACTTATCGCCCGAAAAAGCTACAGTTGTAGTTTTAGCCTGCTGTTATCTACATAACTTTTTAATGAAAAAAGCACATACAAATTATTATAACAACATATTAAATGTGGAAAACAAGGAAACAGGAGCAGTCGAAATTGGCACGGAGAGATCTAAACATACTTTAAATGGATTACGTCTTGGATCATATCGAAATGCAACAAAAAATGCTAAGCAGATTAGAGAACGCTTTAGAAATTACTTTAATAATGAAGGACAAGTAGATTGGCAAAGAAAACTACTAAATTTAACTTAATAAGTTTGTAATTTGAAAGTTAAGAGCCAAAGAGCTTTGGACTACATATAATAAATTTATGTTTACTTACCTTGTTTTGTTTAATTATTGAGCTTCTTCCTTTATCCGGAATTTCGACATCTGATAAAAACTCTAATTCAGAAAATGTCCATGCACTGGGTTCGTATACACTTTCAGAACCACTACCAGTGCGTTTAGAGTCTTTTATTTTCTTTAACTCCTTCCTATAATTACTTCTTAGCGTATTAATTTGCTTTTTCACATCTTCAATAGTTGCCTTGGGTTTTAATTGCAAATAAATTTGACGTAAAATTTCATATCCTTTTCTTTTTTTGTCCCGATCTGAATATTCTTTTGTTGAGGTATTCCATAACTCGGGCATTGATCTATATACATCAATAAATTTTTTTAACACGGATTGTTTCGTTTCTTCTTCTTCTTCATTCCCGACATCGGGGCCGGGTGAGCCTACGTACGACGGTACGGGCGACGTTGCTTCCATGGCTGCGCTTGAAATACTGCTCAATTACTGATGGTCTTGCATCAGACGATCAGTATTTTCATCAGTATTGTGGCTCCGCCCAAAATACTTTCAGGATCCCGAAAGTATCATCAGTATACTGATACTCCATCAGTATTTGCCCTTACACAGTCAGTAATACTGTCAGTATTTCGAAATACTGTCAGTAATACTGATCGTGTGAGGGCCGCTTTACAGAAACAACGATTCACTCCGCGTCTTCCTGGTTTGTTCCTACGCGCTCCTTGACCTGACTAGTACCGTTAGGTACTCGACGCTTGTTGGCACTGGGGAGCTCGGTGTGTCCCTGTCCACTCGTATCTTTGCGTGCACGCATCTTAGTGAATAGACCAATCAAGATCAAGTATTCCGTTGTGGTGGGGTTACGGACAATGGAATACTTGATTCTGATTGGTCTCGCAAAGATAGGAGCGGTTCGAGAAAGGGGCCCTTGGGGCCCCTGGGGCCCCTTTCTCGAGTCACTCAAAGCAAAGTTACGTATACGAAACCGAAAGCGATGAAATGTCAGACTTTCTAACCATACACGACAGGATACGTATTCGGATAGGGATACGACGCAGAATTACCGAATGTCAGTAAAATTGGATGCCTTTCGAATACCTGTCTAATCATTAATATTATTGGAATAAATCATGGCACAGCAAACACTGTAAGCATGACATAAATAGTGAGGTTATGTACACTTTGCTTCACATTCATTCAACTTAAAACACAATTACATTTTTTTTTAACACGAGAAATATTATTCTTCACATATTATAAATTGCTAAAAGCAATATGTCCTTATTTTTATGCACTACATGTGAACCAATGGGATAGTATAAAACCTTTCTTTATTGGTTCCAGTATTTAAATCAAAAAGCACTAATTTTTTGTCTGTATTGTTTATTGTCGTAGTTATTCGTCTACGTGCCTTTCGTGATACTGTCCACAAATTAATATCTCTTGAATCAAATGGAAATGTATAAATTGCTCCTGTTTTTTTAAATGTTTTGCCAGTAACAATAATGGAATTCCTTCCACAAAGACGGGTGATACTTTTAATTTCCACTATTTTTTTATTAGTTAACGAAACTACGTTGTTAGGAAATTTGGTACTTAGCACAACTTCTTTGTATTGCACTTTTTAAATAATAATTTCACGATTTCTGTCTCTTTTTAATTGTCTCAAAATAGTGACAGCTGGTGGGACCACTGCTTTGCGGTGTGTTAATTCTTCGATTTCATTTAATCGACGACAAACTTGTGCCAAGGGATTGTTCCCGGTACGGATTAAGTTTTTTAATTTACCCAAGTAATTCTCAAACGGATATGCAGCTACTTCCATCACAGTGCAATTGAAGTGATTTACATCATCGGCAAGATGAATAAGGCTGTGAATGTTTCCGATGAGAATTTCTTTCCCGTATAAATTCTGTGCAATATTAACAAAATTCCTCAGTAAAATTTTTGCATGATTGTGTTTATCCACTGCAAAATCTCTTAAGCATAGCAATCGAATTCCAACGTATAATAACAAAAAATGTTTATAAACATCAACACTTAAAATTTTTTAAAATATAACTGGCCCGGCATAAAGTAATATAAATTGAAATTCCGTCGATTTAAATTTGGCGATATCGTGTAACGATCTCGTTGTTCGTTGGAACTCACAAGGTATCTGTTTTTGCATTTTTATTAACAGTGATGATAATGATGATTGCATTGCTTTGCTGAGTCATTAGATGCGATATTACCAGTTGTCCAGTATTCCAATAATTGTTTGAATACTCCCAGAAAGACAAGATGCATTATGTCTAACGCAAAATCTTTCACCATGTCGATGGGAGGATTTATCTCAATTATTGGAGAAATGCCAGTGTGATGCTGATGATTAATTTGAGCTCGAAATGATTCATTCGTTCGTGGTATACAATCATTGTCATTTATTGAATAAATAATACGACTGTTTCTAAAGATTCCCTGAACTTCGTAACGTTCACACCCCGAATATGCCCCGTGGCCCTTAACCTTCCATTAGTCGCGCGGGTTTTGGTAACACCTTTAGTCGCGTTGTATCCCACAGATACATATGATAAATATAATATCTTTAATCAAAAAAATCAATGTAATATTTAACAAATAGTTTCTATTTATGTAATTTAATAAAATACATCATAAGAAAACAAAAACAAAGTAAAATTATGTGAACGTTAATCAGAATATTCATCAATCCCGTCATCTGTATTCAGACATTTTTCGCATATTGTTCTAGCGTGGAATTTCAAACACAAGTGCGTGTTACATTTTTGACAGTTATATGCAGAAAAAGAATTTTTTTTATTAAGGTCGTAGCATGGTTGATATCTTTTTCTTTTCTTGGCAGCTCTCGAGAGGCCAGCTTCCGGTGGAATTTCGCTTGCTTCCTGATCTGCTTCGGGCTGCTTGTACTTCTCTAACATCGTCTTGATATCTCTTGGTAAATTTGTTAACTGCGCTCTTTTTTTCAATTGATCATCTAATAATTGTAGCCCCAAATTTTTTAGATAATCTCGTCGTGTGCAAAATTCGTTTTTATTGCCCAAAAAAATCACCCGAGAATTGACCCCTGCTATATTTAGCAGGTGAAAGAAAATCACCATGGGCCATCTTTTGGTAGATCTGCTGACATTATACGTAGCACAAAGCTTATCAAGAACATCAACGCCTGACTTTGTAGCGTTGTAAAATTGAATTATTTCTGGCTTTTTTTCCAAATCCGCTGCAACATTTTTGGAGCCAATATGCAAGCTTGACAAAAGAACAACCGTTTTTCCTTTTCTTGGGACGTACGAAACTAAAGTTTCATTTCTTGCATATCCAAAAATACTTTCATATTGATTACGTCCGTTGGGTGATATGAATGTAGCCGGAATTTCTCTTTTATTCTTACGAATCGTTCCTACGTAAGAAAGTTTTTTAGTTTCTAATTTTCTAACTAGTTCCGAGCTCGTAAACCAATTGTCTGCTGTTATGTTGCGACCAGATTTTAAAATTGGCTCGGATAATCTCATGACTACATCTGCAGGAGAATTGCTTTGTCTGAATGGTCCCTCCGGCTGTTGACCACAATAAATTTCCATATTTGCTGCATAAAATAATTTAGCATCGCTTAGACAGAAAATTTTTATGCCATATTTATTTGGCTTGGAAGGTATATACTGCCGGAAGCCACATCTTCCCCGAAACGCGGGCAGCATTTCATCTATTGTGACATTCTGTCCAAGATGATAATGAGTTTTGCAGTTTGCAATAAAGGAGGTAAATAGTTCTCTGACTGCTGCTAATTTATCAGTCGTACGTCGTATTTCTCTTGTTTGTTTATTATCGAATCTCAAACATCTTAATAAAAACCTAAAACGTTTCTCAGACATGACCATTCTAAAGATATCAATTCCTAATCCATTTGATACCCAAAAATCAGCTAAATTCCGATGACCGCCTCGAAATACACCAGCTAGATACAGCAGTCCTAAAAACGCTTTTATTTCAATAACATCTGTTGGCAAACAATCTCTAACTCTTTGGAACTTTGCTTTTAGAGTATCTATATACTGATTTGTGTATTCAGCAAGCATAGTGAGAATATTCTCACTAAAAAATAGGTCCCAACAGTCTATTTCTGTTTTTGCATCTAATGCACTTTGACCAACAACGCCCGGTAATCTCGCCATGATATTATGTGGTCTCATTCGAGTTGGCTTGGCAGGAATTTTGTCCCACCGAGTCCCATCTTTACCTAAGATAAACAACTTCATGTAACATAATATCCCCTTACTGCATGATTTTTTATATCTTCAAAAGAAAAATTCCTGTAGGTTAATCTTGACTTTTTATAGAAGAAAATAACACTAAAAAACTATTTTTTACAAAAATTAATATTTATTTTCGATTGGCTGTCAAACTATTTATTTCCCAGAAATTAAGTTTCATTTAGTAGGTAATGCAGATTTCATGTAAAATAAATGTAAATGGACAGATATTTGTGGTTAAATTTAGGCTATTGTTCAATAGATGGTGCAAACAATCAAAATATTTCATATGCCATATATGGCACACCATGCAGTAAGGGGATATACGTAAAAGACAAATTATATTCACTCACTAAGAAAACAGTTTTCCTGCTGTTCTTCCTCAGATTCATTATCGCTGACCTCATGGTCCGTTTCAGAATCTGTTGACCTGGTTTCTACGTAGTCCTGTGTCTCAGAATCGTCAGACTCGTCTAAATCATCTTCAGGATCCTGATAAACTTCTTGTACGTCGGAATAAGTCACACGATTTAGTTCATCAATGCCCTCCGGACGATTTTTACTCATTTTTATTACTGATATAGACTAAATTATTAGTCAAATAAACACTAAAGGCACGAAAATCAACTACACGCAGCTTAACGTACGTTTCTCACCAAGACCAAACTTACGACTGAGGCGGACCGACAGTTACGAGAATAGTCGCATTGTATCTCTCAAGTACAAATTCGTGCGCCCGTGCGGTTTTATTTACATTGTAATCTTCCAGGTAAAGATCTGGTCTTATAAGCTTAGGACAGTGTTAAATATAAGTTACCTAAGGACTACTACAAACGATAAAATTGTAACGTTATTCTGTTTTGAGAAATCTGTATAAATAACGTGCATGTATCTGTCAGGTACATGCGCGACTAATGGAAGGTTAAGGGGGTAGTCTGCTTTAGGACGCCTAAAATAAGCGTTTTTTCGGCGATTTTTCGGGAAGAGCAGGAAAGGTATATCAGGAATCAAATTTTTATAGCATATTGTACTACATTTCAGCTTTAATGTCAAATTTTTTTTATTGAAAAATATCCTCAAATCTCTTAGATAATGCCATTTTGCCGGAGCGCCTGCTGTTGGATATTTGTTGGCTGCGCCGGTGATGGTGGTCGTATGCAGCGTCTGAAACAATCCGGACAAAAAAAATTTTAATTTTTATAAGTTTCTTTTCTGTGTGAACCTAAAAAATCCCAAGAAAGTTGTCAAATTATAAGTTTTTTCGAAGTTTGAAAGCAAAATATACATTTAAAAGAAAAAAATTTACTTCAAGTTGCAAAAAAAAGTAGTTTAAATAATAATTTTGTCGAACTTTTTAGGTTCACACAGAAGGTAATTTAATAACGAAGCTAGATCACTTTGAATTTTTATGATCGGACGAATAGTTTTTTTGCTATCACCGGCGCAGCTAACAAGAAATCGAAAAAACGAAAACTCGAGAAAACGCGCTTTAAAGTTTTCGGTCCGAAAAAATACTAGTTTTTGGGTACTTACAGCAACTAGATGTTAATCTGCTATTCCAGGTCCATAGATTATCCCTTCCTCTTCCTCATAAAACTCATTTTGAGCCAGGGTTTCCAATCTTCTGGCTGTACGAGCCTCCTTGCTCGAAAAGGACGCGCGCCGGTTTTCACGCGTTACGCGCTCAGCGTCGAGGGAGTCCGCAAAATTTTTACACTGCTGCCCAATTTTAATGCCTAATAGCTGCATCGTTGAAAGTATAGCAGAGTAGCCCTCGTTGAACATGCCAGCTGCCAAATATGATCCAATTTTAACTATTTTCTCTCCTGAATTGAGATGCTTGGGACATAGGCGCCAGATAATCGAATTGAAGGATTCGTTAGAATTTTGAGTGTGGCCGCCTAAGCACCGCGTCATTAAATCATCTTTAGATAATTCCTGGTAAATCGGCCGAATGTGCTTTTCCACGTTCTCGTTAATTAGCCTCTTCGGATGTTTATATAATTCAAGGCAATTAGTCGCTTCGGCCTTCCGCCACTCACACCAGCTGTCAGCTCCTACTGGGCAATTTTCGTGTCGAGGATTTGCATCCGTGGAGCAATAATGATCTAGGGTTGACATTATGGCTTTCTTCATTCCTTCCACTGAATTAATATTTCGGCGAATTGCTAAGCCGTAATATATTGTTAATTTCTTGATGAGACCCTCCGTAAGCCGCTTCTTTCCTCCGAGTTTCTCGGCTTTTCTCTTATTTCGGAGCCGAGTTCCCATGCGCTTTTGCACATGTCCGACGCACTCATTTTTCGTCACTGTACACTCGTCCCCGTACGGGTTGCTGTTTAAAATACCAGTAAATGTTTTCGAGTCACCATCGCCTATATAATTCGTGTAAAAAACTCCGAATTTCTCGACGGATCTGCAAAACATTTCCATTATGGAATCGACCTCCATCTTTCCTGCCGAACCTACGTGATTTGAGCAGCACGATTGTTTGTGATTCTCATACCACTCCGCAAAATCGTCTTCGTCCATAGTATTTTTATGGAGAGCACAGGCATGACAATATGCACTTTTCACAACGAGATCGATTACTTTTCCACTATAGTACCCGATCAGCGTTGTAACACCGTACAAGGAAGTAAAGCCACGTTTTTTCCACGTGCCGTCGCCTGATACCTTGAAATGATTCGCTGGCCTTTCGTTTTCAATGTTTCTTTCTCGTTCTTCACTCACGGCTTTTTTACACGTGTTATCGAACATAGTCTTCGACGCTTCGTATAAATGTGAAACGATATTCTGGTATGACGTTTTTGCTAAGCCCGAAGAAATGTCCATAAGGCCGCAAAATAAATTTATTCCTTCTCTACCGATACCAAACAGCCTCATAACAAGAACAATTCGTCGATTAATTTCGTAACCCGTATTTATAAACGGTCCGGACTGTATTTCGTGTCTACCACACTTGCACTGCACAATGATCTTGAATCCGAGGCCTCGATGTCCGCTTTCGGAAAAATTTATTTTCTGTTTGCAAGATCCGCAAATTGCAATTTCAGAAATTGCAAAAAATACTGAAATAAATTCTATAATCCGGTAGCAGTGCGCAGAATGGAGAATCACATCGTCGCTGCTTGCTGTTGCCAATTTCTGCCCACTGCGGCTCGAACCGAGGCTCGAATCCAGCTCTTCATTATCCGACGAGATACTCATATACTGATTGCCGTGGAATTTACGTTTTCGTGTTTCCGAAGCACGATGTCTTTTCGAATGTTCTCCTTTTGGATACGAAGCCATATTGCACTTGATCTGTACTCGACAAAGTCAAAAGTATAACTGAATGCTGATGCTACAAGTAACACCGTAGATGTCGATGCCGAGAGCTGTAGAATACCGTTATATTCTCCCCACTACTACTATACACACCCTTTGAAACTCCAAATATTGTTTCAAAGGACCATTGGACATTTTCAGGTATACAAAGTTGAATAAAACAATAGAATATATCGAGGGGCAAAGCGCGTTCGAGTCTACCCGAGCGGCCGTACACGCTCGACGCTCGGTGACTAAAACTGCCGTAGCTTCAAAAATATTTTAAATTGGCCTCTAAAATTTTCAGGACATATTCTTGAATAGCTTTGGAATCGATTTAGGCAAAAAAAAAACCGATTTTTTGAAGCCTGTAAAGCAGACTACCCCCTTAATACATTTAAGGAAAGCCCGTGCAGGACGATCACATATAAAAGCTTTTATACAGAATTGAAACATTCTCCCATCTATGTGTATTCCCGTGCTTTGCAAATCATTTACTTCAGTGATGAATTTTCGCAAATAATTATGTACATTATAAGGCTTTTGATTACTACAGTAGATTGCAACACAGAAGGGTTGGTAAATATCTGGATCACTAAAGATTTTGCACAATATTGGCCACATTTGTTTCGAGCTGGATTTGAACAGTGGTAATCCATTTATGTTTATGAGAGAATCTCAATTTTACTGTCATGCAGTTGAACATTGACAATTTTGCGAAGCTGGTCATCTATCCCAAAATAAACAAATTCACCTGGATCATTATCATCAAGCTTTTCAATGACATACTCTTTTTTTTCAGTATTTAAAAAAGTCTTTGCACGTTTTGGTAAGTCCGGATATTTAGGCCTCAAAATATTCATTAAGAGTTCTAAACGGCCATGAGGAATCGGCGGTATCATAACTGCCCATTGACGAATCTTCTCAATATCGTCAACAGTCTCATCTTCATTTGTAACATCCTCGGGTATCAACTCATTCTCATTATTATCGCTGCAGCTGATCTCTTCTTCAATATCCACATCAATCTGTTCATTATTTTCAATTAAATTTGGCTCATTTTGTTCATTAACACCATCACTATCACTATTTGTATTAATATTTTCATTTTCTTGTTGATTAACATCACTTCGATTAATACTATTTACGTCTGGTTCACTATCAAAACTATCAATGTCATTATTACTATTCCTAATTTGTTCATTTTGCGATTGGCGAAATCGTTTAACCCGTAAACGTCCGAGCTCACGTTCTCTAGCACTGACATTTCTTTTTCTAAACATTTTCAATATTGTACTCAATAAATTATTTCAGTACAAACAATTATCACTGTTCGCAACATAGACTAGCGGAGGGAAGTCTTTCGCCGTTCCCGTAAAACTGCCTTCTTCCTTCCCAATCGCCTCAGTTACCCTCGCCCTTTCCATTCCGTATCGACTACCTACAGTTATTTTTAGCAAACGGACAACGGACAACCCATGGCGCATTTCCCTCGGCGTAAACGTCTTCAGCGCCTACGAATTTCTTTATTGCAATCCAGCGGCACTTACTTTCTATTAGACCTCCCTACTGACGAGGAAAAGCCCGACTAATTTTCACCTTCACTCCGCATACTCCATTCATTCCTTATACTACATACATCATATGTTTATATTCATTGGATTCCAACTAAAAAATGAATTTACTATAATATAGTAGTTTTCATCTGGGAAAATAATGAATAAATATAAAAAAATAGTGTGTGAGAGATTTTTCTAGAAGTAAAATACATGATTCGGTCATAAAAAAAATAATTGAATTGTCTGATATGATCCTGATTTGGTGGTGGTCTGGAAAAGCTAGTGAGACTTATGACGTGGCACGTGATCAGGATATCCCGATCTGGTCCTGATCTGGACCTGGTCAGGAAAAACTAGCTTGACATCGGGTGTCACGTGATCAGGATATCCCGATCTGGTCCTGATGTGGACCTGGTCAGGAAAAACTAGCGCGAAGTCGGGTGTCACATGATCAGGATATCCCGATCTGGTCCTGATCTGGACCTGGTCAGGAAAAACTAGCGTGACATCGGGTGTCACGTGATCAGGATATCCCGATCTGGTACTGACCAGGACCTGATCAGGAAAAACTCGTAGGGGATTCCTTGTCGGGACCTGATCGGGTCCAGACATATGATCTGGTTGACCCGATGAAATTTCTAGTCGAGTATGTATCAGGCGCGTGATGCGGTGGACCTACATGATCGACTTGTACTAAAATTTGACTTTGTAAAATCGTTTAGGAACAATCAAGTATTGTATTGAAAAGTTCAAAAACGACACTTTCAAATGCTGTAAGTGCAATTAAGAAAAATTTTTTAGTTTCATTATAATAGACCCGTGAATATGGCCAAAATCACCCGTTTTCGTATATTTAACCTCAAGTATCTCGAAATCCTGAACCACGTCGCAAATTTGAGAGGCAGATTCGTTTTTAGCGTACATAAATCTATAAGAATCACCTGGTCTGGTTCGAGAAATAGAAAAAATATATAATTTTGTTGTGCAGTGTTATAGCGTAATGATCCACTATCTAGAGGCCGAATGATCCTAATGTGCTTCCCATCTATTGCACCCAAGCAATTTGGAAAATTAGCATATTCGTTAAATCTGTTAGCTATATGCGTCCATGTTTCTTCTGTAGGCTCTGGTATGCAGATATCTTTTAAATATCTCCAAATAATTTGGCATGTTTCTTTTACAATTATTCTTGCAGTAGACGAACCGCAGCGATATACAAATTCGAAGTCGGCAAATGTACATCCAGTAGAATGGTATCTGGAAAAAACACGAAAATAATATTCTATTGCGTACTGCTAGTAGCTGAAAATGTGTGAATGCGAGCCTCGTCCCCTCACCATGCCTCGTGTTATGACGGTAGTGTGTGAATGCTGTTTTTGTCTATACCTAGTCCTAAATACTTAATCTTAGGCCCGATGCAGACGAGGCCACTTTTAGTGGCGAAGGCGTGCGATCGCCACTGGCCTCCTGTGGAAAAGTATGGAATTAAATCGGTGCATGTGCAAACTTGGCCACTGCTGTCGCGCTCCTAAGCGATAGTGGCGCGTAAGTCGCTCACCAGTGTCACTGGTGGCTATCGCACGCGACAGGCCACCGATAGAAATACATAGGTTGGCATCAGGGTTATGACGTAGCGTTTCGGTGAGGGCCCTCGGTGCCCTCCGCTACGCCACTATTAAGCGGCTACGATGCCGCGCGCGAAACGAAAAAAAAACGATGGGCGCCAGGTGCACCGCGCATGCACCGCGAGGGGAGACGATCGAGCTCCCCGGGAACGCGCGGGAATCGCGAGATCGGTACCGTTCCGATCCCGAACGGGTCCGGCTACCACAGCAAATGGTAGAGGGGCGGTTCGGTGGACGCTGACTGGGACTCGGGAGGACGGATTCGCGGACGGGTTCGCGAAAAAGAAAAATTGACTGCGTCAAAAGAAAGCAATAGAAACGTTTATTTGCCGGGGAACTCACTGGTCCTCGAACGACGCTCGCGTGCGTTACTCTATCGAAACACCGGAACGGTGCCGCACAATCCCGCGGACACCGCTCGATTCGCCGACGGACGAAACGAAGCGCTCGCGCGGAGGCGCTAACCCAAAAACGTGCGCTCTCGGACGGCGAGCTACTAGGCCAGTCAAAATCGACAATAAATTCGCAAAACATGATGTATCTCTGTTTTTTTAGTATGTTGTTTGGACCCATTAGGGCTATGTATACCCAAGTTTGCAACTCTCAAAAAGTTGTGGAAAAATTTTTATACGCCAAAAACCGCGAAATTTTTGGACTTGTTTCAGTTTCTGCTCTATATCTCCTAATCCATGCATTTTTCGTCGAAAGCTATTCTATACGTTTTTTAAGAGTATTAAATTTGGGATAAATTCAGCTCAACCTGAGCTCTGTAGATTAATTACTTACCGAATTACGGCACTTTGAAAGTAGGCCAGTTTTAACAAAAATTGAAAATTTTAGTTTTAGACCTTCTTTGGACCGAAATTGCGTCGAAACCATTGATCCTATGAGTAGAACTTGTAGGATATAATTTGTAGGCAATTTAATTAGCTTTAAATTAAGTGCAGGGTGGGGTCTGTAAGCCTCGTAGTTCTCTCAAAATCTAAAAAATAACCGTATAAGGTAAAATTACATTTTTCCAGAAATGTTGCATAATCTTTCCTATCTTTTGTTGTTTGGTTTGGTAATGAAAAAGAAGGCATGAAATCATTTTAAAAAACGGTGAAATTTATTAATCAGTGAATCTAATTAGACAAATAGTCAAATTCGTCTTCTCGTTTTTGATGGCCCTGGGCCGTCACTTTCGTTGCCCTCTTCAATAGATAGGTCTTCCACTATCGGTGGGTCTCCGTCTTCGTCCCCTATAGATAAGTACTCCAGTATTGGTGGATCATCAGGGTTGTCTTGAGGCTCATCATCATCGTCCTCTTCAATATTAATAAGGCCAGCGTTCTGGCACGTTTCCCCAGAGCAGGTAGCACACATCACAGAACATCTGAGCCCTGCTTTGAGGCAAGTGCAGCCACCTCTGCACCCCTTCTTGCATTTGCAAGAGAGGAGTTTTAGAAGTTCTGCGGGGGCAGGAGCTTGCCGACTAGTAATGGGGATGAGTCCAGCCGACGTCAATTCCCAGCCCCAGTCGGTGGCCTCTTTCTCCACCCCCAACCACTGTTGCACCTGGTGGTATGTGCGGTAGTGATGATACGACGAAGCCTCTGTGGTTGGGGGCAAACGGGTCAGATTCGCTTTGGCGTTGGCTGCTGTCTTCACAAAAGTACGGAAGCGTACATCGTTGAGGGTGTCTTTCGTTTCGTCTCCTCCGTATACGGCAACTAGGCACTTGTCACCGGCTGCTGCGACTTGTTGGTGTGTGGCATCTGTCTGGAGGAAAACTCTTGCTTGATTCACTAGGGCTTGATTCTGTCTGAAGTGGCCCCACATTTTCATCTTCCCCTGCCAGAAGAGGGCAGAGGTGGTGTCGCACCCAGTAAATGCATGGATGAAAAGTTCAAATCCAGGTGGTAGCTCCACTTCCCCTTGGTTAAATGAGCTGGTGGAGAATTGGATGCTACCCGCCTCACCTCTGCCACTCTTTTGGAAGTATACATTTGTTTTAGTGGATCCAAGACCGCAGAGGAGCACGAGCAAATCCACATCCTCTCCAAAGATAATGACGTGGTCGTTGGAGGTACTTTTTTGCAGAGCAGTCACGACGATATCGCGGTCTGCGTCTTCCTTTGATATTTTTGTCTCAATCCCCTCGAGAGAAAAACCAGAACAGAGAAACTCAATGAGACGAACCTTGTTTTTGTCATTCGAGAGCATCTTCTCTTGGGGGACTGTGATGATGGTCGATGCGTCAAACACAATTTCCGCTGATGCTGCAGAATACCGTCGTGATCTCTCTGCAAATTTGGTGCTCTTTTGGGCGCCATCCTCAGGATACCCGTCGAATACTACACACACATTTCTCCCAAAGTGATTAAATATATAGCTTATGTAGCTTGCTGTGATAGCCCGTACCGAATCATTCCGATGCCACACGACTTTATGGAGGAGGTATCCTCCATCGACGACAGCAAATGTTTGTGCCTGCACACTGACGTTCTCTGTGGTTTGAGTGAAGGCAGCGTAAAAAGCTGATTTTGTGCCTTTATGCGTCCTTTCATCGGAAAATAGGGCCATTGGATATGGAGCGAGCTCGTATGTGAAGTGGGCCTTCAACTGTAGGTTTGACTGTTTCATGATACACATGCGCTGGAAGATGGTGAGTGGCTCGATATCGACTCTTTTCTTGTGGATCTTGATGGTGGTAGGCGTCGCCAAAGAGAGGACTTTTTCTTTCCTAGAGAAACTAACATTCCCAAAAGTTTTTCCAATAATTCGATTCACCCCTTTCAGTCCTTCTTCTCGGGCAGTGTGGCAATTTATGTGGGGGCCACCTACAGTACCACTGCTGATGGATACGAGTTTATCTATCGATGGGAACGGTGGATGGTTATTGAACCAGGCGTTTAGTTTTTTCACGTCAGAGGTATCTCGTGCTATTTGAGTAGGTCGCATATCGACATGCTGTTCACTTGTTGTGGAGGAAATATCCCAATACCTTTCTACCTCTTCACATATATTCAGCATATATACCATTCCGCCCGTCCAACGAGAGAGCACACTTGTAGAAATACCTCTGCCATGGGTTAGGCCACCCTGGCTCTTCATTGAACGCATCAATACCTGTTCAATTGTCAAGTCAGTCCATAGACCTGACCAAAATTTGTCGGATCTGCGGATGGTGAAGCATCCTTTCGTAAACAATTGATATTCTGTTGGGTCCATCCGGTCTTGCAGAGTGCTCATATCTTGTAAATATAAACGAGCACTTTTCGCATAGAAGAAGTGTCCAGACGAGTGGAAGAATGGGAGCATTTGGCTGATTATTTGAAGGTGAAGGTTCCAATCTCCCATCCTTTCGGCTTGAATGAATTGCTTCATGAGTAAGGTCATTCGATAGTAGAGTACCCAAAGTTTTGCGGTCGGGCCTTCTTCTTCAAGTTTTTCAAGGGCACTTTTGAATTTGGCAGTTACACTTTGTACGTGTTCATTGTCTTCTGCAAACAGTATGAGTGACCTTTCAGTGCCAAGCAAGAGCCTCTCTATCTCAGCCTTTTCGTCTTCAGTGATATCTATCTCGTTGAAAATCAGATGAGCTAGTGCCCGGTTTGTGAGGGTATGGGCTCTCACTACACGAGAATATGCATGCCCATTCATCACTTTTTCGACACTGTTTTGAGCATATATCGTGGCAAGGAGCTGTTTGAGGCCACTGCCCGCCATGATATTGCCAATTGCTCCCATATATGACATTAATAGGTGGAAGCCACCTAATCGTACTTCCACGCCAGTCAATTCAGCACCGGGACAGTTTTGGACAATGTCCCTTGCTTTCATGTACAATGGCTGGTCGTAGGTGACAAAGCATGTCTTCTGTCCATGGGCCTTGCTTCTTGCAGCAGCGTCAAGGAGGGATGTTAGAACTGTGTCGTAGTCAGTGGGAGGTGCGTGAATAAATGGCAAAAATAGAATTTTTGAACAACTGAAGACCTGGCCATTAGTCATTTCTTCCATGTACCCATTCCATCCTGGGATACCAGCAAAGTCACAACTTTTCCCGAATAACAACAGCAACTCAAGTGCAGGAGGTAGTATATCGGCAGCCATTTTGAAACCTTCGTGAACGTCGACGATTGTAATTGCAGAGAGCCCAGCGTTTTTTCTCACGCTGCAGCGCTGGATTTCTGAGACCGCATAAGAACTTATTTGCTCAGCTGAAATATTGTTTCTCAAACGAGGAATCGGAGTGTCAGGTAACACCATACTGCGAGGGGTGACAACCATGATGCCTCCCATCTCGTGAAAAGTATTATCACCGTCAAGAGTGTTTACATTCACATCTGCATTGTCGTATACAAACTGAACGAAAGCTTTCTTTTCAATGGACGGAGTTCTCCCTCCTCGTACTATAGCTGAGCTCTCAACCAGCATAGCTTCATTGTAGCTTGAGGAAAAACCCATAGCTGCGCAGAGGTTGACCAGGTATTTGGATCCAAATTTCCGATACAGGTAGGTACCCAAGCCTATCTTGATGGAGGAGAGAAATGAATGATTTCTTGCTGCAGAGATTATTGCGTGAGCAATAGATACGCATTTTTTCTTCCATCCTTCGAGGGAATGGCGTTTGTGTTTCAGCAAAATCGTCTCGAGGAACAGCTGCAGTGATTCCGGAACAACAGACTCTGAATCTTTTAAGAAATTGTCGGATGGAGAATACGCGGTTGTGTCATACAATTGACAGCGAATGTCTTGTAAGACAATCTCGGCTGCACTCTTCACGACTCTTAATCGCTCTTCCTGTGGATCACGTTTCTTCTCGTTATACCAGTTGTCATAGAGTATCTTGTTGCCGACATCTGTGAAGCACATGACGACATGGTGACTGCGGCCGGATCCTATCTCGGCAAAAGTTATCTTGTCTCCAAAGCGATTCATCAGATGGGCCTTGACAGTTCTGATGTCAGGCCTGTAATCACCATTTATCTGATCAATGAGGTGGTTCAAAGAAAACTGGCATTCATCTCTGTTCTCTAAAATGTACGAGAATATGAATTCCATACACTGAGCAACATTCTTTGGTTCTGGATACAGTTTTTCTCTCACTGCTGCTGGGAAGCTGTAGAATTTCTTGTAGCATAATTGGTGATACCTGGCATCAGCGGCGACAAGATCTGTCGTACATGAAAGCCGGTCGATTATCTGGTTACCCCAATCGTCACCACGGCGTCTTGCAGTCTCGAGAATCGTACCCCTTATGTGGAATGATTCAACTGTATGAACCTTATTTCTGCGTGACGTAGGAAGTCGTTTTTGAAGCTGTAGAAACTTTTCGGTAATTTCTTCTCCACAAAGGAAACAAATTCTTTGGAAATTCATTGAACCTGAAATAAAATTAAAATGAGAAAAAGATTTTAATTGTGTTTCAAGAATCACATATTAATATGACTTAACTAACGATGATGCGTTACAAGTTTTTATTATTACCTGTAGATGATCTCGAGGTTGATGGTTGGGGAGAAGGAATCTTATCTCCTCTCCGACGAACAGAAGCTTCGATGTTACGTGGGGCAGTATACCTGTGGAGCAGTATCCATGAAAATAAATGTATTGATAGAAATGAAAATTATTGTAATTGTAAAGAAATTAAGAGTGAAGAATCTTGGACTACATTTTGATAAAAACATGAAATGGAAAACATAATCAAAAGATATGCTGGCATATAAAGAGAGAGAGAGTTCTCTATTTACTAAATCAATTGTCCATGAACCTCAGAAATTTGAAGCCAGAAAAGAAGATGAAGAATGACATTTTGAATAATTTATTACAAGAAATTAACAATGCATAAAATAAAATATTTGGAAAGATAAAGGAAACTTCAAATAAAGAAGAAATAGATTAAAGAAGATGAGGAAGAAGAATTTGTTTCTGAACAGTACAAGAGTACTGACAAAGGAATGAAAAAAGGAGATAATTAATTTAATTATTAAATAATTAAAAACCATTATTATTATTATTACCTCTTCCTGCAGGCATCATGAACACTGACTTCATTTAGTTTCTCCAAAAACTGAGCATTTTCCTGGAGATCACGTTTCACACTGATGGCAATTAATGACTGGATACCACGTTTTTTAACAACTACCACTGATTCGTCCTCAAGTGTACACCGACATATAAAACACGAACCCGGAGTCACTGACATTGTCGAAATCTTTTCACTTTTGAAAAATAATATTATTACTATTATTAGGTATCTGACAAATGAATGGGTGTCTGGAATAACGGCGTATGTTGTTTTCCAGGAGCGCGTTTTAAAGTTGGAAGTACCAGAATATTTCACAATGATTATTTTATTTTCTTTTTTTTAACACCCTTATTCCAAAAAAAATATATTGTCATAGGTACAGGGAAAACTCACCAATGTTGATGATAAATTGTCAATAAAAATGAAAAAAACCATTTTGCATTTTTCGTAACATACGCCCTTATTTAAGACAGCTAATCAAATGTTTTATGTTTCTAATTTATTTTTATGTATTTTATTTAACATTTTATTATTGTTCTAAGAGTCCGTAAAGAAAATAATTCACAATTAAATTGAGCTCAATCTTACATATCGTCGCCCTAATAAGAAAAATGCCTATCTCCGTGTACAGGTAGTGGAGTTAGGCACTTTTCTTATTAGGACGACGATATTGAGATACGAACTACTCACAGGAGAAACAAAAACTGTACTGTGAGCTCGGAGCTCGGAGATAAGAAACCAGATAGTGTGGCGTGAAAAAGAGGGTGAGGACAGAGACTTAGAAGAGGGGAACTAAGGAACTCCTGCCCACGCACAACGACATATCGTCGGCTCCCCGGGGGTTGACGAGCGAAGCGAGTAGGGGGCGAAAACCCCCTAGTATTAAAAAAAAAAGAAAGATGAAAAGTCAGTCAAATATTCGCTTGTTCAATATCCGCGGTACCCGGCTATCCATACTACAAATTTCAATATCCCAGTAGAATTTCATAATAATAAATACATGAATTAGCTTCTAATGTTATAAAATACTGTTTTACATATAAAATATATAACTATACATATAATAATATGAATTACCTTGAAAATTCCACGGCTGATAATTCTTCCATTATTTTATCTCTACCGTAGTCCCAGGAAAAACGCAACACGCAGAGAGCCCTAAAATTAACCATCGGTAAGTATTTGCCGACTGTTCTTGAGTCTTTTATAATTAGAGTGTGCTTTAGAAGAGTGCGATGCATGGGTATGGAGCGCCCATTTGTTTAATTGTAATACGCGCTTCCTCTTTCAACTATTCCAGCATTCCATGACTTGTACTTCTATAAAAGACTCAAGAACTGTCGGCAAATATTTACCGATGAATAATTTTAGAGCTCTCTGCGTGTTGCGTTTTTCCTGGGACATACGGTAGATTGCAATCGACACATGATAAAAATTTGCTGCCAGATAGATTTCAGTCTCTTTGACCGGCAGGCGCCGGGTCGTAAGCGAGGGACCCCTCGACCGCGTGCTCAAATTTCAGGAACCTCGCGGGAGGGCATAGAAACCCTCTGCCTTTCGCTCTCCTCAGACAAAGTGCAGACCCGTAATAAATTCGACTATTGCGGTGCACGTGCACTTGTTCGGGGATAGCACCAACCGGCCGGCGCCGAATTTGCGTACTCTCCTGGCACCAATTCTCATGCTCCAGTTCGGTGGTTTCGAACAATTTCCTTATCCCACCATGCATAGAAAAAATAGTGAGTGTTATAACACTCGGTGGAAGTGAAACTTATTGGAAACGTAATCGAAAGGGTATATTAAAAGCGTAGAGAAACTGTAAACAAATTATATCCCCTATCGATTACGTTTCCAATAAGTTTCACTCCCACCGAGTGTCATGACACTCACTGTTTTTTGAGATTTTGAGAGAACTACGAAGCTTACAGACTTCGCTCTCCACTTAATTTAAAGCTAATTAATTTGCCTACAAATTATATCGTACAAGTTCTACTCATAGGATCAATGATTTCGACGTAATTTCGGTCCAAAGAAGGTCTAAAACTAAAATTTTCAATTTTTGTTAAAACTGACCTACTTTCAAAGTGCCGTAATTCGGTAAGTAATTAATCTACAGAGCTCAGGTTGAGCTTAATTTATCCCAAATTTAATACTCTTAAAAAACGTATAGAATAGCTTTCGACGAAAAATGCATGGATTAGGAGATATAGAGCAGAAACTGAAACAAGTCCAAAAATTTCGCGGTTTTTGGCGTATAAAAATTTTTCCACAACTTTTTGAGAGTTGCAAACTTGGGTATACATAGCCCTAATGGGTCCAAACAACATACTAAAAAATCAGAGATACATCATGTTTTGCGAATTTATCGATATTTTGTGTCGATTTTGACTGGCCTATACGGCGCGGAGGCGAGTCGGAGGTCACGCAAGAAAAAGAGGGGAGCGTACCGGGTCTGCAGCGGTCGTTCGTGGCCAGGCGCTTCCTGGTCCCTCGGTTTCCGGGCTGCGGATCCGGGGTCTCGTCTTCCTCCGGTCTCGTCCTCCTGGGGAGCTCTCTCTCGAGGGCGTAGGGCTCTCCCGTTGGAGCTCGGCGTGGCTCCTCGTGGCACTCGTTATGCACGAACTTTTTTTAGACGTAGGATTGACGGGGTTTCGTTTTCTCTCACACACGATACGCACTGGTCAAGATCCCTAGCTCAACTCTAAGAAGCTCTCTTGCCGAGCGTAATCGTAAAACTGATTCCTCCGACTCGCTCGCCTTCTCTTCACGATCGCGATCGTGACGCTTCGCGCGGCCTTATCGCGAATCGATTCGCGCGCCTTTTCCGAAAGGGGCCCGAGTGCACCCTTTTTGTGACGCGGAGCGATTCTCCACGTCACAGGGTGTACATACGACGCCACAGCGATTGGCCACTTTGGTTAGCTACTTCCAATCACTATTGACGAGATATTCAAAATGCCACGAAAAAGTGTCAACGACATTCCGGAATGTCTAAAAATAATTTTAGATAATTTAAATACGGAAGATTTTATTAATGCTATCGAGAGTCGCCCTGCTATATGGGATTCATCGACACCTGAGTACAGCAATAGTATTGCAACAGAAAAAGCCTGGGTGGAAATATGTACTCAATTCGATGCAGAATTTAACAGCAGAGAAATAAAAGAAAAGAATGCATTTGGTAAGTAAATATATTTAGTTATAAATTACAAGTACAGTTTAGTTATAATGTACAAGTAAAAATACAAAACATCTTTTGTCGTCGGGAGTAAATAATAAAAGGTCGAAACGTTGACAAATAAAGCAATAGATTTACATTAAAATAATTCCACTCCCGCTAACCTTCTTCACCGATGAATTGAAACCAGAGTTAGCAGTCAATTCACATACCGTAAAGTGGAGTTACCTACTTTGTGACCGTTGCATATTTTATTTTATTGTTGGTATCTGAAGTCCTTAACCTAGGCTATCTTTTGCATTTGCCAAGGAACTTGTCCCTGGGGACTAACAAAGTATTCGGCAAATTTCGCTCTAATATTGTTTGCCACTCGTCCTCCTTGTACAGGATTATTTGCCATGTCAGTAAATCCTCTGATTTGAAAAGTATCTTCAAATTTAAATCCATCGCGATCTCGCACAAAATTGTGAAGAACACAACATGTTTTTATAATTAGTATACCAAAATCATTGTTAACATCCAGTGGACGGTGTAAAATTCGCCACTTATTTGCAAGAATTCCAAACGAACATTCTATATATCTACGCGCCCTTGTTAATCTATAGTTGAATATCTTTTTATCAACACTAAGAAAATTTCCCCCGTATGGACGTAGAACAAATTCAGATTGTCCAAACCCTTCATCTGCTACTAGCATGAATGGCATTTTCTCATTGAAGCCAATTCCCATATCAATTGGTTCTGGAAAATTCAAATGTCCAGCCGTCATTTTCTTAAAAAATATCGAGTTTTTGAATACTGCTGAATCAGATGATTTTCCGTAAGCCCCCACATCGATATAAATAAACTTATAGTTTGCATCACATATCGCCAACAACAAAATGGAAAAAAATTTCTTATAATTAAAATAATTAGAGCCAGAATCCGTTGGTTTAATAATACGAATGTGCTTTCCGTCAAGAGCACCGATGCAGTGCGGAAACTGTGTCCTTGCCATAAATTCGGAAGCAGTATTTATCCAAGTTTCTTTAGACAAACGTTGAAAACACTTTGATTTCATCACTTTCCAAATTGCAGTACATACTTCTCGAGTAATTAAAGAAACGGTGGAATGTCCGATTCTATACTGTAAATGTAAGTCGAGCATTGACGCTCCACCTCCAAGATACCTGAAATAAAAATAAATATGCATATATGTTAGCATAAGTATATTTTTTGTATGGGAAGCGTTCACACGGACAAGAAATATTTTTGCTTCGTAAAAGTATCGTCTTTAAGTAATTATTTGATTTTAATTGTCTTTTGCTCAAATCGCTCGTTAAGGAGATTTTTAGCTGGGTGCTAGTATTTTTGGCTATCCTGGTATTTTTTTCCAGGTAAACAATTGTACAGACGCTGGAAGAGTCTTCGTGACTGCTATCGAAGGGAACTGCAAAAGCAGTTATCACAAAAAAGCGGATCTGCGGCGATAGGAAGGAAGTGCTATGTTTACTTCGAGCAGCTTCGTTTTTTACAAACTGTCTGCACTCCGACGCAATCAGGTTTAGGTGAAATAGAAAATGAGAGTCCAGATATGCAAAATCAACAACTTGAAACTGAAGAGCTTGTGGAAACCGACGTTCCTTTAGTTACTGCTAAAAAGCGACCTCGAAAGTGCAAAGAAGATGATGCAGAATTAATTAAGATTTTAAAGCAGAAAGTAGCACAAGAAGCAAGTAACGATCGTGATTCTGACACATTGTTTATGTTGTTACTTGTTCCTGAGCTCAAAAAGGTGCCAGAAAACAAAAGACTCATTATTAAGACACAAATAATGAGTACCATACTTCAAGCGCAACAAGCATCTGCGTCTACAATTATAGCACCTGTATATTCAGCAAAGTGCAATGCAAGCTCGCAGTCAGACATCTACCGATACCTCATCAAACAAGCAGCATCCTGGTACTCAAAATCTTAGCGGCCCATCAAGGGTAACATTTTCACCAGAGTCTACAAGCAGTAACGACTCATTTCCAGATTTTTTTGATTGAACATAATTTGTAATAAAGTTTCCTCATGTTTAGTTATATTGTATAAATATTGTTTGCGTATTTTTTTAATTGAAAAAGATAAGTATCATGTTTTGCTTAATGTAGATTTTCGGAAATGTAGATTACTTACCTAATAGTAAGAGCAAGTCTTTCATCCGGTGGAATGGCTCTTCTCATCTTTGTATCTATTTTAACAATTTCACCCCGAACATTTTCTAAAAGTTCATCAAATGATGTTTTTGACATGCGAAAGTATGTAAAAAATATCTTGTCGTCCTGCCGCAGATCTTCATATAATGTACGGTATAGACCTTTTGACGCTCTTTCGAGTAACAAGGGATGCATATATATACGTGGAATACATCGACGTTTTTTCTTTTTTAAAAGTAGAAGCAATAGCAATGTCACATCACTTGTCGGCGACATCTTAATCGACATCTTACTGAATGGGTGCTTTCCATTTAACTGCTACGAATCGACACAAAATTAAACCATTGGTTCTTTCTACTGGAGCCTGCCAATCAGTTGGTGGTTCTAATAGAAGTGTGTCGACTTGTGTCATAATGGAAAGCAACCAATACAGAGCGAAAGTGGCCTCGTCTGCATCAGGTCTTTAGAAGCCAGTGGCGATCGCACGCGTTCGCCACTAAAAGTGGCCTCGTCTGCATCGGCTCTTAGTTGCTAACAGCACACATATTGATTTTTTTAGTTTCAGACCGCATTCTTTTATCTTATCTAATACTTCCGCTGTGTTTTTTAAGTTTTCGTGGATTGTTTTGCCTTTTATTATTATGTCATCTAAAAATATATTTACGTTCGGCATTCCCGCGAGTATTTGTTCCATTTGTCTTTGAAAAAATCCTGGCGCCGCACAGTGGGGCCAAATCCTAAAAACCTGGCCAAAATTCAAAAAGTGGATATATTGATCTGAAATGTGTTACTCGGGGTTTTTTGGGGTCGCTGATCACGAATCCGTAATCAGATTTAAAGAATTCCACAATGGTAACTTAGTATGGCCTATAAGCAATTGGAAAATCAGTATAAATATTCAAGACAGCAAAATAAATGAGAAAATTCAGTATCATATAAATGGAAAGGAATTTATTTATGCAATATAAATTTATTTATTTAAAATATTCTTTAAGGAAGTCAATTGAGCCGTTGAAAACCAGAATGGTGTAAGTCACATTTCATATAAGCTGAGATTATTTGACTGCAAAATTAAGTAGAATTTGAAAAATCTGTCTAGATGATACAAAACAAATATTTACGATTTAAAATATCTGTTTGTATCATCTAGACAGATTATTCAAATTGTACTTAACTTTGCAGTCAAATAATCTCAGCTTACATGAAATATGACTTACACCATTCTGGTTTTCAACGGCTCAATTATTATTGTTTAAAAGAAAAATATTCCTTCTTCATCAGAATAGTCTGCAGGTCCTTGTGTACTCGTGTCTGTAGTCAGTTCTGAATCAGTCTCGTTTTGAAGTTCCTCAGCAAGATTTTCATCCGTTTCCAATGAGGGTGGTAACAATAAAGAAATTACTTCGCTTGACAATGATTTCAATGGCTTTGTCGGTAATTTTCGACAGCTAGAAATAAGCGGGTCTGAAAAAATTAAAAATCTCCGGAAGACATCTTCCATTGTTTTCTCTCTGAAGTTTTTGCGGGCAAATTGTTCCCGATATTTCTTGAAATATTTATTGCAAGATTCTTGCGCTTCTTCAGACATTTGGCCAATTGGCAGTAGCGCATTACGTACTATTTCTGGCCCATGGATTAGAAGTTTATGGACTGTGGTAGGCATGTAATACCACTCGTACAGCTTAACAAATTCTCTTGCCGTATCCAACGTATACTGTCTGAATTTATCAGTATGAATAACAAACCCGCATGTGATTGCTTGTAATATTATATAAAAACGATAGATAAGATCTTCATTTATCCCTGTAATTTGAGATGAGACTTTATAATTTTCAAAGAAACGACGAGCCGTATTACCATCGTTCGTACTACCATATCCCTGTTTTGGCATGTCAACAAGCAAGGCCAACTTTGATTTGAATTCTTTTTGAATCCTGTTCTTTCTCTCTTCAACTTTAGCTTTCTTATCTTCTTCAGCGTTCTTATCCTTTACATTGGTTTTCTTTGCCTGCTTACGCACCTGCCAGGATTTTATATCTAGCTTGTAGGATAAGTGTAAAAGGCACTCAAAGCATCTTATCCATGCATGTAGTGAAGATATACCAAATCGATAATTTTCTTCCTCAATATCGTTTTCCAAGATAGAGTCAATGTCGTTAAATTGCTTTGACGTTGCCCCACACAAATAGCAGCGTTGGGCTGATGTAGTTTCTATCAGTGCATTACAAACTTTACCGTCAATCATAGTAAGGCATAATGCATATTTTACTACCACGTCTTTTCCGTGCAGTACCACTTCATAAGGCCTTAGTACATCAATTTGCTTCTGTATTAAATCAGTTTCTTCTCGAATTAAGGCCTCATTCTCTCTTGCATACTTGATTTTAATAGGTCTGCAAAACCGAGGCGAAGATGATCTCGGATTAAGGCCTCATTCTCTCTTGCATACTTGATTTTAATAGGTCTGCAAAACCGAGGCGAAGATGATCTCGGATTTTTCCAAAAAACAAATGTCTTTTTCGAAGATTGATCCATGTGAATTAGTTGTAACGGAACAAGTGCAAGAAAAAAAATACTTTCATCGGAAACGTTTTCTTCAGAAAATTTTTGTTTATATCTACTGTGACCCGAACTTCCGTCACAATCCCACTTGCAGATAAGAGTCAAATCTTTCAGTTGATCTTCCGTAAATCGATCGACAATATCAATTTGATGTTGTAAAATACGTTTAATTGTATGGTCAAGCAGAGGTTGTAACTTTACTTCAACTGACGTATCCGTAATAGAAAGTTTTTCATCTGGGTAACAGTCTTTCTTAGCTTGTGCTAGTTTCTTATAAGAAGGCAAGATCGAATCTTTTTTGCCAATAAGGCATTGCGTAATAATTGATAATGGTTTCTTGACAAATTAACTTCAATAAATAATGACAAGGCTTCGTCAGACGTGAAGACTTGCTTATTCTTCTTTACCAGATCCAAAGATGATCGATATTTCTTGCCTCTAGTTGGAGAACCGAATGCGACATCTTTTAAAACTGCAGCAGCATCACTTTGTCCTGCTTCCCGTAATTTCATTTGAGTAGCATATGCAAGCTCCTCAGTTGAATGGGCGGCCCGTACATTTTGTGTTTTTCTTCGCTTTGATCTTTCGGTAGATTCTGTAAAATTTAAACAGTGCCTCCCTGCTCTTGCTCCTGTACGACTTTCTTCACATTCATCTTTATTCTCCTTCTTTAATTCAATCGGTTTCTGTAAAAAAATACTATTTACATATCTTTCGGTATTACGTATATGTAAATTCAAACTCATTAGTGTTAGCCAAATACCTGTAACCAAACTGCATTTTTTCTGAGAAACCTCTCTTCCATCTGATTACTTTCGTTATATTTATTTCTTATCTTCGAAGCCTGTGTTCGGATATTAGGCTTAAAATTATCTGGTAAGACAAACAGTGATCCAATTTTCTCGGAAACAAAATTTTCGATCTTCCCATAGACTTCTCCTTTCATATCACACTTCATCAAAGAGTATAAGTCTCTCCTTGTCAATAAATTTGGGACTTTAGATGATTCCTCTAGACAACAGAAAACGATTCTCATATGAAAATGCTTTCCGAGTTGTATTGCAAAATATAGTTATTTCGGGCAAAAATCTAATTTAATTGGACTAATGCATGTAGTAGTTATTGGTTGGTATACATCGTCGTAAAAGCGTCGCGACTAAGGTAATTAAGCAATGCCGCGGCCGCCTAAATGTCTGGCGCTTTGGGCCCGCTAATTGAGTTTGTACATTCCTTCGGGCCGTAAATGCTAATGTGAGGTCCGGAAAATGTGTAACACTATAATTACGAAGAATCTATAAATTATTGTAAATCTGCAGTAGAGAAATTCCAGACAATTAGCGTAGCACGTCGCCAAACACTGCTTAGCTCTAGTTATATTGCATTCTTCTGTTTCCCCCTTTTATACTTCGGACTATATAAAAAAACAACAAATTCCATTCTCCCAAACTACGCTTTAACGCGCTAAGATTGTCTCTTTACTGTACCTTACCTGTTTATTCTCTCTCTCTCTCTCTCTCTCTCTCTCTCTCTCTCTCTCTCCCCCCCCTCTCTCTCTCTCATATAATTTTTGTTCCTTAAATAATATTGCTCAAAAATTTCCCTTATACGAGGTTAATATGCTATAAACTCGAAAGTTTATGCGACATACTCGATAGCAAAATCTATAATTTTTTGGAATGATTTAGAAAAACATAAATATCTCGCTTTGGGGGAAATATGGGGAACTGATTTTTTTTTTATTTTATAGCTTAGGTACTACCCTGCAATCCTAAGTAGATTTGAAAGCGGTGCGCGGCGGTTCACCATTACTTTTTCAACGAATACGTTTTACTTTTTCGGAATATGCACGAAAAAACATGACATGTATAATTGACCTGTAAGTAATTCCCTCATCACCAAATGAAATTTTCAAATTTCGTATAATTTTCCACTGACCTTCTGAAGATGATTCCATTTTATTTCGTTGAAATTGGTTAAACTTTGACACTTTGGCACCACTTACAACACTCGTGTTCTTCCTTTCGCTTGTACGTCAATTACTGCTCATCGGCCGCAGGTCATATTCCGACTGAAATTACAGCGTGATATCTTCCTGGAAGGGGGCCCTAATGGTGAATCTACATACTAGGACCCTTCCTCGAGCCAATCGAACATTGAAAAGTCCCGAGCTAGAAACTTTTTTTTTGTATTTTGGCCAGGTTTTCGGGATTTGGCCCCACTGTGCGCCGACGCGATTCCGTACGGCAGCTTATTTGGCTGATATAACCCCTTGTGGGTGCTCAGTGTCACAAGTATGGTTTTGATTCTGCGCTAACTGGCACTTGTGCGTATGCCTCTTTTAGATCAATTTTTGTAAAGTACCTAGCGTCATGTAAGTTCGTTATCAAAATATGCTCGATCCTTGGGGTACGGGGTGTCTGTCTACTCTAATCGTTCTGTTTACTGTTAGTTTGTAGTCACCGCAGAGTCGTAACGACCCGTCTTTTTTCAAAATAGGTACAATCGGTGTGCCCCATTCCCCTACTTCTACCGGTGACAAAGCCCCTTCGCTTACTAACCTGTCTATTTCCTCACTTACTTTATCTTTCATTGCGAACGGCAACGTTCTCGGTTTACAGTATATGGGCACCGTGTTCGGTTGCATGTATATAGTGAATTCAGCTTTATTATATGTGCCGAGCCCTGCGGCGAATAAGTGTTCGTATTTTGAGAGGAATTTCTCCTTAATCTGCTCAATATGTTCGTTTTCTTTGTCGCTATCTGTTGTGTCATTCAGTCGTGTCGCTTTGCGTCCGTACGTCTCGATGCTCTGGTGTATGCCCAGTGGCCAAAGTTGTAGCTTGTGTAGCCATTCTCTGCCGATGAGCGGCTTCCCGTGTTTACCTACTATATATAGATTTCCTACTGATGTAACGCGGCCGTATTTGAACTTTACGTTTTTGATAACTCCTATCGCATTTTCCTTTCTCCACCGAAATAAATCAAATAATGTTTGCCGGTTTAATTTTTTTATTTGGAAATAACGTGCTACAATCTCGTTCGTTGATTAGCGAGACCTCGGAACCTCCGTCAATTTCCATTTTAATCGGTTTACCTTCGACTTCAATTCCTAAAAATTGGGGTTCGATTTTTAACAAATTACACAGTTTTAATTTGCTACCTATTCCGAACTTAATATTTTTGTACCAGTCACTTTCGGGTTCGGTGTCTCCATCACTCGCTTCTTTATCTATTGGCTGGATTTTTTTTACCACCTTGCCCGTTGGTCTCGCTCTGCATATCGCGCGTAGGTATCCTTGTCGGCCGCATCCATCGCAGTTCTTCGAACGATGCCAGCAGTCTTTCTTTGGTGTCCTTCTTTTCCACAGCAAGTACACGTGCTCCCCGCACCTCGGTTCGCGCCGTTATTGCCTGTGCGTTGATCTCGTTTTCTGTGTTTGTATCCCGTTCTGACTCGATACACTTCTATATCGGCTTCGGCCGTCTTTTTTTCGCTGTGCTTCTCCGTTTCGAATTCTTCCGCCGCTTTCGTTGCTTGTTCGATTGCCGAAGCTGTCTTCCGTGCAACGTCTAGCGTCAGGTTTTCTAATTTGAATAGCGCGATTTTCATTGATCTGTTTCGGATTCCACTTAACATTTGGTCTCGTATAGCGTCTTCTTCATCCGTAAACTTGCATTCGGCGGCTAACTCGCGTAGCGCCGCGACGTATTGTGTAACCGACTCTTCCTCGTTTTGCTTCCTCTCCCGAAACTGCGCTCTTAAAACCGTTTTGTTGACTTTTGGTTTGATGTAGTCGTTTACTTTGGTAATAATGTCCGCGAGCGCCACGTTTTTCGGTTTTTCTGGTGCACACACTTTTCTCACCACTTTGTACGTTTCCGCGTCTATTTTTGTTAGCAGAATCGCCCGTTTTTATCTTCCGCTATGCTGTTTGCCTCGAAGTATAGTTCGATCCGTTCGACGAACTCTTCCCAGTCGTCCACTCCGATTTTGAAGTCCAGTTGACTGGTATACTCCATGTTCTGTTGCTTGTTATGTCGCTCTTCGTTTTTCCCGTCCTCTTTCTCGGTCCGTACTTCTTCTTGTCGTAGTCTTGTTCGTTACTCATCCAATTTGCCTCTCTGGCCTCTCTTCCTCGTGATGTTAACTCTTGATTACTTCTTTTTTATTTATGTTTTGGATCCAGGCTGTACCCGTTCTCTTTTTACCCCCTACTGCCATTCACTTTATTCGTTTTCACTATCACACGCGTTAATGTTCGCTACCTCGTCGCCAATTGTGGTGTCGGGCAGGGAGGCTAGGAAATGACAAGCGTCACGTGAGTCACGAATGGAGGCTTTATTCAGATTGACCACTCCCGTCGCCTTACAGGCTCATCTACACGCTACACACACATACGCGCGCGTACACTCACCACTCTACGCTCTCGCTCTCGCATACATCACAAAACACAATCTAAATCTAATGACATAAGATACTATTTCAACAAGTTTCTTTCTTATCTGTTTTGGCTGAAACTAGACCCGAATCCCAAGATGGCGAGCAAGAGTAAGATCGGATGTCTCCAGTTCCAAGTGTTGCCCACATAGGTACTACAAAGAAGCGGAGAGCAATGTCAACCATAGAAAAAACAGAGCTTGACTTGCTCAGTCACATCATTAAAAAAATAAATAGCCAAGATCATGATGATTCTGATCGTAACTTTTTGTTATCCCTTTTGCCAGATGTTAAGACTATTAAAGAAGAATTTAAATTAAATCTGAAGATGGAAATATTATCAGTCATATAAAAATATAAAAATTTACATAATCAACAACCACATTATCAAAATCAGCCACTTTATGGACAATATACTCAAGCAGTTCCACTACCTCAGGTTCCTTCACGTGTTAATATTATATCTAATTCTGCACCAGGCTCTTGTCATGATTTTAGCAGTTCCTCATATGCGCCAGTTCTAACACCATCACCTGCTCTTTCTATTTCAGCTTATTCAGTCTCTGACACTTCTACACTACTAATGAACCGTCTTATTTTAAGAGACCTACATGTCTTAAAACTTGAGGTCACTTTTAAGACGTTTAATACCGTCTTAACACGTTAGATACTGTAAGTGTCTTACAATAATTATACACAAATGTATAATTTTCAAACGTATATGTGAGCGCGAAATTATTCATAGTCAATATGAATACATTACAGGCGAGTCAATAAACATCGAATGTAATAATTTTTCTAATCAGAGTAATATTATAAAGTTCGATATTAAATAAATTCGTTGGAAATGTATTCAAATCCACAATGAATCCAGCTCTCACAAATCGAAACACTCTGAAATAAACACATCGCGTCAAAAAATTTCACTAATACTAATAAAAATATTGAAGTAATGATGAATGTATATCTCTAAGGAAAAGGAGGGTTACAGGAATGAATTCTCTGGAAGTGCTAGATCCAGTTTCAACCATGGCAGCATCTTGGTTATTAACGTTCACGAAAGTCTCATTATTCTCATTGTTCATCTGCAAAAAAAAATATATATAGACCATCAGACAACTTGTCACGTATAACTTCTGCATTAAAAAAAAATTTATTTACCCTATTTTTCAACTCGTTCGAGATGATTATCTCAGTTTCTTCAGTCTCAAAAAGTTCATCTACCTTGTCAACTGGAGGGGTTCTGTGTAAATAACCTTCCCACCTGTGCAGTCTTTTAGGTTAGTTGTTGGCAAAATCATTTGCATTGGAGACTGCATCAGCACAATATTCAATTTACTATGGTCATCAATTATGCTGTCATCCGCATCATATCACATGCCCGATGCTTGATGTTTTTTTGAATGATAATGTCTGTGTTTGCTATCATCAAACTTAATGCTGGATCGCGAGCACATAATTTATTAAATTCTTCCAACACAACTTCAGCGTCAGGCTCATTATCTCGTGAGAGAAATCTAACACACTTGCGTCGTAATGCACAAAACACTGTTTTTTCTTTTTTTTTCGACATTTTTGCACGGCAAAACATGCACAGCAAACAACCTCCGGAAAAATGGTTATGTTTCTGTTATCTGTGCGGAAAATGGCGTGCTTGTTGGCCGCGTTGAACTTTACAACGTCTGTTCCAACCGAGCCGAAAACCGTACACTCTCTCTCTGAACGGTATACGTCATGCGCAGTAGAGAAAGTGGACGGATTTTCACTACTGCGTATGACCGTTCCTCTACTACGCATGACGTGTACCGTTCATGTACGGTTTTCAGCTCGGTTGGAACAAACCTACAGAAAGTGAGTTGGGGTGAGGTCAAAAAAGGAGGGGGATTGTACAGTTAGCTGTTGGCGAGTATGGGGTTTGGGAATTGGGAGACGTGATTGAATAAAACGCACGATACCGTTTAACTGAGAGAAACTTTACTATCCGTGTCTACGCGTGTACATGTTGCTCGTAGCACGGTCAGTCGAGGAGAGAGAGATTCCACTCCAGAACCACACCCGGTGACGGGAAAGGCACTAGCGGCGCATAGAACATTCGCGAGACTGCGCGCGCATCACGACGGTTATGCAGCACGCTAAGCTACTTTAACACTTCCGTCGCTTGAGTGCTTGCACGCTCCCACACACACACATACCCATGCTCTCTCGCAAACGCCTGAAATTTTCTTTAGGCAATGCCTTATATAGTCAGTATATCCGCCTTTTGCATTTCGGACGCGATATACTCGATCTGAATTTCGGCATTCTCGACCATCTCTCGTATGTAATGATATCGGACATCGATGTGTTTTGTTCTCTCGTGGAACTTTGGGTTTTTCGCTATTTTGATAGCGCTTTGATTATCTACATACAATATTGTTGCACTATCACAGCGATGTCCGATCTCGCTTAACAAACTACGAAGCCACACTGCCTCCTTTGCAGCGGACGAAGCCGCGACGTACTCGGATTCTGTGGTACTTAAGGTTACCATCTTTTGACGCCGCGATGACCATGTGACTGGTCCATTTGCGAGGCTAAACAAATACCCTGTTGTCGATCTTCGGGTTTCTGGATCGCCTGCGTAGTCTGCGTCGGAGAAGCTAACTAGAATTAGTCCGCTTCCGCCGCTTTTGTACTCTATTCCTAAATCTACTGTGTCGACTAGGTATGCGAATATCCTTTTAACTGCTCGCCAGTGACTTAGATCATGTTGATTTAGGAACTTGCTTGCGCTGTTTACCGCGAACGCGATGTCGGGTCGGGAGATATAGTCGGAGAGCTGGCGTACAAAATGTGCAAGAGTTTTCTCCTATCTGGTACAATTCTAGTGAATTACAATTGGGCTGTAAAACGTCACTGTACAGTTAGCCGGTCTGGTTTTGGGACACCTGGCATTCGCGCGCCACCAAAGGTGTCAGAATAATTAGGTTCGTGCAACTGTTTTCTACTAGCTCCAAATTAATTTGTAATTAGTCTATGCAATAAAAAACTCAAAACAAACAGTCAGCCAGCAAAAGAGTGGGACACGGTCAGTCAGCATTACTGTAAAGTTGTAGAAAAAATTAAGTTCATGCAAATGTTTTCTCCAAACTCAAATTTATCAATATGTTAATTCATTCAATAATAACTATAAATCAACCAGTCAGACCTCATTTATATAGAACCCACACAGTCAGCAGTTCAGAGAAGTTGCGATAATAAGTACGCGCGACTTCTCAAAAACAATCATCCGCGCAAGGGATGACCGTTGCTCTAAAACAAGAGACTACGTAGTTAAGGCATCTGGCGACCAACTGTATCTCGAGCGAAGCGGAGAACAATGAATAAAGAATCTTTGCCAGCACTGCTGTAGAAAAAGAAACGTTTCCTCAGTTTTTCTCGGGCCAGGGCGGATTCGAGGTGTAAGGCTCTGGTGCATGTATTTGTGTGTTAGTTGGAGAGAAACGAAATAAAATCTTCGGTACGCGACAGATGACACTTCATTCGTGCGTTGTGAAGCAAATATTATGGAGAAATGTGTGGTTCATTGTGTATTTTGTTTGAAAAAAGGAGACAATATACTGCCCTTAACAGAAAGTAGTATTGCAAAATGCCAATCATTTTTAAAAATTCGTCGGGATAATATAACAGTTTATCGTTTAATAATGTAGTGCTGCCATCAGTTCCCAATGACATCGATGGTTATCATGTGCCATGTTGTAGAAAATTTACGGCTTTGAGCAAGAAAGTGAGAGAAGTCCTGCGGGATAGAATTAATATATCTGAAAAAATGTAAGTCAATTAGACTCTATATTATTAATACACTTTCCTGACGGGGCCCGCAATTATTTGTTTGCTGTTGTCAAAATCATTGAAGCGATTTCTATATTATTTGAGTACATTTACCATAAAATTAAAATTTGAATAAAAGAAATAATAAAAGAAAATTGAATAGTTGTTATCCCTCTTCTTTCATTACACTTCCTTCATTACTTTTGGTGTAATCATTGTTTATGTCTTGATTGTAATCGTTAATTTTCATTTTGTTTAAATTATCATATTTTTTATGATGTTTTTTGGATATGAGTACAGTATTTCCAGTAAAATTATGATTCTTATGATTGTTATTGACAAGTCGCGCGTACTTATTATCGCAACTTCTCTGAACTGCTGACTGAGTGGGTTCTATATAAATGAGGTCTGACTGATTGATTTATAGTTGTTATTGAATTAATTAACATATTTAAAATTTTGAGTTTGGAGAAAACACTTGCATGAACTTAATTTTTTCTACAACTTTACAGTAATGCTGTCTGGCCGTGTCCCACTCTTTTGCTGACTGACTGTTTGTTTTGAGTTTTTTATTGCATAAACTAATTATAAATTAATTTGGAGCTAGTAGAAAACAGTTGCACGAAGCTAATTATTCTGACACCTTTGGTGGCGCGCGAACGCCAGGTGTCCCAAAACCAGACCGGCTAACTGTACAGTGACGTTTTACAGCCCAATTGTAATTCACTAGAATTGTACCAGATAGGAGAAAACTCTTGCATATTTTGTACGCCAGCTCTTGGACTAATAATTGCCACGAACATCAAAGAGCCTACTGCTTCGCGGTACGGCATATTGCACACGCTCTCGCTTGTTTCGACTGGATTCAAAATCGTGTGAGGATCAGCTGGAATACTCACCGCCCTTGCCTCACTCATTTTGAATTTGTCGAGAATTCGGGATATATACGCTCTCTGATGAATAAACACCGTTTTCCTTTCCCAATCTCGAACTATTTGTAGACCAACAAAGCAACTCCCATTGCTCTGTCTAATGTCGAATCCCTCGCTTAAGCGTGCAGTTATTTCCTCTAGAATTTCTTTGGACTTACACGCGATGAGACCGTCCTCTACAAACAACGCGAGATACACCCTGAAGCCCTCATTTATACCCACGTAAAGTGTGTTTCAAAAGAGTATGAACACCCCTAATTTTTGACGGATCGACCCTGTAGAGGGGTCAATGAAGCGTAGTTTTGTACCACACCGGTCCCCCTGCATTTAAAAACATTATTTAAATTGCAATTTGCCTTATGTTTTTCTACCCCCCTCGAATACACCCTCTTTTTTGCAACTTCTCCCTCAGCGGCCGTTTCAAAAGAGTATGAACACTGCCTTTTTTTTTACTAACAAGAACGAACATTTATTTATTTGATTTAGCAAAAATTTAGTGGCACATCAAAGGACCCCCCTGGTTCCTTATGACCTTCACCAAACGCCTTTGCATGCCCTCTACGAGCGTCCACTTGAGCTCCGGAGTGATATTGTCCCATGCGTCTCGAATCGCCTGTTTGAGCTGCGCCACTGTTTCATATTGGCGGCAGTTATCATACACACTCCTCGCCATGATGCCCAAGAGGTTTTCGATGGGGTTCAGGTCGGGAGAACACGCGGGCCAGGGCAGAAGGTCGATTTGATGGCGCCGAATCCAGTTCATGGTGTTGTTCTCACAGCGGAAACTGACATGAATCGGGGCGTTATCCTGCTGAAAAACCCACGCCACGTCGTCCTGCTCTTCCATAAATGGAAGGAGATGATTCTCCAACACCACCTGGTATCCAAGGCTGTTGAGTTTGGCGGTAATGACCGCCAAACGACACTTCCCGTGTGAGCTGAATGCGGCCCATGTCATCACCGACTTCCCGCCGCCTTGCCTTTTCGAAAAGATCCTCTCTTCCTGCCTCAAATCGTGCCAATAATAAGCAAAACCGTCCGGGCCATCGAGATTCCACTTTTTCTCGTCACTGAAAATCACCTGAACGCCAAAAATTGATCACAAATTTGTAACGATTTGTTAACGACTCACAACATTCCATTCTTCCGCCCATGGGATTCGTGCATCGGCCCAATTCAGTCTGGCGACTTTGTGTTCATCGGTGAGTCTTGATCGTCACTTCATCCGCTTTCTTTGAAGGTTAGGGGACTCTTTAATGGCTCGCCAAATAGTCCAGGACCATTAGGTTTGCACTTCGGAATAATTCGCACCAAGCTGGAAATTTGTTTATAGCTTTATTTCAGCGTTAGGATAAACATATGAAAAGTCCCCATCGCTACTTCCGGTGCGTCATCAAATATGGCGGCTCAAAGGTGCAAAAATTCGGTTTTTCGCAAATATCTCGCGTAATTCAAATTTTTTCGACAAATTACTTATTATCAATTTTAAAGATTATTAAATTCTCTACAAAAAACGTGTCTTGTGTTTTTTGTAGGACCAACCGTTGAGGCAAAAAAAGGACCGTCAAGTTTGAACTATAAGTTTTTTGTACTCCTTTCCACACCACCCTTGAGGTAGAGTTCTAGGCGCGTTTTTTTAAGTGTGGTATCCCCTATACAGGGTGTAAATTAAGTACTTCTCTCGACAAACTTCGGCAAATGATTCTTTCAGTGATTTTAAGTCAAAAAGTTCATATAAACATAGGTCCAAAAATGCTTCATTCTCAAGATACAGGGTGTCAAATTTTGAAAACAAAATCGGTTTTTCGTAAATATCTCAATATTCTTTAAGCCGATTTTATTGAAATTTGGCAGATGTATTAATGATAGTAAGGGGCTAATGTAGCTTTAATTAGATTAAAATTATTAAGTCCAGTGGCGTCCCGGAAGGCACCTTCCCCACTATTTTTGAAAAAAAAATGTGCGCCACTGACTTTTTTAAAATTTTTATTTTTTTTTGAATTCACCAACTAAAAATACAACTTTCTTGTCTCTCGTGTTTTTTTCGTATCTTGCTTCGTTTTCGAGATAAAAAATAATTAATTTCGAAAAATAAGCAAAAAATGTTTCATTTATTGATTGTATTATCAGGTAAAAAACTTAAATTATTTACAAGACTAAAACTAAAATAGTTAATAACATTATTTTACAATAGTTGTTGAAAATGACCACCGCCTACTTCAACGCATGCAATAAGTCGTTTTAACATTGATTGCCGAACTCTTTCGAATATACCTAGCGTCTGATTAATAATGGCACAAGATTCAAATATCCTATTTCTTAGATCTTGTTCATTTTGGACTGGACTTTTATAAATTAACGACTTCAAGTGACCCCACAGAAAATAATCCAAAGGATTCAAATCTGGTGATCTGGGAGGCCAGGCTTGTGGTCCTGCTCTTCCTATCCAACGGTTAGGGTAATTCTCGTCCAGAAATTGACGCGCAACGACACTAGTGTGGCGGAGCTCCGTCGTGCATTAACCACATCCTGTTTCTGGTTTCTAAATCAACTTCTTGTAAATGGTTGGGCAGTTCATGCTCCAAAAACCTTCGATACTCTTCGCCATTAAGCCTTTGCGGAAGAATGCAAGGTCCAATAAGGTGATCACCGATAATGCCTACCCAAATATTGAGAGAAAATTGCACTTGAAAATGATTTTCTACGATAGCATTCGGATTATCCTCAGCCCAGATATGGTTGTTATGAAAGTTAATTATGGCATTTCGAGAAAACGAGGCTTCATCTGTGAAAAGCACATGGCTTAAGAAATCCGGGGTTCTTACTAATCTATTACGCAACCAAACACAAAAATCGACTCTGAGGGGAAAATCTCTATGTAATAGAGCCTGCACACGTTGCATATGATAAGGATAAAGTTGTTGGGACCTTAAAATTTGCCAAACAAGTGTGTGTGTAATATTCAATTCACGACCTATTTTCCGTGTGCTACTTTGCGGGTCTTCTTCAATTCTGTTTAACACAGCTTCTTCAATCGCAACTGTTCGAACTGTCGCAGGCCTTCCCGGAACATCTGTTGTCCTTTTAAAACTGCCAGTTTCACAAAGTCTTGCGTGGATATTAATAAAAGTTTGGACGTCTGGCACCACTCGTTGAGGAAATCGCACCTGATATTGTCGTCTTGCCGCTCGTGCATTACCGCGAGCCATTCCATAAGTAAAATGAATGTCTGCCATTTCTGCGTTTGTGTATTGGTACATTTTGGACAAAATACACGATAAATTATTACTTATAACGTCAAAATGATAAACAACTACCTGTCTTCTTCTAAATCAACTGCCATGACTGATTCTGCTACCATGGAAACCTATCAATTGTTTTCCAAGGCTTTCTATAAATTCACTATTTTCTTGTGTACTGCATGCCCCGGAAGTATGCAATAAATAATTTTTTAAAAAATAAAAAATAAAAATTTCACAAAATTTAACTTAAAAATTCATTTTTGTTGATTAGCTGCTTTCAATAAGACAAATAAACGTAAAATAATTGCGAATTTTGCCAGTGCAGTGGCGTGAAAATAAATATTTTTATTATTTTATTGTGTTGTTTTAGGGACATGTAATGAAGTCGTTTTTATTTTTTATTTCGAAAACGAAGCAAGATACGAAAAAAACACAAGAGACAAGAAAGTTGTATTTTTAGTTGGTGAATTCAAAAAAAATAAAAATTTAAGAAAAGTCAGTGGCGCACATTTTTTTTCAAAAATAGTGGGGAAGGTGCCTTCCGGGACGCCACTGGACTTAATAATTTTAATCTAATTAAAGCTAAATTAGTCCCTTACTATCATTAATACATCTGCCAAATTTCAATAAAATCGGCTTAAAGAATATTGAGATATTTACGAAAAACCGATTTTTTTTTCAAAGTTTGACACCCTGTATCTTGAGAACGAAGCATTTTTGGACCTATATTTATATGAACTTTTTGACTTAAAATCACTGAAAGAATCATTTGCCGAAGTTTGTCGAAGTACTTAATTTACACCCTGTATAGGCCTAATCCACGATGTTATTTCATGTTTTTATATTTCTTCCTCTTCTGTGTCTTGCAAAAACTCTAAAGCTGCCAAATCCGACATCCCATCGTCCTGATGCACCGCATCATCAGTTTCCTCGCTTTCTTGTGTGTCATCAAAATCCAATGGAGCCATATTTTCGTGATCAGGATAGTTATAGTCGTCAGAAGTCTCAGCCTCAGCCTCCAAATTTTCGGATGATTCACTGTTGAGACAAGCTTGACCATGGCAATAACCACAAGCAGTGGAACAGGGGTTGCCCATTATTCTACACCCACACCTTGGGCCACAGCGTTTCATACAATTGCAGAAAATTCTATTTAAAAGCACATCAGGAGCTGGCGGCAGCAACGTTGTGACAGGTTCCAGAATGTTGCTTTTCATAGCCCATCCCCAGGTTTCTGGGCTCAAGTATTTGTTGTCGAGCCATTTTTATACTTGAAAATAGACTCTATAGACATGCTGCTGAGCTGCACTCCAAGTGGGGGGAAGCGATTCGAGCTTAACTGCCCTGTTATTGTTTGTTGATTTAACAAAGGAAAAATATCGATGTTGATCAATTGACGACTCCGAGGGTTGAGCACCGTATAATGCCAAAATATATTTTATTCCACTGTCTGCAATTTCTTCATGAGAAGAATTTTTTTGAGTGAAAATTTCTGCACAATGCTGCAAGTCCCTACGATCTTCGAGTATTTTTAATGCTCGCTTTTTTCCTTTACTAAACATTGCTGACGTTGTATCACATCCAGTTATGGCATGCCAAAATAAAATGTGATCTTTACTCTTTTTGTGTCCATCACAACTTTTTGAAGAAAACATTTTACTCTCAACGTTACCTTTACCAGGTTTCAGGAAAAAAACTTCTCGATCATAGTCCGCGCGGGCGATTAAAATTACCAACAGGTCGACGTCTTCCCCAACAACAATAACCGGATCTGTCGATTGTTCAAGCGCTGTTTCAATAATTAATACGTCGGCATCATCTTCAGCTTGCTTCACAAGAATATTATTCTCTTGAAATTTCTCAGAAAGCATCGAAATGAAGCGACTCTTGTTGTGAACATTCGACAGGAACTTTTCTTGGCTCATCGTGGGAATCATTGTTTCATCGAAGCGCGAATTTCATGGGATGTGGGAAGTTTAGAAGATCGACGTCGTTGCTCCATAGCTTTAAACCCCCATCAATTATGTACGTTCCACCGGTGGTCGTTAATTCATCCGTTGTTATTTCGCAGAAGTAGAAGATAGCAGACTTTTTAGTTTTGCGCATTCCAAGACCATCAAAAAGAGCCATGGGATATAGAGCCAGTTCATACTGAAGATAATCGCGAAGATCACCCTCTAATTTCTTCGTGTGGCTTATCCGTTGAAATAGTAACAAAGGATCAACTGCCACTTCAGTGTCTCTGATTTTAAGCGAACTCACGACTTTTAAAAGTGGAACGACCCGGTCAGCGCGTTTGAATTTGATATCCTTGAAATTCTGACATTTAATCTTTTTTTCTAGAGACTGGAGACCCTCTTCGTAGGCTTTGTAGCAATTAATTTGCGCATCACCAACTGTTCCATTGGCAATGGACATTATATCAGGTGTTTCTGGGAAAGGATCGTGAGAATTAAACCAATTTGATACTTTTTCCAAATCATCATTGTCCCTTTTTATGCGTGCATTTGTGGCATCGACGTGTTGATCGGTAGACTCTAGTGATACATTACAAAATTCCTCGAAATTTTTGGACACCTCATTCACGGCGAACATGCCTAAAGTCCATTTGCTCATGACACTTTCTGTAGTACTTCGCCCGCGGGATAGACCGCTATCAACTTTTGATGTCCTCATCACGGACTGCTCTGTGACCATGTCAATCGACGTGCCACAATTAAATTTTTTCGAGCGTCTAGCCGTGAAATATCCACCGACGAATTCTTCGAAAGTTGCCTCATCCATTAATTCCGGCAGATTTTCCATGTCTTGAACATATAAAAATGGGAGGATTTTGCATACAAACAATGACCTGCAGCATGAAAATAGGGAAGCATTTTTTTTAGCGATTGTAAATAGTTGGACCAATCTCCCAAACGCTCAGATTTAATAAAATCTTTTGCAATGGCTACCATTTGGAAATATTGTACCCATAAAGCTGCCGTAGGACCTCTATTCTTAAGTGCGCACAACGATTCATTAAAGGCCTCTGTCAGCGAGTCTAAAACATTTTTCAAATTCTTCACGTCATGATAAGATAAATTTTCCTTCAGTCGGTGGAGGAGCGATGCTAAATTCTCATGAACGTTGTCATCAATATTCATTTTCTTAAAAACAATACTTGATAGAGCAAGATACAGTATTGTGTGACCTCGAACAGCTCTCGAATAGGCATGACCACTCAGCATTTTTTCGATGGAATTAGGTGCATAAATGATACTGAGAGCCTCTTTCAGACCACTCCCTCCCATGATGTAGCCGATGCAGCCTAGGAATGACATAATCAAATGGAAACCACCGAGCCTGACGATGATTTTGGAGATCTCGGAATTTTTTGGAGCTGCTGCCACGATTTCACGGGCTTTTAAGTATAGAGGCTGATCGAACGTCACTACACATACCTTTTGGCCACATCGACGACTTTTTTCGAGCAAATATTTTAGAGTTGTATACAAAGTATCATAACTACTTGCAGGATAACGGATAAATGGAAGAAACATGACGCGCGATACAGAAAAATGTGTATAATTTTTGGTTAAATCTTCTAGATAGCCATTCCAGCTACCTTCCTCTTTCATATAACGTTAAAAAGTTTAAAGTCAGATCGTCAGTTTTGAAAGAAAACAATTAAAGTATGCATCACAATTTAACCCCGGGAGTGGGGTTACTTTGTGACATTGTAAAATTATGTATTCTGTTGCGTTTAAAGTAGCGTTATGACAAAGTATTATCTGTGGCTGATGTTTAGAAACAACATATAGAGTTTTAAAGTTGTAAAAAGTCATCAGAGGATAAAATTACGCACTTTTCGACAATGCAAAATAAAGTCTTTATTTCATCAATACAAAAACATGTTTTCTACTAAATTACTAGCTCTTAACGAACATTAAAAAATTCTTACATAGGTATCACAAAACGTAAAGAACTTGTAAAATAAGGCCAAAATTAAGGTTTATTAAGTACAGCTGATTTCTGGAACATCAAAAATTTCTCTTCTTCCTCGCTTTCGTGGTGCTTCAATTTTCATAACGATTTTCTCGTTTTGATAGAAAATTTCGTCTCTATTCAATGGCCATTTCCATTGTTTTCCGAAGGGTGTCATGGCATTAATGATTGCCCCTTCCTTTGTCGTGCTCATAATTTCACCAGGATACATTTTTCCTTCGTATTTGACCAAAACGAAATTTCCGACACTTTTATCCTTTTTAGAGAAGCTGTTACCTCTTATATGTTCTTGGTCTTGATCCACTTCATCATCGGACAATTCTTCTGGACTATCTCCGCTTTCCTGGTATTCAACGCTGTCCTCATCTGAGCTACTGTCAGCATTCTTCCTTGTTGTTCCGCCGTTAGTTGAACAGCTCGGTACCGCTGGATCAGGAGCATCATTTCCAGGATCCTGCAGATCAGCAGCGGTGATACTTCTGCCTGGTGGCACATTGACTCGGTTTCTTCTTCTGATTGTCCTGGTGGAAACAGTTTCTGTTCGGGTCTTATTCAGATGTTGTATGAAACTGTCAGCTAGAGCATCTTTAATAGCATTTCCCTCAAGTGACCGTGTACATAAGCGAGCCAAAACAACATCTCGGTTAAGGGGATATATTCCAGCCTTTCGAAATCCCGACTTTAAGTTTTCTAGACCTCTCACTTCGAGCTTTTCCATAAGTTGTTTTAGTAATTTTGGAAATTCGTCCTTCGGGATGGTGGACAGTCTACTTCCATGACTCGTTGATTTCCAGTCACTTAAAGTGTTCCTCCAGTTCTCCTTCATCGACCGAAAGTATGCTATATCGAGGGATTGAAGCAGGTGTGTACTATTAGGGGGCAGTGCAATAAATTTAACGTTGTTCCTTTGGCATTCTTGGATGACGTGTACATTTAAGTGCGAACTCAAGTTATCACCAATAACTACTTTAGGTCCGTTCTGACGTTTTAGTATGGGTACCAACAAATTTACAAACCAATCTTCGAAAATTTGGTAATCAAACCATCCTGAAGATGTCCGATTGTATCTTGCATCTGGGGGAGCGCCTTCTGTCCATGTTATCCAGAGTTTATGAGATTTGTAATTCACATAAAGAGGAGCCAGTCTTCCCTCAGCATTTCCACACACCATGATAGATGTGCACGCTTTAGATGCGTTTCTGATTCTTTCCGGATATTTTGTACCTCGTTTGGTTATGATTTTTGACTTCCCTGGGTTATCCACCAAATTGGTTTCATCGTAGTTCCAGATATTTGAGGGTGGAATGTCCCGGAGTTCTTCTTCCAAGTTGTTAAAGAAGTTATTAACAATTTCTTCATCGGTGGCGGCCCTCGCGTGGCTGATGTTTTGAGCAATTCGCTGAGTCAGTTCTTGATGACGTCTCAGGAAAGATTTTAACCAGTCTTTACCAGGAAGATTGGCTTGGAAAACTCGTACAGTCCTCCCTTGACGGTCAAGATATGATTTAACAATGAGTCTCAAATCCCAAGCGGTGACCGGAAATCCAAAAGACGACATTGCTATTACATGTGCAGTAAAACCATTTTCTTCTTCATCGGTAAAAATCCTTGGTTTCCCACATGGTCGGGTATGTTTCTCTTTCAGTTTCACCCAGAGAGTATTATAATGTATTCCATACTTTTCTGCTGCCTTGCGTAAACTGAGTTTCTTAGTTTTTACTTCTGTGAGTGCAGCATCTAACGTTTCGGGTGTGTAATTCTTGTAATTTCGCGCCCCAAGTTGACGTTTATGTTCACGCGGCATACTAAAATAAAATTATGTACTGCAATTCGTACTTTTGTATTCGTACTGGTAGTTTATATAGTTTTAGCTTGTCACAAAGTAACCCCTCATATTGTTGATTCTTTATGTAATTTGACGTAATTTTTTTCAAACATAAGGAATGAAGGTAAAAATCAGGCCATGCTTTCCCAAGAGAGAGAGACCATATTTCAATATGCACTTACCTGATTTCACATATAAAATGCACAACACGCTTGCCAACACAAAGTTTACGCTAAACGGCGCAACGTGCGTTTGTCAACACTCTTTGATAGCTCATGTAGCACTGGAATGCTGATGTGAATGGCGTCGACAAAAGACAGTCGCGCACAGTAGTAAGTATAGTTACATACCCATTAGGTACCGGCGAAGTATTGTTAAAAATTTGGGCGCCAAATTTGAAAGTTTGTAATTTTATGCTCTGTCACAAAGTTACCCCCCCCCCCCCCCCCCCCAGTCACAAAGTATCCCCACTTTACGGTATATAACTTTGCTTTTGATTAACAAGTCATCGAATTTAAAAATGATAATGCGATATGATTATAATCTGGATATATCTAAGGTTACATGTGAATAATGATGCTTTGACGTCACAGGTAACAAGACGTTTGAAGTGTATTATTTGTGTGTCTTACTATTTTAAGCAACTTATTCATTGAAATGTCTTACACCTGAAGAAGTGTCTTACTTTAAGACGACTAAGCATCTTTATCTTAAGACAGTACCATGTGTCTTATGATTATAGATGGAAAATAAATGTCTTCTTGAGAAAAGACAGAAAAACGTCTTCGAATAAGACACTATTCGTGTCTTAAATTTCTGATCAATACACTTATCCGTCTTATTTTACGTCAATAAGACACTTTTCCGTCTTATTTTAAGACGTTTCATCGAGAGGCCGGTTTGTAGTGTATTATTGATGATATGTTCTATGACAATTAAAAAAGTCTTAACATCTAGAATGCAAAGTACAGTGTTATTTTTCCAAACAACATATCATTTTTGATAAATCCACTAGGATAATAAAAATAATGTGACTGACAATAGCAATATTTCTATCTCTTTACTGCCAAATCATATACAGTAATATAATACTTAATTGTACAACATTTTATTACATAGTACAGACCCTAACAAAACTAAATAAAAACGTAAAACCACATAAAAATAATGTATACTTACTTACCGTAATGTAATAGCCAGTTTTTCTGCGGGAGAAATGCTTTTTCTCATTTGTGTGTCTTGATGTTTCAAGTAATCTTGCAGCAAAGATAGTACAGTGAAACTTCGATAATTCGAAGTGCTTCGGGGCCGATAAAAACTTCGAATTATCGAGAATTCGAATTATCGAGAATAAAAGTTTAAATGTCTTATGAAATGTATCATGACATATGAGTTTTCTTTTGAAAATTCTTTTTGCAGGCTATTCACGTATGGTCAAGAGAATGGAGGTGTCTGTTTTATTGCAGCATAGAGAAAAACAAATAAGAAATGGATAAAGAATAAAGGTATATGAGATGAACTAAAAGTACTCCTTCGTAAAATAGAATTGGTGGCCCTGAAAAGGGCCGATTAGTATGTTGCTAGTTGATTAATTGAAGTTAAAAGAAGTCGGTAATTTTCTTCTGTCTGATGCAACTTTTTCCCTCACAGAAGTTATCAATCAAATCAAGAGCAGCAAAGATAGTTTCTGGTACATCACTTTACTCAGAAACAAATGTACGGGTTGTTACCAAAGCAGATAGAGCATCCCGGAGTTTCGTTGGTGGTGTTACATCCTGGTCCTCGGTATCATTCTCATCATCTGATTTTAGAAGCTCCTGTCCCATCACGCTATCCAATATCTCACCATCTGTAGGTTCTTTAGCAATGATTAGATTGGAATCCACGTCAATAAAATCTTCAAAGCTTACATCTGTGAATCCTAATCTTCTTTGTAGATCAGCCCAGTCTTCAGAAGTACCACCTGCAAAATGTTCCTGCTGTTCTTCTAATGCAGCATTTTCCACCACAGTTTTCACGAATCCAGCCTTTCGATAGCAATTCGCGATTGTTTCACTAGTGACATCAGTCCAAGCTTTGTTCAAGTCGTAAATGGCATCCAACAAATTAATATCAGGGACCTGCGAATTTTCGTCCAAAGCCTTGAGCAATCTTTTCAAGACTCTCTTTCGATAATTAGTTTTAAGGTTCTTGATGATCCCTTGATCCATTGGTTGCAATTTCGCAGTCAAATTTGGTGGTAAGTGAACCACTTTCACGGCTTTCAGAGTTTGAATCAAAACTTGCGGGTGAGCTGGACAATTATCGACAAAAAGAAGAATTTTCCGATTTTCTGATTGAAATTTGCGGTCGATTTTATGAAGCCAGTCTTCACATAAATTGAATTCGTCATCCAAGATTTTTGATTGCTCTCGTAAAGCACTGGTAAAGACTTCACTCGCTTGAAACATCGTGGTTTCTTTGATCTGCCTATAACCAATAACTGCAGTTTTTCTTTACCGCACATGTTAGCGCAGACCATGACAGTAACACGATCTTTGCTTTTTTTTCCACCATGACAAGTTTCTCCCTTGAACACCAAACTTTTATCTGGTAAACATTTGAAAAAAAGACCTGTTTCATCTGCATTAAAGATGTCTTCTATTTCATACATTTCTAACAAAGTAGGCAATATGTCAATGAGAAATTTTCCGCAGTCTTCTTCCGAAACAGAAGCACTTTCGCCACTTAATATCCTGTGCACAAATCCATTCCGAGCCTTGAACTTATCTAGCCATCCAGTGCTAGCTTTGAAATCTTCGTATCCTAACTGAGCTGCAAAAAACTCAGCTTTCTCCTTCACTATGGTACCAGATAAAGGAATGTTCTTGCTTCGAACAGACCTCCACCACCATCGAAGTTTCCAAGTTTGGGAAGCGAGATGTCCTCATGCGCTTCCGATCCGGTTGGAAATAAGAATTCTCAACAGAAGCCAAAATTTTCTCCTTGTTCTTGAGAATGGATGTCAGAGAGTTGGCAGGTATTCCGAAATCCGCAGCAATATCCTTCTTCCTTTTAACTCCTTTCTCGACACACTGAATGAGCTTCACTTTCTCATTCAAAGATAGCGTCTTGTAATTTTTCTTTTCCATACTGTTGCAGCGTTGAGGTCTAAGTTCTGTTCAACAATTATTGTCGTACTGACGAGAGAGTGATCTTCGGGAAAGCTCGGAGCTATGTTCCCCCACTATGTGTCTTCCCCCACCAGGCGAGTTAGGCGACTGCGCATGACCGTTTCTCTACTGCGAATGACGTGTACCGTTCATGTACGGTTCACGGCTCGGTTGGAACAAACCTTTTGACGTGCGTTTGACTGTTGAACTTCGAATTATAGAGGTTGTCATTAAAATGAAGCAAGAAATATTCTTCGAATTATCGAGAAATTCGAATTATCGAAATTCGAATTATCGAGAAATTTTAACATGAAAAACATCAAATTTCAGCCGGGGCCGAAACAAAAGTTCGAATAATCGAAAATTCGAATTATAGAAGTTCGAATTATCGAAGTTTCACTGTAACTCATTAAATGTTGCTACACTCATGCGAAAATACTTTAAAAATTTGCCTTCGTGCAATTTCAAATCTTTAAAAATGGTATAAAATTGTCCATTTCTCTGGCGAGTGCTTAATGTTGAATGCACCCAGTAACGACGATGTCTTCGTAATTCGCGTCGCCTGCGTCGTCTTCTTATTACTAGTAAGGCAGCAAGTACATCCATGTCGAAGTTTATAAGTGGACTAGACCGAAATTGGCGATTACCAGATTCATAGCATCTAGTGGCGACCACTTGCGGTGGCTACAGTGGTCGATATAACCACTCGTGGCATCCACCGGTGGCGACCACACGTGGCCGTGTCTGCGGTCGCCCTAACATTTGAGCGTTGAAGTATACAAGGTGGTGTTTCATTCATATTTGGCTGAGAAATCTCTCGCAGAGCTCGAGGCAAACGATGATTACTTTTTCGTGAATTTCGAAATTCGCTTACTAACTGAAGTCCAAGTTCTTTCCAAAAAAGACATCTTTTGAAGTTATTCTGTTTGTTGTTAGACTTGTATATTACTTGTGCATTGACAGCGGCTGTATTTAGAAATGAAAAAAAGAGTGTTAGTGTCCAACGACGACTATTTTTCGCCACATTATAGTTGGCAGATAGTTCATCCAGAGTATCAACTCCACTTTTAGTGAAGTCGTGAAAGTCAATAATTTCTGGCAGTTTTTTCTTGTCCGTAGCTTGAATAATAGTGCCGTCATGATACAAAGTAGAGAAAAGTAAAACATTTTTATTTTTCTTAGGTACGAAAGACACAGCCGTTATATCTTCTTTGAACGCAAAAGAGAGCTTTGCGGTTCCCTATTCCTTATGTTGGGTAGTGATGCAGGAATTTCCTTCTTATTCTTTCTCACGGTTCCTACAGATGTAAGCTGATAGTTTTTTAGAAGGTTTATCATTAGGGGATAACTAATGAACCAGTTATCAAAAGTGACATTATGCTTCGTTTCCCGTATTGGTTCAACTAATCGTTCAACTATATCTTATGACGTAGCGTTTCGCTAAGGGCCCGCGATGCCCTCCGTTACGCCACTAAACGGTGGCTCCGATGCCACTCGCGGAACGAGAAACGATGGGCGCCAGGTGCGGACTCAGCCGCACCACGTGGAGAGACGATCGGCCTCTCCTACGAAGACCGATAGACGGGAGATCGACGACGCACAGAAGAGTATTTGTACCAGAAACGTGGCCAAAATTATTTTGTGTAGTTTATCATATGGGAATGCATTCTTGGGCAATTTCATGTACTTCTTGGACGTTTATTTTAGTAAAGTAAGGGAAAAAACGCAGTTTTTTAAATAAAAAGTAAAAAATTAACCCTTAAGTGCATGATTTTAAAAAAATGGTTTTAAAAAATTGTGAATGATTCTTTTGATGTATTTATTCAGAAAGAATAAGGAAAAAAAATTAACAACAACGGTAACAACCTGTTTTTAGCAAAAAAAACAATTGTTGCATATCTGCAACATTATGCATTAACTGAATAAGTTATAATGTTGTATGGTAATTTTTAAAACAGTTATTTTTCTTGTTGCAACACAAATTCACGCCACATTTATCACATAAAGTTTGTGTATACCCTTTGCAGCTCGGAAATTTACAACGACCACGTATATCTGTCCACATAATCCAATGTCCTACTTGATCAAGGCGAACGTTCTTTGGAGGAGCATGCTGAGCAGGACCAGATTTTTTCTTAGCACTCATCATTTCTTCTATAGTGTTATTGCTTGGACGGCCTCGTTTAAGTAGATTGTGTTGTCCAATTTTTATTAGACACAGTGCCACTTGTTTCCGAAATTCGAAAAATGTAATTGCTTGTTGGTCACTTTGTTTCGTTGCAGATATTTTTTTTAATAAAATCCATGAATTAGCTAATGACTTATCTAGGAAATGATAAAACAAGCGCATATACCATTTCTTGCTTTTGTTGAATATTTTGTGCCTTGCCATAATCGCGTCTAGCAAGTCTACTCCACCCATGTGACGGTTGTATTCCTTTATAACAAAGGGACAACTAATTTCAGCAGCAGATTTGCTTGTTTTACCATATCTATTTATGGTAGTTAATGGTAGTTGTCCTGCAAAGGGGTTGACAGAAGAGTTACAATTTTGTTGTCCTTCCAAACCAATGCGGAGATATGTATGCCATCAAGATCCCCTACATATTCGTAAGAAGTGCCTCGCGGATCCTTTTTCATATCTTTATCAGTCGGTAACTTACAATTGGTGATTCTATTACGGCGTACATTTCCCAAGCTGTATATTCCATTCTGTGCTAAGTATACCATCAAAGCTGGACTGGTGTAGTAATTGTCAAAATACAACTTGTAATTTTGGTTTCTAGGTATTGTTCTTGATAATCGAACCACTACGTTAGCAGCAGCTCCTAGATTTGGTTCACCTGCACCTATCCTTTCCTTGTCATCGTTTTCTTGACCCGAATAGACTTCGAAGTTATAAGCGTACCCACTTACACCAGAAAGCACAAACAGTTTGAAACCCCATTCGTGAGGTTTCATTGGTAAATACTGCTTCATGTAATGGTGAACTTTCGTTGAACACAGCTGTTCATCAACTGACAGTTAAGCTTCAAGAGGTACTGTAGAATATTTTGTATTCAGATGAGTTATGATAGGTATTATCTTATGAAGTCTCTCATGATTTGGATGATTCTGAGGTAAATGTTGGTCGTTATCGTTGAAGTGCAAGTACTGGCGAATTTTTTCAAACCTATTTACTGTCATACAATTTGCTACTACGTCGATACCAATATCTGGTGCCCAATACTGACGAGTGTTCGGTAGACGTACGAGAGACATATAAACAATAATACCAATATATCGTCTTAGCTCACTGATAGTAAGGTTTAGTGGTTTAGTTATGTCAGCTTGTAGAGCATATAAGTTTGATTCGTGAACAATTTTTTCCAGCAAATCATCAGAAAAGTAATATGTGAAACATTCATATGGAGTGCCCATTTCACGCAATGCATTTGACATTCTTTCATTTTCCTTAAACTTTAGTTGAGCTTCATTTAAAACTAGAGTCTTATTCTTCCATTTTATTTTAGTTTTTGCACAGTTTGTGATTTTGAACCAGATGGTAGTACATTTGATAAGTTGGATATTTCTAAATCTGATAATTCATCTTCTTCTTGGTCTCCGAAGACATTGTCGGGGAAATACTCGGGATCATCTAAACAATCTACGTCAGACAAGTTTATATCTTCGCTAATTTCACTTAAATGATCAGCAAAATATTGCAATTCGTCATTATTAAGCGCTTTACTGCACTTGCCCTTCGGCATGGCTAAAATAAAAATAAAAACACAGTCATCAAAACGATATGTATTAGTAAAAGAAGTTCAAAAGTAAATGAGTCACAATGCATGATGTTGTATTTCTGCAACATATAATTTTTTACAACAAATTCAACATTACATATGTTTTAACTCAAAACACCATAAAATGTGGGCAATACTAACCTTAGTCAGCACAAAACACAATTTTATTAACCACAAATTTGCCTTTTGTTCACTTTATAACGTTTATAAAAGTTCAGTAATGAAAGTAGGGTAGAACATATGATTATCATCACGAGGCCGGCTTGACTGATTTACGATTCTTTAAAGTTTAAGTGCGCAGGCGTTAGTTTCATAGTTAACACACTGTTGCATCTCTACAATATCGTGGATAGATCGAGAACTTGTCTTGACTTATATTTTACATATAAAAATGATTTTGTTGCATTCCTGCAACCGTATGCATTTAAGGGTTAATCATCAAAATATGGTCCGTCGGTGTCGTTTTCATCTTCCTCTTTTTCATCGCTGCTTTCGCTTCTTACATATTGTGACGTAGCGTTTCCCTGAGGGCCCGCGAAGCCCTCCGCTAATCACTAAACGGCGGCTACGCCGCCACTCGCGGGTCTATAATCGATGGGCGCCAGGTGCGGACACGGCCGCACCACGTGGAGAGGCAAGCACTCTCTCCGCCTGAAATCCGCGGGATCGGAAACGATCCGGACGGCTATTCTGTAATTCCGGGGAGAGTGAGCGTACCTGGGAAGTGACCGTTCCACGGGTGAGAGCTTCCCTCGCCCAGCTCATGCCCGACCGTTGAAACGTGTACCTAAACAGCTATTCTCTAAGTGAGGGGCGGGCGATGTTCACTGAAAAAGCAAGGAGAGTGAAGGAATCACTATTCTGTAACTGCGGAAGCGCTCCCATCGCACGAAAACGGGTGAACTTACTTCTACTGGTCAAGACCGTGAGAAGCAGCCTGCTCCCCGGGAGAACGGCGACTCTAGCCTACCTACTTCTGCGCCAGCGTGCCGCAGTTTACAGTTTGTTAATTTGCGTGTTCCAACAAACGATACACAGTGGTCCGGCGATCTAAGCAAACGCGATCATGAGTATATTAATGAGTTACATAACTGATTTGTGCGATGTAAATTTATGTCTTAGTTATAAAGATATACTGTTAAAATAAAAGACCAAAAATTAACCATATATTTATTCTACTATGATAACGTAAATGGAACATAATAAAAAAATATATTAAACTGAAACATTCATTATTAAATGATATAAAATAATTCAAAAACATACTTATATATAAGAACTTTTTCCACAGGTGGTAATAGGAAAAGTAGTTGGAAAAAATAATTTAACAAAAAGTACATTTCCCTAATGCTTACAATAAAAGTCAAAAGCAGCTTAATAATTAAAAAAGATATAGGTATTATACTGGTACCTAGTATTATTCCAAAATATGCATCCTTGAAAACACGTACACTTATAAAACGTACCTGAAACCAAGCAAATTGTTTTAAATAGAGAAAACTGATTTCGTAACAAAAAGACTGCGAAACCGTAAAAATTCAATACATTAAAATAGGACAAGAATGGCATGTAAAATGTTATATAATAATCAAGGGCATGCTTCAAACTATAACTTAAACCAAAAAATGTACGTATCTGAACTTAGCATCATAGTAAGCAGTTATGAATATTATGGACTTTTGACCTATTTCAGAACCACTGTGCGATGGTCGGAATTCTGATTAACGATCCTTAGTAATTAGTATCACCGCGATATACAGGGTGTAACAGAGTAAGTGTTACAACGTGAAACTGTAGATTCCTTATGAAAGAAGAAAAATCTTTCTCGCCATCGATATATATGCAACACCTAGGAATAGTTGAAATAACCAGCTGTGGCAAGTCCATAGCAGTACTTGAGGTACTTTGATCCATATTCTGGAGAAGCACACGATCGCTCGTGCTGGAAACTCCTTTGACGCGGCTCAGCTACCGACAGAAGCCCGATATTTTTTCTTCAATAAAATATATATAATTTGAAAGAGGTGACAGTACAAGCTATATTTTGATGCCAATATAGATATTAATTTATTTCAATTTTCAATTATTTGCAAGTGAATCATAGTTCAACGGTACCTCACCGTGGTGTATGAATACTTTTTACCCCACTGTATTTTTCGAGTGGGCAAGGATGTCGTTGCTCGTCCCTGGCCATAAAAGGAGTTATGTTGCATCGAATGACGGTTCGATTCTTTGTACCTGGATACGCCAGGTATTAAGTTAATCCGACCGGCCATCTATTAGATTCGTCTTGTCTTCCCTTTATAAAGCTGATTTATTATTCTAAGTATAGCGGTATCTATTACAATCGGTATTGTGGGAAATGGCTTCTTCCGATGCGGTCGGTAATTACCCCTTCCCGAGCATGGTGCGGGACTGCGAGCGCACGTGCAGCCTAGATTCGCCGAAAAATACCCCGTTCCGTTTCGTAGATTCCGATCCGAGAGTAGCTATAGATTTGCGAGGTATTTCTGACTGTGATACTATTAACCCTTTCGAGACCCGAGGCAGCTATACTTGCCGAGCGCGCCCGGCCGGAAAAGACGCGAGGCAGCTATAGTTGCCCGAAAACACGGCTCTCTTACAATGTACGTAACTTAGGAACCGTTTGGAGTAGCGACACGATTAGTGGCTTCAACTGTTGGGAAAGAAATGAATTATGCAGTAGTATTGGTAGCGAGAAGAAGGCGGGGCTTCGTGACGCGACAGAAGCGGGGAAAGTGGAAGGAAGAGTGAGGCGACAGAGCGGCTGCTGGGCAATAACAAGGCGTGTGGTCTGGACGTGTTGTGACAGGCAGGAACCGGTTTTATTTGGCATTGTTTACGGTGGACTGCCAAAAGTACATAGTGACAGGTTATATAGGAAGTAGAGAGTTAGAGTTATAGGTAAATTATTATGCCTCGGCAAAAAGGTGAAAGGCCTCTTACACAGGCGATAAACGGTTCGAAGCATTGTGTCGAATTCCGTTTATCGCGAGACGGAACAGCGACCGATAGCAGAGTTAAGAGAGAATAAACTAAATGCGCTTTGAATTAGACAGGATGGTTAATACTTGACGGTAGGTTATAAATTAACAGTTTCTCCGCTCATTATTTCTCGTTAGAATAGCAGTCCTAAATTAGTATAGAATATTCGAATTTACCGCTATAAAATAAAGTAACCCTTGAAGAGGTTATACGGGCTTTGGTGAACGAGTTATATACAGGGTGTAACAGAGTAAGTGTTACAACGTGAAACTGTAGATTCCTTGTGAAAGAAGAAAAAGATTTTTCCTCTTACAAAAATGTTCTGCGGGCTTTCGTTTTCGATATACAGGATGTCAAAGTTTTGAAAAAAAAATCGTTTTTCTTTAAACCTCGAACCATTTTTATCAGATTTGAGTGTTGACACCTAATAACAAGTAGTTCGTGGTTTAAATAAGGTAAAACGGGGTGAGTTGGCGAATGAAGTCGACCCCTCGTTTCCATTTCTTTCCATAGAAACGAGGGGCCAACTCCATTCGCCAACTCACCCTGTTTTACCTTATATCGAAAACGACAGCCTGCAGAACATTTTTGTAAGAGGAAAAATCTTTTTCTTCTTTCATAAGGAATCTACAGTTTCACGTTGTAATACTTACTCTGTTACACCATGTATATCGCGGTGATACTAATTACTAAGGATCGTTAATCAGAATTCCGACCATCGCACAGTGGTTCTGAAATAGGTCAAAAGTCCATATTAATTCATAACTGTTTACTATGATGCTAAGTTCAGATACGTACATTTTTTGGTTTAGGTTATAGTTTGAAGCATGCTCTTGATTATTATATAACATTTTACATGCCATTCTTGTCCCATTTTAATATATTTAATTTTTACGGTTTCGCAGTCTTATTGTTACGAAATCAGTTTTCTCTATTAAAACAATTTGCTTGGTTTCAGGTACGTTTTTATAAGTGTACGTTTTCAAGGATGCATATTTTGGAATAATACTAGGTACCAGTATAATACCTATATCTTTTTTAATTATTAAGCTGCTTTTGACTTTTATTGTAAGCATTAGGGAAATGTGCTTTTTGTTAAATTATTTTTTCGAACTACTTTTCCTATTAGCACCTCTGGAAAATGTTCTTATATACAAGTATATCTTTTTATAACTAAGACACAAATTTACATCGCACAAATCAGTTATGTAAGTCATTAATATACTCATGACCGCGTTTGCTTAGATCGCCGGACTACTGTGTATCGTTTGTTGGAACACGCAAATTAACCAACTGTAAACTGCGGCACACTGTCACAGAAGTAGATACATAGGTTAGAATCGCCGTCCCGACCAGACCGACCGAGCAGACCGATTCTCCCGGGAACTACGTTCACCCGATTTTCGTACTCCCGCAGTTAGAGAATAGCGACTAGGAGTCTCCTTACTTTTCCAGTGAACTCCGCCCACTTCTCACGGGAACAGGCTTTCACTCAGTTATAGAATAGCCGTCCCGATCGCGATCGCGTCCGGCTACCACAGCATTTGGTAGAGGGGCGGTTCGTTGGACGTTGGCTGGGACACGGGAGGACGGAACCTACGGGCGAGGGCGCGAAATGAAAGCTGAAAACAACGTCGACTCCTAGCTAATCGCAACTCTTTATTTTCTCGACTCTCGGGACGATGGTCCCCGCACGCCGCTCGTACTCGGGGAACGATTCCCGACGCAATACCGGTGCCGCGTGCACCTCGCTAAACGCGGCGACGCTAAACGCTATTCGGACACGCGCCTACGTTGTCGCTCTTCGATTAGACGGGCCCCTACATCGAATCTAACGACGCTCGTCGGCAACTAGGGGACGCGGACGCGACAATATTAGCACGCGACGGGCCACGTGAATGTTACGCGTCGTCCTCCCTACGTTAGCGCAGATTTCTTCCCGTTAGCACGGATCGGGGAATCGGTTATCTAACTCGCGATACAATGGACGACGCCGTCGAGACGCCCCGAACAACGGCCACGCGGGTACCCCGCCGTCGGGAGCACGTAGCGCGCGGCTAGAACGAGTCCAGACCGAGCGCGAAGACAAAGGAGAACATACCCGAAACCTCGTCGAGCCTCGTGCGCCGTCTCGTCGCTTCCCTCGACTCCCTTCGTCTCGTTCCCAGGTCGTAGGGGACGATCGTCCTCCGCTGTTCTTTTTCTTCGCTCCTCGCTGTTCCGGTACGCACGTGTTCCGTTCTCGCGTTTCGTTCTCGCTTTTCGTTCTCGCTGCTTTCTTCACACGTACTTCGTAAGAGCGCTCGACCACGAATGCCGGCTTTTCCAGCCCAACCCCGTCACGTGGGCGCCTCGCGGTCTTCCCGGTTGCCCCGCGGGCTCAAGAGGTGGCTCTTCGATCGCCCCCCCGGCTATCGATCCGTATCCTCCCCGTCGATCGATACTGACGCGTCCCGTCCGTATCGACGTCGCGATCGCGCACTTATTTTCAAAGGGGGCCGCTTGCTCCCTTTTTGTGACGCGGAGCGAATCTCCACGTCACAATATTGTATTTCAGGGAGCAGAAAACTTGTGGTTTCAGAGGAAAATGGCTTGCTTTTCTTACGTGGCTGTGCTCTACTGCTGCTTAATAACGGGTCGGAAGTTAGTAAAAGCCTGTTTAATATATCTCTGTTGCACATCACCCGTGAAAACTTGCGAGAGAAGTTTTGTCTGTAGTGGCGGAAGTGCTTATTCCTGGATTCAGCAGCTTCCTCTGAGAGCTGCCCAATAGGCAATATGAAATGCGAAATGACAACAGCACCATGAATTAAGATTTTGTGCACAGTGGGTGACATTGGAGATGCCATCCATATAACTGCACGTACAGTTTAGCAGTTTCATATATGTACACTTCAAACATCTCCAAATCAATCATATGGCCACTTGAAATTGTTTCTAGGATCACTTTGAACCTGTGGATCAACTGTTGGTCTATTCCAGTAATTCGGGAAGCCGTCTCTGGATCAGCAAAAAATCTTCTAGACGTATTACAGTCATTAGTGTTCCCGTACCCTGCCTTTGGGACATCCACTAAAAGGCCCATTTCATCTCTAAATGCTTTTTGAATTTGTTCTTTCCTCTCTTTGGTCATTTTGTTTTCTTCGACTGATCTTACTTGTCATTTTTTAATAGTCCACTTATAGGATAGATGTAGCAGTAACTCAAAGAATCTAATTCTAGCATGAAGGATTGATAGACCGAATTTTAGAGTTTCGGGATTAATTTCCTTTCCTTTGCTCAAACTGTTAAAGTCTTTAGACGTTAACCCACAAATGTAGCACCTCATAGTAGACAATGTATTGGTCGCTACATTGAAAATTTTGCCGTCCGCCATTGTTGCTAGCAGGGTGTGAGTAATCTGAAGTATCCCAGTAGCAGTCATTATATCGGCTTTTTGTACATTTCTTGCCTGGTTTTCTACATATTCAATTTCGTCTTTTGTTACATCTTTAGTTTCGTGAATAAAACGTATTCTTATCGGTCTGCAGAACCTTGGAGACGATGGAACTGGATTTTGCCATATAATTCTTTTCTGTTCATTAATGTTTATTTGTAGTCGTAGTGGGACAAGAGAACTTTGGAAAATATTTGCATCACTATCCACGTCATTTTCAAACTTCCGTTTGAATCGGGATTGCTGGGATCCGTCACAGCCCCATTTTGTGGTAAGCTCCAAATTCTTCTTTTCTTCTTCTGAGCAAGTTTCTAGGACTTCTTTCAAATACTTACACAATCGTGTAGTAGTAGTATGGTCAAGCAAATCTTGCAACCTTATTTCAGCATATGTTTCAGTGACACTTATTGCTTGTTCCTTTGGATAGCATTCTTTTTTTGCGTTTTTTGTTAGTGTATAGCATGGATAAATACTTTTATTTGAACAGTGTAGAATTTCCCATTGCTTCCGAGTGAAATCTCCCTCCACAAAGATAACTAAAGCCTGAGATGGCGTGTGCTTTTTGATTTCATTCTTATGTGCGGAAGAGATCCGCTTTTGGAGCTTGGTAGCTCTTGTTGGTGTTAAAGTTATATTTTTTTATGATATTAGCCACATCAATATTTCCTTCAGCACGTTGTCTCATTTGAGCAGCATAAGTTAGCTCTTCCGCAGGCATCTATTCTCTCAAATCTTTTGTTTTCCTTCGCTTACTTCTGTCACTCAATTCTTCGAATTCTTTTGTTGGCCGTCCCGGTTTATCTTTAGTCTAAACAGTAAAGGTAATTGAATTGTTAAGCCATTCTTCGTTGTTTTTCAAAAAACGGTCTTGCTTGTAACTCGCAGCCACCCACTTCTGCTTAAAGTCAGACCTGAAATGACTTAAAGCATGTTTTAACCTGCCAAGTTCGCTGTCTGGACATTTGGTCAAGTCTACAACCTTTTTCTCTACAAATAAAATCTTTTCGTCCAAATTCTTACTTGGACATTCTTGCATTATATGATATAATGACTTTTTGGTCATTTTCATGAACCTTTCAGAAGATCCTTAGAAGAAGAGAGAACATATTCAAACTAAAATAAATATCATTAGCTTTAAACCCGTCGTTAATAATTTGGCGGAGAAAGGCGGAACCTTTTCTTTTATTATTATTTTAAGGAAACCCTAACCATTAATTTAGTGAGGGACTAATAAGTCGGAATTCCCCGGAACACATACGAAAATACTTATATTTACAAATTTTACCGATTTTTACCTATAGAAGTAAGTTATTTATGGTTGTTAAAATAATACATATAAGGGTTGCGTGTACCTTTGCCCTTATTTGTACAAATTTCGCATGGCTTTTTCTCTGTGTTTTCTTTGTAATTTTTATTCCTTTTGAAGTCTGTTTTCTTGTGAATTAAGTGTTCTAGTTTACCTATTTCGTAGTACAAGTCTTCGGTAATATTTAATTTTTCTCTATCAATTCTATCAGCTACGAAATTTGGCAGGCCACTAGCAATCAGATCAATCAATGTTCCCTTATCAATAGATTTTCTTGTTTCTAGTAAAAGTTTTTCTTTTTTTATCGCATAATCTAGTAAAGAGCCTGTTTGATATTTAAATTGTAGCGCATATCTTATTGGAGACCAACCGGTATTCGCAAATGTAGTACAAAAATTCTTCTTCCAATCTTTCCAGTTCGCTTGAACGGTTAACTTCGCAAGTGTACAACTATACCAATCTATGGCACTTTTTTCCATGAATGATTTTAAAATTTCATTTTTTTCCTCATCCTTAGTTATATCAAACTGTTCGCATTCTTTCTCAAAATTAATTATCCATTGATCCCCATTTGAGGTTTTCACGTTAAATTTTTCAATTATGAATTTTTTAGCGATTTTACCAATATTCTTCTCCTTAGATTTTCCTTGGCTTTTTTCAAGTAGTTGTTCTAGCAATTTTATCAATGGTTGTTCTGAAGCCTCAGTTACTCTACTTTCATGTGTGTTTGTTTTTTCTTCTAAATATACGTCATTAAATTGTAAATTTTCTCCCTCATCTAAATAAGTCTCGATCAATTCTTTAGTTAGATTAATCCATACTTTCCTTGTCTGGCCTCTTTTAGTTAATGTCTTTTTTACTTTAGTATACGGTGCTGTTTTTCTGATTGCCGCGTGCAGTTGTACATCATAGCAGTGCGTTGGAATTGCGTAAGTTCGGCCGTCCGGTGTGCTGATTGAGGTTATGCACAGCATGTTCGTCCTTGGCTCATCTGCAGCGCAGAGCAACTCGAAAGCGAATTGTAGCTTGTCCATTGTGATTTACAACGAGAATGTTGTTTTATAAGGGTTGGGGAACAATACACGAATTGTTTCTCTGTAAACAAAGAAACAACATTCAATGTCGTTATTCACCCTGTTGTTTCTTGACAACTATCGTTTAGTCTTAGGTTCTTAATTCTTCTTAAGGGGTAAGGCCACCATGGAACTTTTCAAAAATCGATTTTTTTTTATTAGCTTAAAACCTTCCTTAAACCCTCAAGAATAAGAAAAAAAAGGTTTCGTAGTCAAAAAAAATTTCGAATCGGTCGTTTACGTCAATTTACAGAGACGCCGCGCGGCGCATTAACACTTAGCGCCATAGCCAACTATACGGTTTCCACCGCGCTCGGGCGAGCCAAACTACATTGAATAGGGAGATCTCCCCGATTAGTGGGCTAACTGTTAATTAAATGCATGTTGAGACGTATTATCGGAGTTGAGGCTCGTGTTATTAGCAGTACTATTCGGCCATTTATTTTATGTAAAGTCATTCTAGCTGTCAGACGGACGCCGCGTGCGTGATTTTGCTTCGTGTTTCATCAGTTTATCTTTTTACTACGAGTTACTGAAATTAGTGAATAAAATGTGTGATAAATCGAAATATGGTGGCTATAAAGCTAAACGAGGTGGAAGAAGTTTGTTTAAAAAGCCGTCTATGTCACGAAAGCGACCTGCAAACCGTTATGAAGCGGAGGCACTCGATTCCTCCGAAAGCGTCGGCACGTCCGCTAGGAAATTGAAGCTAAGTGGCGATGCTCGTAATATCGAAGTTGATGCATCGTTCGGTTATCGTTTCATCAATTTTGTGGCTGTTTTTTCAACAATTTCGTCAGTAGTGAAGTGTAAAATATGCGACTCAGGCGTCACATTTACTGAAAGTAGTATACGCGGACTTGGTTTTAAAATAGTTCTATCTTGTGAAAAGTGTGCGAAAACTGAAATTCCAAATTGTCCACTCATCAATAACAAAGCATATGACATCAATAGAAGAATTATTATAGCCATGCGACTGCTTGGAGTAGGTTTACACGGAATGAAGAAGTTCTGTGCTTTTATGGAACTTCCTCGGCCAATATTTCACTCATTTTATGATAAAGTAGTCAACATTATTTGTGATGCTACTGAACGCGTTTCCAAGGCTAGCATGGAAAATGCAGTAAAAATAGAAAAAGAAGAAAATGCAAGAAAAGGTTTACCAAATGAATTGATAGTATCAGGAGACGGTTCGTGGAGAAAGCGGGGATTTTCATCATTGTTCGGTTTGGTGTCTTTGATCGGATGGAATACTGGGAAAGTAATCGATATAATTATAAAATCCAGTTACTGCAAGGCGTGCGAATATTGGAGAAAAATAAGTGATACTGCAGAGTATGATGAGTGGCTTGAAATACATCAAAATGATTGTCAAATAAATCACACGGGGTCGGCTGGTAAAATGGAGGTAGATGCAGTTATCGAAATGTTTCAGCGCTCTGAAACTTTATATCAAGTAAAATACGGCAGTTACATTGGAGATGGCGATAGTAAAACCTTTACAGGTCTTTTGAAGTCTGAACCATATGAAAGCTTTGTTATACATAAAAAAGAATGCATCGATCACGTGCAGAAAAGAATGGGCACTAGACTAAGAAATTTAAAAAAGAACGTACGCGGTCTCGGCGGAAAAGGGAAATTAACAAATAAACTTGTCGACGAGCTCTCAATTTATTATGGTTTGGCTATTCGCAGAAATCACGACTCTGTGGAAAAAATGAGAAATGAAATTTGGGCGACGTTATATCACAAGCTGTCAACGAATGAAAATCCTCAACACAGCAAGTGTCCAGCTGGTGAAAATTCATGGTGTTCGTGGCAAAAGGCAAAAGCCACCAATACATCAATTAGTACTTTTTTACACAAGCCGGCTCTATCGAAAACAGTTTTCGACGCAATTAAACCAATCTACGAAGAGTTGAGCAGCGACGACCTTCTAAATCGATGCTTAGGTGGTTTTACGCAAAATAGCAATGAAAGTTTCAACGCAACGGTGTGGTCAATGTCCCCAAAATCTACGTCAAGCGGAAAAACCGTACTGGATATTGCTGGGAATCTTGCCGTGTGCACTTTCAACGATGGAATTTGTAGTATAATGCAAGTTATACGACAGTCGGACATGACAGTTGGAAGGAATTGCTACAATTTCTGCGTTGAGGCGGACGAACTCCGCGTCGATTTTTCGAACCGATCGCTGACTGAGGCTGCAAAAACAGCTCGAATTGCCGCAAAATCAGCCAGAAAAGAAGAAGAAGAACTCAACATTAACATAGAAGGCCAACTATACGGTGCAGGCATCGCGGATTAAAGGTATACTATAATTTTCGACCGTAAAATGTTACTTAAAACTTTAAACGCGTTTTTCTCAGAACACGAAATTTCAAATCGGGCGAACCGATAGCGGCTACAAATCTTTATCGATTGCCTTGCAATTTTGAGGGTATCTTTATACCTATATAATCTAATAGACCACGTAGGGGGTTTTTCGATAAGTTGTAAACTTTTTGTTTTATAAACGATTATGTATGAAATTCTTATGCGAAAACGTGAACTTTTCTTTTATATACTCACCATTTCTCGAAAAATCAATATTTTCAAAACCCCCTACGTGGTCTATTAGTTTATGATATATATTAAAGAAAAATCTTTGGATTTTTGTTCTAGGTTCACGCTTGTGGGTACAGCCGGTTCGCCCGTTTTGGACCTCCACAAAAAATTCATCGTAGAAACCGGACCCTGGAACGGCCATTTCTTAACCAAAAATTAAAAACAAAATATTTTTTAGTAGCTTTGAAGATACTTGATAAAGTACTTTATAAGAAAATTCTATAGCTTTTACACTACTCCTAAAAAAAAATGCACAAAATCGTCCTTCTTTCTTGACGCACATGGTGGCCTTACCCCTTAAGAGGCCGACACACCCCGTCTGGAAATGTAAAGCTATATTTTCAATATGGTGCATAAGAACCTTTTGCATTTTCGCCACCACACTTAAAAAACATAAATCTAGAGCCCCATAGAAAAAAAAAATAAATAATAAATTTCTGATTTTGCCGATTGATTACAACAACAAAATTTATTTTTTTTTCTATAGGGCCCTAGATTTATGTTTTTTAAGTGTGGTGGCGAAAATACGAAAGGTTCTTATGCACCATGTTGGAAATATTACTTTACAGCTGCGACAAAAATACCCGAAAATTGTCGCGGCTGTAAAGTAATATTTCCAAGATGGTGCATAAGAACCTTTCGTATTTTCGCCACCACACTTAAAAAACATAAATCTAGGGCCCTATAGAAAAAAAAATAAATTTTTTTGTTGTAATCAATCGGCAAAATCAGAAATTTATTATTATTATATATTTTTTTCTATAGGGCTCTAGATTTATGTTTTTTAAGTGTGGTGGCGAAAATGCAAAAGGTTCTTATGCACCATGTTGAAAATATAGCTTTACATTTCCAGACGGGGTGTGTCGGCCTCTTAATTCTTAACTTTGACTTCTTGCGACATGTTTGCTTCGTAGCTTACATCGTCTTTTCTCACACCACGTGTCCCTTGTGTAATTCGGTTGTCTGTTTCCATAGGAGGTCTGACTTACCGACTCGATTTAAGCGCTAGATTCAAATAGACTTAGGATACTTTCCTTACATACATATAAAAAATATTCACTTCAGCATGCTTTACTTCAAAGTACATACCTTCATCTTCCATCTCCATAACTTCACTAATACGAACTGAATATATTATGGCCACTTGTAATCAAATTGCCGAGACCAAACAGTGCGGGCCGATCGACGCTGTGCGATGAGTTTCGACTTGCCCGTGCCCGTACTTGTCGCGAAGTGAACCGCGGTAGGCGTGAGCGGCCGGGATATGATGCGGCAGTTATTCAGCTGTTTCAATGGGATTGTTAGAGTGGAGATTACCATACATTACGTTTTCGACTTTTGACCAGGTTTTTCGTACAAATACTCCTCTGTGCGACGCCACAGTATTTCAAATCTCGAAAATTCCGGCGAAATATCAAGATGTTGGATTCGATTGAAAATGTGTATACGGGGGTTTTCCGGGTCGCTGACAACGAATCTGGAATCCAAATTCCGAAATTCAAAATGGCCGACATTTTTAGTAAATACTTGTTGGATTCGATTGAAAATCAGTGTGAATAAAACATCGTGATATACAGTAGTTTCATTTAGTTTGTCGCGAGGGACGAATAGATAATGCCGCGATTGCTTCGGATAGATTAAACTCACTTTATTGCTCTATAACCGGAATGTACAAAGATTTCAGTGCGATTTGAGGACGCGTATCGTGAGTCTGGTCTCGAATAAACTAGGCTCTGGAATCAAGAGGCCACCAAGGGAGAAACGAACTAAGGGCGGCTCTTGATGCGCAGAGAGAGGATGTTCTCGGACCCACGATTGGCGCTAAACTGAACTGACGCTGGCGGGCGGATGGATACCTTGATGTCGAAGGAAGCGGAAAGTTCCCAAAAAAAAAAAAACGGTGAAATTTTATAAAGTCGCGGGTTTCTTCAGCGTCTCGGACTTTTCCGAGACGCGGTAGGGCCCTTCGAGACCCTTCGATCGTCCGATTGCCGGGCGCGGTCTTTGTTACCAAGAAATGGCGTACTTAGCATGCCAGGGTCGAGGGTCAGGGAAGGCCCGGTTATTAAACTATAAAAACTCGTGCCGAGGGGTACAAGTCGCGCTTTCTCAAAAAGGTCCGAAAATTGCTCGAGGCATGAGAAATGTTTTGCCGAAACATAGTTTATTATAAGAAAGTAATAGTTTAGTAAAGTAACTTATTTAAATACAAGTGAACGCGCAGCGAAGAGCTAGAACTAACCGTCTCTGCAGCGAAGGTTCGTTACCTGCCCGCCATAAATGGCTATTTTCGGACTGACCAGGGGTACGCACCCCGAGTACGTGACTTTCTCCAGCAGAACGATGCGACCACTCGACTGTAACGGTCGAACAGAACTTAGCTCAAATATTCATAAAGGAGATTGATTTTGAATATTAAACATGGTCCTTCGAGCCGGATTTTGGACTAACGAGACTTCATCAATCAAGTTTTAATAGTGATTTGTACGTGCTACTGGAGTGGACTGGACTTGCACAACATTGTGATGTGAATAGTAAGCTGTATGTGGTACTGAATGGGACTGGACGTGTACAACATTGTGATGTGAATAGTAAGCTGTATGTGGTACTGAGTGGGACTGGACGTGTACAACATTGTGACTTTGAATGAGGGTAACCAATCCAATAGTACGTCGTGGGACTTCGAGGGGACTGGCTGAGGACGAGAACTGACGAAGACGCCAAAGGAAGCTCCCACGATCTGGCAATCAAGAACGAGAAACCTCCAATCAGGAAGTCCTGTGAGTTCCTTAAACAATTATTTGGTTTGCGCTAATAATTGCCAATCATGGCCGAACTAAAAAGCCTTGTTAAAGATCGCGGACAGATTAAGGCTTCCCTGACTCGCTTTAAATCATTTTTTGAAACATTCGATAAAGCTACAGACTTAAATGTACTTGAGGCCTGATTAAAGGTAATCGAAACCCTGTATGAAAAATTTGATCGCGTACAATCGAATATTGAGGATTTATCTCAGGACGAAGAACAGGCCGGAATTAATGAAGGCGAACGCACTGCCTTTGAAACATTGTACTTCGAGCTAGTAGGCGTGTCACGAGCACTGATTGAGGAAGATAAAGAAACCAGACGTCGCGAGTATGAGAGAGGTAGGAGCCCTGCGACTATCCAACCTACCTCTTCTCCCGCCGCTTCTCCCGCACCTACAGAACAGCGGCAACCGAAACTGCCAATAAAGTTACCGACTATATCACTGCCAACCTTCGATGGTTCGCATGGCAAATGGTTAAAATTTCGGGACACTTTCGAATCATTAATTCATAACCGTGAATCACTGTCAAATATTGAGCGATTTCATTACTTGAGTTCTGCATTAACGGGTGAGGCCGCGCGCGTTATTGGATCACTGGGAGTTTCGGAGACGAATTACGCGTTAGCATGTCAAGGTCTAAAAGACAGATACGAAGACTCAAAGGCACTCGTACAACATCATACTAAGGGACTTTTTGAACTGCCAACGTTGACAAGGGAATCGCACATTTTGCTACAACAGCTGATTGACGATATGAATAATCATTTACTTGCTTTGAAGGCGCTAGACGAGCCTACCGATTCGTGGGACACTTTAGTTATTTACCTTGTGACGAATAAATTAGACTCCACGACGTGACGTGAGTGGGATAAGCGGCGACTTAAATTAGACGGAAAACCCACGTTAAAAAACCTAACGGATGCATTAGAGCGCCATATTGTAAGTATCTTGAGGTGACATTGAGGGAAAAACAAAGCAGTTTCGCGAACCTCCAGAGTAAGGACCATAAGAAATCGGGTATTCACAAGCAATCAGAGCACGTGTCATCGCATATCGTAGCAAACGCGGTCAATTGTCCTTGCTGTAAGAAGTCACATCCCCTGTACAACTGCGAAGACTTCCGAAAACTCTCCCCCTCGTCGAGAATTCAAGAAGTGCAGAGGATGCGTCTGTGCTTCAACTGCTTAGGCGCAGGCCATGGAAACAAATCTTGCGTATTCAGGCGCTGCAAGAAATGCCAGAGTAAGCACCACACACTGCTTCATCCTGACACAAACACAGCGAGGGCCGAAACAAATAAATCAACGGGAGAATCCGCAACAGCGACGCGAGAATCCGCACCAGCGACGCGGGAATCCGCAGCACCGACATCCTCTACATCGGCAACTCCAGCATGGACAATGGTGACTCGATCTACAAGTAACGCTTCACATGTTCTACTATCAACTGCCCTCGTGTACGTTCAGGATCACGAAGGCAAAAGACATGAGTGCAGAGTTCTGCTTGACTCTGGCTCACAATCGCACTTCATAACGCAAGATCTCTGGCGTCGGTTAGGGCTACCGTCAACAAAGGTCACCACGGTAGTCTCCGGATTCGAACGCGTTCCTCACAACATTGACTACAGAACTGACGTCAGGCTACTCTCCAAGGCAACTGGCTTTACGGCAACTCTGACTTGCCTAATAGTACCAAAATTCGCGTAGACACGCTTCAACTGCCACCGGGCATCACAATGGCAGATTCTGACATTCATCGGCCGCGGGAAATTGATCTACTCATCGGAGCTGGACTTTTCTGGGACTTACTTTGCATAGGACAGATACGTGTACGGCCAGACCAACCATTACTACAGAAAACTCATCTTGGTTTGATTTTGGCTGGATCCGTGGCTTCTCGTATCCAAGTGCAGATTACACAACCACATGTCATGTATCGATGGAACAGATGAACACCAACGAGCAACTTTATCAGCAAGTAGAGCGATTTTGGCAACTTGAAGGCTGCTATATGCGACGTGACGGCATGCAGCTCGATTCAAAGGATACCTGCGAGAAGAACTTCCTCGCAACGACGACTCGCAATGGTGACGGACGATTCGTGGTGTCAATTCCATTCAACGAGAAAATTCAGGACATTGGAGAGTCACGGGAAATGGCAATGAAGAGATTCCTTTCTCTTGAACGCAAGCTAAACAGATTACCCGAACTAAAGCAACAATACGTAACTTTCATGCGAGAATACGAAGACCTGCATGACATGACTAAGGTATCTGAGGATATGCAAAGGAACTCGCCGTCGTATTACCTGCCACATCACGCGGTCATGAAGATGGAGAGTAGTACAACGAAACTTCGCGTCGTATTCGACGGATCAACGAAGACCACCACGGGGATATCACTGAATGATGCTCAAGAAATCGGATACAAGATACAAGAAAATCTCTTCTCTATCGTGGTTCGATTCAGAAAACACAAGTATGTTTTGTCTGCGGACGTAGCAAAAATGTTCCGGCAAATACAAGTCATACCCAGTCAACGCCGCTTTCAAAGGATTTTCTGGAGAGAAAGAAGCACGGATCCCGTTGGAATCTATGAATTGAACACCGTTACATACGGCACTGCGTCGGCACCGTTTTTGGCAACACGAACTTTGCGACAAATAGGAGAAATCAACAAGGATACGCATCCTTGCGCAAGCCAAGCAATCATCAAGGACTTCTATGTGGACGATTTGCTCTCTGGAGCTGATACAATCAGGGAAGCTCGAGAGTTGAAGGAAGAACTAACGCATTTGCTCGGAGAAGCTGGAATGGAATTACGCAAGTGGGCATCAAATGATCCTGAGATAGTTGTGCAGGACAGCACAGACGAGTGCAAGCGATTAAAATTGGACAAGGACCCAAAAAACTCTTGGACTATTGTGGAAATATAAGGAAGACACGCTGGGATACTCGGTAAATATGGACAGTGACGGCCGGTCAACAAAGAGAACCATTTTGTCCACGATATAGCTCAGATTTTTTATCCGTTAGGACTTGTTGGTCCAGCTACAATTCAAGCGAAACTGATACTCCAGAAATTATGGCAGCTCGAGCTACACTGGGATGAGTCACTTCCACAAGAATTGCACTGGAGGTGGACAACATTCCACGAACAGTTAAATGCTCTCAACGAACTTCGGATACCAAGGCGTGCATTATGCAGAGATCCAGTTAGCATTCAAGCACATGGATTCTGTGACGCCTGAGAAAGGGCCTACGGAGCGTACTTATATCTGCGATCAACAGATGAACATGGCTGCCACACAGTACGACTACTGTGTGCCAAATCAAGAGTAGCACCGCTGAAGTCATTATCGCTCCCTAAGCTTGAACTGTGTGGAGCCTTATTGCTCGCACGGTTGTACCATCAAGCAACGATGGCCTTGGACTTGAAACACTACCAATCGTATTTTTGGTCAGACTCAACGATAACCTTGTCATGGATCAAAGCACAACCCAGCAAATGGCCCATATTCGTGGCAAACCGGACGTCAGAAATTCAGGACCTGACAAACACCAATTGGAATCATGTAGAATCTGGAGATAACCCAGCAGGTATTATATCCAGAGGAATCAAACCAACTGAACTACGAGATGCTGCTTTATGGTGGAATGGACCATCATGGCTATCAGACGACTCTAATAATTGGCCAGCATCTCCGAACATCGAACTTCAAGATATTCTGGAAACGCGAGCGAACACACATACTCTGATTGTCGCGGCTAATTCCAATATAAAACTGCTTGAACGATATATTCTTCATTAAGTAAACTCACGAGAATAACAGCATATTGCTTTCGGTTCGTGCACAATGTTAAGATATCTAAGATCTCGCGAAATATCGGCTCATTGTCACCCGAAGAACTCGAACACGCAACAACGGGACTTTTGAAACTTGCGCAATCTCTAGAATTTCAGACGGAGATTGACGATCTTACACAAGGGAGGAACGTCTTAAAAACAAGTGACATCCGCGGGCTAAACCCCTTCATAGATAATAAGGGACTTATCAGGGTGGGCGGAAGGCTTGATAACGCCATGATTCCCTTTGAACAGAAACATCCAGTAATTTTGAGCGCAAAAAACCCCTTAACGCGATTGATAATAAGGGAAGAACATGAACGTCTCATGCATGCAGGATGCCAGGCAGTATTAGCATCTCTTACAACGCGGTATTGGCCAATTTCGGCACGGAATACAATTAAGAGAGTTTTGAGAAAATGTGTCACTTGTTTTCGAGTCAAACCAATCGGGACTGCGTATATTATGGGAAACTTACCAGCTCCTCGGGTAAACCCAGAGAGCGCCTGTTTTTTACTCTAGCGGAGTAGACAACGCTGGTCCGTTTTACTTAAAGGAAAAACCCCGAAGCAAGGTAACGACCAAGGCATACGTTTGTATCTTTGTGTGCTTTGCGGTCAAAGCAGTACATATAGAATTATCAGTTGACCTTAGTACGGAGGCATTCCTCAAATGCCTTCGATAATTAATTTCAAGGCGCGGGATGTACCGCCATATATATTCGGATAATGGCACCAATTTTATAGGCGCGCGTAATGAATAAAATGAACTGGCTACACTGTTAGCCAACGACCAGCATAATAGGTAGGTAGCCGATGTTTTGGCCGAGAATCAAATCAATTAGCATTTGATGCCACCCTCAGCACCTCATTCGGTGGACTGTGGGAAAGTTCGGTAAGGTCAACAAAGGGCCATTTAAAGCGAGTTATAGGTGAGGCAAGGTTAACATATGAAGAACTGTATACGATGTTAACGCAAATCGAAGCTTGTTTAAACTCCCGTCCGCTATCTCCCTTATCAGGCGATCCTAACGACTTGAATCCTTTGACTCCTGGTCATTTTCTGGTTGGAAATGCACTAACTACCTTCCCAGAGCCAGACTTACGCGACATCAAGGAGAACAGATTGAACCGGTACCAGCAATTGGTTCGGATGCTGCAACACTTCTGGGTACGCTGGAGAAACGAATACTTACAGCAGCTTCAGAAGCGAACTAAGTGGATTTTCTCAACGGATTCAGTATTAAAGCCAGGGACTATGGTCGTGATACGAGATGAGAATCTACCGCCCTTGCGATGGCGCTTGGGGCGCATCATAGAATTGCACCCGGGCAAGGACAACGTAACTCGGGTTGTGTCCATCAAGGTACCAGACTGTATTTCGAAAAGACCGGTCTCCAAGATTTGCATCTTACCCATTGAGGACATCCAGGAGAGGGCAGACAATGCGGCCGAGGATCAATCGAGAGGCAGAATCGAGCAGGGAAGGGAGAAGGACACCAAGGCACCTACTCAACGACCGTGTCGATACCCGCTAAGAAATAGAGCGACAAATTCAATCAATAGGAACTAGATTGTAACGATTTCAGTTTATAAGAAATTTGCATTGTCAAACCTTTAGAATTACCTTAGAATTTGGACTTAGTTATATTGAATCTAGAATTAGAAATCTACCGTATTGAAAAATAGTTTTTCAAGGTGGGCGGAATGAACGCGCAGCGAAGAGCTAGAACTAACCGTCGCTGCAGCGAAGGTTCGTTACCTGCCCGTTATAAACGGCTATTTTCGGACTGACCAGGGGTACGCACCCCGAGTACGTGACTTTCTCCAGCAGAACGATGCGACCACTCGACTGTAACGGTCGAACAGAACTTAGCTCAAATATTCATAAAGGAGATTGATTTTGAATATTAAACAACAAGATAAAGCCAAAAATACACTAATATAAGAATATATGTCAACGGAACTATCTCCATCACTTGATATGCTCATAATGTCATCGTCATGCGTCAGCAGGGTACGGAAAACCATCGGAAGACAGTAACAGTTTGATCGCGTCATGTGATAAGTTTTTGCTCTTTTTGGGACTTATTTTTCTAAGGTTTGAAACTAGAGGATCCGAAGATGCCATAAGCCAATGGAAAACACCTTCCATGGTTTTCTCTCGAGAAATTTTTCGGGAGAAGTTCTCTCGATATTTTTTTAAATCTTTATTTCTAGCCTCCTGCGTTTCTTCGGATAATTCCCTAATTGGAAGCTCGGCTGCCTTTATTATTTGAGGCCCGTGGATAAGAATTTTGCGCACGGTTGTCGGCATGTACATTTCTTTCGGCACGGATATTTTTGCACAAAAAATTCCGCTGTACTCACGCAGTAATTGTTGAAAGCAGCTGTGTTTACGGGAAAGCCGCATGCGAGTACTTGTAAGATAACATGGAATCGGTTTATTAGCTCAACATCCACCCCTAAAATTTGAGCAGAAACATCCGCAGCTTCAAAGAAACGCCTAGCAGTATTGCCATCGTTTGAGCTTCCAAATCCCTGCTTTGGAATATCAACACTTTCAGAGATAATTTCGTTTTAAACCCATTCTGAATGGCTTTCTTCCTTTCCCTGACTATCTCTTTAGCTTCTTTCCCGCGCGATTGCCACTGTTTAGTGCCTAGCTTGTACCCAATATGCAGACAACATTCAAATAAGCGAATCCACTCATGCAACGAGGACAAGCCAAAACACAAATATGAAGAGTCGATTTTTTTTTCTCACGAACAAGCTCAAGGTTATTGAAATCTTTTGACTTGGCTCCGCACAAATAGCACCTCATTGTCGAACTTGTACTTGTTACCGAATAGCACACTTTACCATCGACCATGGTGAAGAACATTTTATAATCAATTGCAATCGATTTCCCATCAACAACAGTTTCGTAGGGAATAAGACGTTTAATTTATTCGTCAATAAGCTGCTTTTCGTTTCGAATCGACTCTACAGTTTCATGCGCAAATTGTACCTTTATAGGTCTGCAATAGCGAGGAGACGAAGGTCGCGGATTTTCCCACACCTGTATTTCCGTTTGCGTTTTTTTGCACGTGGCAACAATTCGCAATAGATCTAGCGATACAAGGAAAATACTCGCGTCTGAGCTATTCTCATCGCTAAAACTCTGTTTATATTCGCTTTGCCCAGAACTCCCATCGCATCCCCATTTTGCAATTAATGTAAGATTTGCTACAGTTTCCGGATCTAACGCTTTAATGACATCATTTTGTGCCAGTACAATCCTTTCAGATGTGTGATCTAAGAGTTGCTGTAATTTTACTTCCGCGCTGGTCTCAGTTATCTCGATTCCCGATGGGTAACAGCGCTTTTTGGCGTCTAAAACTTTGTGATAAGAGGGATATATAGGGGCATTATATACTATATCGCGAGTTTTCTGTGATTTAAATAAGCCGATACAGTTAATTTAGACTCGACAATTAGTGGCAATGCGACTTCAGGAGGCACTTCAACGGGACATGGAATTACAGATTTTTTTAAAGCGGCTTGGAACTTTGCAGCTCATGTTGGTAACTTTGTTGTAACACCCTTCACAACATTTGAAGCTTCAATAGCCCCGGATTTGCTTAGGCCCAATTGAGTTGCATGCGCCAGCTGTGCAGTGCTGTTGGTTGAGAGCAATGCTTCCGATTTACGTCTCTTTGATCTCTCACTATAGTAGGGGAGCCCAATAGGGGATTTTGGGATTTACTCAAGCGCGTCAGAATATCATATGGGGGGATACCTTGCACCCTGTAGAGTACCTCCACCATATATCAGCCCTTTATATAGGGCCGCGCATCTGGGACAGCAGATCAGAATTGTAAAAAAAATCGATCGTCAGAAATAGTCGAGCGCGTCAGATTAAGGTAGGGTGGGTTAATTACATGCTGAAAAGTGTACATTTCAATAATTTGACGATTTGAGCGTGACGTAAGGGAGTGGGAGGGTTACAAACTTGCAAAAAAAACGTGACCTGGACATTCTCGAGCGCGGTCGAATTTTTATTTATTTTGAAGGGGAAATAATTCAAGGATAACGGAAAAAATATAATTGCCGATTTTCACAAGCCGAAGTAACAGAAATCGTCAATAAAGTCAGCGCAAGAGGCAACGTGCCCGATGACGCATATGGTGCCGCCATTTTCCGACCATCCCGCCATGCAAATTGCCGCCATTTTCCCACGCATGCCTTTTGACATATGCTTAGAAAAAGTGATTTTAAGTGTACATATATAACAAAAGACTTGAATGTCGGACATATGGCTATCATATTAGTTATACATAATGTACTGAAGAAAGAGCTGACAGAAAAATTCCAGAAATTGCCGCCATTTTCCCACGCAAACCATTTGACATATCGCACCCCTGTTTCAATAGTGCCATAACCTTATATGGTATAACGTATAGGGATATGACACTATTGAAACAGGAGTGCGAAATACTTAAAAGAAATGATTCTAAGGGCCGGTTTTACCAACACTGTATAAACGCGGTATAGCGCTACTATACTGAGTATAACCATAAGGCTTATTGCTGGTTATTCTCAGTATAGCACTATACCGCGTTTATACCGTGTTGGTAAAACCGGCCCTAAGACTATTGTAATAAAGAGCTTGAGTGTCGGACATGACACCTGTTCTAAGTTTCGTTTGGCTGACCGCAGTATGTTTGTCAACACAGTCACTGTAAGAAATTATAAAAAAAACTAGGCTTAGTAAATTGAGAGACTTTTTTGGCGCTGGCTCTTGGACAATTTGGTTTGAAACTAGGGTTCCCACGGGCCGAGGAGTTCGTTCCCGTAGGAAGAAAGGAGTCGTTAGGGAGTAATTCGACACCGATGCAAGTGAACAATAACACATAATAGGTCAGGTTGCTTGGGTCCTGCAGGACTGACGGCGCCCTTGCACCGGGTCAGTAGCACGCACGACCGCAAATCACTGACCGCGTTGGGTTAAGGGACCAGCCGTTCTCTCGCCCCGTGACACGCGCGTCTCCAAGAGTGGACCCACGGCCGGCGGTCAGTTGCCCTAGGATATAATAGGAAGGGGTAGCAGGCGCCCGAACTCCCCCGCGAGGCTCCAAGTGCAGCTTGGCTGCCTCTTATGATTAGAAGATACAGCCGGTCGAAATATGAGGTTCCGAAACTGTGAGAACGAAGGGTCTTGGGTTTCTCCTAACATATCGCCCGCCTTTTCATTTCGACCATTGAACGACGTCTCCCCTTCCTTCTTTCCTTCTCCATTAGAGTTGAAGTCGTGGCCACCGCCCGACTTGAACCATTTTAGTTAGTCTGCATTTGTACTCTGAGAATAGCAGACGTCGTGTTTCGTGCGATAGCTGTATTGTAAGATGGACGTGAATACACTTATAATGTGGTATTGGTATCATCGGAAAAAGCGTAGATCAGTTGATAGAAAATGTTGGGTTCACCCTATTGTGAGTGAAAGGTATCATTTGGGTGCTTACCGAACTTTAATGGGGCAGTTAAGAAGAGATGAGTTGAAATTTTTCAATTATTTTCGAATGTCGTCGTCCTCTTTTGATGAGCTGCTGAGAAGAGTGGAGGGCGATTTGAAGCGACAAGACACTACAATGCGAAAGAGCATAGATCCTGAAGAGAAATTGGCGATATGCTTAAGGTGAGTTATTTACCGAATTCTTGTACCATAAACAAACATTTTTTTAAAATATAAAAGTGTATTACTCAGGAATATGTCATTCATTTACATATTATATAAAAAGTAAGATACACTGTAATTTAACACGATATACCTATACAGCCGTCGTAACAAAGAATGCCGTATCTACAAAATTAGTTTTGAGAAAAAGTTGTACAAGGTACCAATACAAAATGTTGCGTCATAATCAGAAAAATGTATCTGCATTTTAAGGTATTTGGAGTGCAGATATGGCTTTTTAAGTTAAAAAACAGATTCCGCACTACCGAATTACCCTTCAACCGTATATAACTAAAAATGACCAAAAATGTAGATACGGCACTCTTTGTTACGATGGCAGTATATTAGTAAAGAAACTATTACAATTGGGAAAAATTGGAACTAGATGAATATTGAGATACTGCAGATGCTGGAGACACTGGTAACTGTTGTGGTGAAAGTACTGTTTCGGGGTTCACCGATGTTACAGTACTGGATGGTGGTGTAGTTGTATTTCTTACTTCTTGAGGCAAATAAGAAGCATTGTTTTGCCATTCCTGATAGTTGAAATGGTCTCTACGATGTTGTTGGTACAGAGGAAAATTGATTAGAGTAGGTGCTTTTCTTTTTATATTTTGCAGCAGCGTTATAACGCCTGCTTGAAATTCCAGCGTTTGATCGTCGGTAAGTACCGAAAGAGAAGGTGAAATGCTCTTGAAGAATGCAGTATGGCAGTTCTCCTGCTCTTTCGGTACATTCATCTGATGCTCAATAAATTTCATCATTGTCGCATCAACTTCGTTCCTCATCGGAAACTTTCGTTTCCGTTGTTCCGACGAGCTTGATTTCCTCATAGACTGCGGAGGTGACTCACGTTTTCCTTCATCATTGTCATTCACAGCAGCACCCTCTTCACCATTAACATCTATGCTTACGTTTGCATCACTATCAGCACTGTCATGAGCAACTGATAAATTTACGATTTTTTTCAAAAAAGACATTTGCTCATTAAAGACATATAATTTTGAATATTTGGCAGATGAACCAGATGTCTTTTGGTCCTTTTGCTTTTTCATAGCTTTCATCCAAGAGTCTCTGGTGTGCGTCCATTTTTTCAGCACAAGTTTACCTGGAACAAAATATTAATTAAACAATCATTTCTTCAGATACTTGGCGTCTGGGTGTTCATTTCAAGATATCCATTACTCGTACCGAGTGGGTGTGTCGACAATTAGTAATATTGTGGCAGAAGTAACAGAAAGTATATGGAACAACCTAAGGAATGACTTTATGCCTTTACCAAATACAACTGATGCGTGGGAAAAAATTTCGAACGGTTTCCAGCAGAATGCAAATTTCCCTCATTGCTTAGGTGCGGTTGATGGCAAGCATATAAGAGTGATAAAACCGGCAAATAGTGGCTCAATGTTCTTTAATTATAAGGACTATTTTTCAGTAGTATTGTTAGCAATTGTAGATGCGGACTATCGCTTCATTTATGTAAATGTCGGGTCATACGGCAAAGACTGTGATTCTTCAATTTTTAAAACAACAACTTTCTGGAAAATGTTGACCGAAAACTCTCTACAAATACCAAAACCAAGCCCTTTATATGAAGGGTCAGAAATAGATGTTCCGTTTGTGCTGATCGGAGATGAAGGCTTTGGATTACACGAACATTTGTTAAGGCCTTATGGCGGAACTCATTTGGACAGACAAAAACGAATATTTAATTACCGCTTGACGAGAGCAAGACGATATGTCGAATGTGCTTTCGGTATATTAGCAAATAAATGGAGGATTTTTCACCGGCCTTTGGACGTTCATGAAGATACTGCGATTCAGATTATAAAAGCTTGCACTGTACTACATAACTTTGTGAGAGAAAGAGATGGTTTACGTTACGAAGATAGCCATTTGGAAAATACTAGCGCTTTAAATAACATACCGAATGCACAAACAAAGCGAGGAGGTCCTTCTGCCAATTCGATAAGAACAATTTTTTCACATTATTTTATATCTGAAGCTGGGTCAGTTTCATGGCAAGATGAAGCCATTTAATGGTATTGTTGAATAACTTTAAATGAAATAAAACAAATTAGACTTACCAAACTCTTGTCTTTGCTTTTCCTCCATTCCTTCGAAGCCTTCATTTAATAAAACGCATATCTCCCTCCATGCCGAGTTCTTCAACTGCTTCTCCTTATACGAATCCGATGTCTTATCCCACAGAACCGGCCTTTCCTCCACCAAACTTATTAACAGTTCTGTGTTAATCGTCTCCATTGCACGCACTTGTTCGCAAAAGACCAACCAAAAAAGGGAAACACAAAACCGATATCAACTCACACCTATAAGGATCGTGCATGTAAAACTATTATGCGCTCTAGACAAAAATACGAATACTCTTTGGAAAGGCCGAAGAAAGACTGAAAGAAAAATTTTAGTCTGCCTGTGTCGAAGAAAATATTGCATGCCGAGTTTCTACCGTATCGCTCCAGCATATCTCTATAACACCAGTCAGCACCAGCCAGTATAGAGTATTAACGCCCGCTGTTTGAAACATCGGGTTTCGACACACTCGGAGAGGACGAGACGGCTCTGGCAAGTGTTTCGCACACGTCGAGTGGACGTGTCAACCAATCGCCCGGGCGTCGAAACAGTGCCGCTCGAGCGAATGCAAAGGATACTCAAAAACAATTTTTATTACATTACTTTGCAATGTTATTAGACCGCTTTATTTATTTTCAGATAGAGCTTTCTCGCGTAATGCGAAGAACATGGCGCCATCGCATACGCAACGATATATCGTCGCTGGCACTTTTCGCAAGTGCAGAGAACGACGATATATCGTCGTCCGGCACTAAAAGGGTTAAAATCATTGTTTATTGTCGCGCCATCACCCGGCCATGCATGAGACCTATCAGTACGAAAACTATCCTGTCTGAACACTTCGATGCATAAACATTGCCACTAGCAACCGATTTGATTATTTTCCCGAATCGGGCCATTCGGTTTTCAGTGACAAGACCGAATGTTAGTCGCGACCGAATCGGTGAAATTGCCGTATGTGTTTCGAAGACGTATCGTGTGAACGCGCCCATTTAAATGTATGCGCCACTGCAGCACACGGTAAAAAACCGATTCGGTGAATTTACCGAAACGGGAAAAAACCGTATCGTGTGAACACGACCCGAAACGGGCTCTCGCGCTATCACCCGGCCATGCACGAGCCGTATCGTACGAAAACTCTCCCGTCTGAACACTCCCATGCTAACCACATTGCCACTAGCGACCGATTCTGTTATTTTACCGAATTCGTCCATTCGGTTTTCGGTGACAAAACCGAACGCCAGTCTCGACCGAATCGGTGAAATTGTCGTATGCGTTTCGAAGACGTACCGTGTGAACGCGCCCATTTAAATGTATGCGCCACTGCAGCACACGGTAAAAAAACGGATTCGGTAAAATACCGAAACGGGAAAAAACCGTATCGTGTGAACGGGCTGTAACCCGAGTACCTGGGATAGATGGACCACCGAGTAAAGAAAAAAGAAAAATTCATAACTTCAAGTGTGATCAGTGTAACAGCTGGAGAGGTGCTTACAATTGTTCAAGGTCATATATACATATTATAAAAATATATACCAAATCCTAGACATTGCAAAGTTTCGGAAAAAATGACTTTAAAAAACATGTTCCAACTATCCCGGACTTACCCTACAATCAAACGCACAAACTACCACATGGATGTATCAAACATTTTGTCACTGCCGCTACTAGTAGACGCACCTACATTTACATTATCGTCATCATCACTTGAAGATGATTGAACTTTCTTTCTGTTTTTAAATTCCGTCAGTTGGTCAAAGTCGAAAGACCGTTTTGGCACTCTAACAATTTCGGCGACTTTCATGTATGCTAATGACTCTACGTTAAAGTCTAAACTAAAACCACATTTGGTAATTTTAAACCCTTTCTCCGAAATCATGAAAGCTGCGTGCATGTATGACAGTACTATCAACTTCTTCCATTTTGACGGATTGATCGTTTTACCAATAATCTCTGCTAAACTCACATGTATCTGGCTGGGTACGTTCAAAGTGTTTTCTACACGTATACCAAAGTTTATGTTTTTGGTTGCAGTAATCAGTTTCGTTCGTAATGTCTTCAATGATTCTTTGATATCCACAATGCCAAAGCGCTCTATAGCAGAATGAAACTGTTGACTTGCAGCCAAACATTTCATATCATTGATGAATCTCTCCAAGAAAGCTAACATCATCGCTTTACTTTCAGCGTTCCACCAATGCTGAATAGTCATGACTAACAATGTAACCCGATGTCGTGGTTGTAACGCTCTAATTCCATGAATCGTCGATCTACAAAAGTATTCCTCGGAGGTAGTGATGAAAACCCCGTACGCGTTAGTTACTGCGAATAACAACGGAGGTTTCTTATAATTAAATTGACAAAAATTTGCCTTATTGATAGCACTTTTCCGAAACTTGTAGTTCATGTCCTGCATTTCAGCGGCGATGCGAATAGGATGACAATCTGGTAAAGATCTCTTGTAACGCTCATAAAAGTTATCCAATTCAAGTGCATCAAACAATGTGCCTATAACACATGAAATTAAAAATTAAGAACTATTCAACGAGTTAATTATTTTCTTAACATTACCTGATGGTGGTTTAACCATATAAGGAGTCTTGCCAATGTCATCATGCTCGGCCTCATCGGGTGATGACGAAACGTCCAGGAAAAATGTGTTTATCGGTAATTGACGATTCGACGATGGTGGAACAGAAGTTCCTCGAACACTCTCAGAATCATCGTCGACAGAAGGAGTACTCTCTGGCTTGGACGAAGGTTGCGGGCTGGAGGCTGCCATCTCAGTTTGTAAAAAGATTCGCTTCAAAGCAGAATCTTTATCGGTATTCGAAAACATTATTATCCAACACTCTCTAAAACTGTTATTCGATATAGTCAGTAATTATACACTCACGTCGTCTGCATCTGAGTCACTAGTACACTGCTCCACAAACGGTACAGGCGATACTGCAGCTCGAAGTGGCGACGCAGCGATAGCTGAGTAGCCCGCCTCTTCTGCATAAAGAGTGGGGTTATCTGCTGACCGCGCTAGCAACGGCGCATGAGTACTAAAATACGATACGCATGGAATAACTTCAACTTGTTCGTTTCTATAAAATATTCCATCTATTGACGTGCCTGTCGAGTAGTTATTAAACTTTTAGAAACCAATGAAAAAGAGTAACGATTCTGTAGAGATACATTGTTAATTCTGAACAATTTACGTTATAATTAAAATCACCGCATATAAGTAACGGACTATTATACAAATTCGTAGAATGATTGATAGCAAACATCAATGGGTACTTGCTAAATCGCATCAACGCACAGTCCATTAGCTGCATTACTTGATTTTTCGTTACACCTGGTTTAGCTTAAATAGTTGTGAGGTAAAAATGTTTTCGTTGCTGTGCTCTGCCCTCATATTCTATTCGAACACAACACACGTCGCCGTAAGAAATATTTGTAATATCGTAAGTTTTCATATCTCTTTTCCAATCGAGAAGTCAAAGATTCTGTATATAGCAACTCCTCCAGCTCTATTACGCCCATTATTTTTACGTGCTATACAGCGATAGCTGGCAACATCAACTGGCGGATCTTTATCTTGCATCCAAGTTTCGGACATGGAAAGTAATGAGGCTTTTGGTAATACTGGATCATGTAAGACGTCCAACATATGCGCGTTTAAACTTTGTACGTTAAAATAAGCAACCGATGAATACGCGGGATTTATCAAAAAATCTGTACATTTGTCGACAATTGTTACTCATCTATGTTTTCTCAAACGTTTAAGTTCGGTTCGCAGAATCTGGCGATCCTTATTCTTGCTACAAAATGATAGAATTTGTGATCATGTTTCTTATTTGTGAAGAATAAACCTTCGATTGTTTTAGCCCGAGATATAGCTACATAGACCAATGAAATTTCGTGCGATTTGCAATATTCATAAACTACTTGGTCGTACGTTCCTCCCTGTGACTTGTGAATACTTATAGCATGAGCTGGTACAACAGGAAATTGTTTTCTTCGAACTTTAATCATTTTTGATTTTACGTCTATAATTGCTTCTCTTCGTAAAAGTGGGGTCCATTCCGAAGATAAGTCTAAAGCATGCGCGTTTACTGCATACTTTAACCGTAACATTTTACCTGCATTACGATCTGAAAAATGAAACCATAAACGTAAGATTTCGCCATTATCATCCATTTCCACGTATTTCAAGTATCCGAATGATCCATTAATCAATCAGTCTGCTTTATCTAAATTTTGCGTAACTATGTATGGACTCTCTATAACCAATAATAGTTTTAACGGCATATTCGCAGTGCTAGCAACATCCATTTTTCTCAATTTATCATGCGTTGATTTCAACTGTTGCACGTTCACATAACCTCGCACTTCGTCTTTAGCTAGTGAAAGGAGAACGTTAGCATCGTTCATGACATCATAATTGTATTGATCTACGTCCACGTTTTTATGGAACAATCGTATAGCCTGCGCACATCCATTTGCTCCAATTGCTCAGCGGTAAAGAACCGCCCTTCAATGAAAGACCGCTCTATATCGTTAAGTACATCACCATTGCCTATTCTAGTTAAAATGGAGGAAAACTGAATATCTGATTGTCTCATTACTTCGGTCAATGGATAATAATTTAAATAATGCCACAACATATTATCTTGCAACATGTTAGGTGGTCGAACGTAGACAGCTCTAGCATTAACGGGCGGTAATTAACGCAAGTCACCACAAAATATTATATTCATACCTCTCCAAACTGCTGAGTCGGATGGGGGCCCAACGAACGTAACCGATCCCCAACTTGAATAAGCATATCTGAACTCATCATACTCACTTCGTCAATTATAACAGTCTTAACTCCAAGGAAGTCACATTACATTGTTTGTAACACATCATTCTTTAATGGCAATCGCCGTTTTGTGTTAATGCCGATATTAAATGCTGTGTGAACAGTCGTGCCATCAATATTAACCGCTGCTTTACCAGTAGTTGCACAAGCAATAAAAGCACATTTACTTATATTATTGCGGGTAGTAAATCTATTCGCAGTTTCCATTAATACTTTTAACACGTAGCTTTTACCCGATCCTGCGGGACCAGTAAAAAACACTTGCAATGGCGGCGAGTCATCGTGTGTCAGGCGATGTATTAACTCTATTGCCAAACTTAATTATCCAGCATTTAAAGATCGCAATAGGGTACAGAAATCTGCATGTGATAACATATTTTCCACGGGTCGAACTGTACTGTAGCGTTGTATGGTATCTATATCCCTGCCCCCCCCCCCCCCCCCACTTTCATTCAACTGATCCTGCGTTCGTTGTAAATATGGCACTTCACCGTTCCGTAACGCTGGACCAACTGGACTATATATTGTTACTATTTACCTCTTCATTTAATGCAGCATGTAATGTTTCGTCAATAATACGTACCACATTCTCGATAGACAATCCACTTTTATACTCTTTCCTTTTAGTCAACAGTGCGTCGGTATGTATCTCATAAATATGCATGTACTCATCTCGATCGAGCAATTCCAATTCTTCGCTTCGAAAGGGCCAAAATAATGCTACTACTTCTCGCATATAATTCATGGGATCATCGCTTAATTTCTATGTTTTCCATCGTAACACCTTTACTTTGGTTCGTTTCCTGTATTGTACACTATCATTAATGTCGCGGTCAACATGATTGCTATCACTATCATCGTCACTTTCGACGCGGTGTTGGTCGAGACTACCATTAATCATCTGATTTGTTTGTCGAGTACGCTTACGATCATACCAGGCGACGAAATCTGCTAAACACACGTTAGTTCAATCAGAAGGTCTCCTCTCATAATATTGTATTATATTGCAATACCAAACATCAGTTGAATCCGCTGTTAAATTTTCATTATCCATTTGTACTTTCGGCTTTTTCGCAAGAAATCGTTCTGTCGGATGTTGAGTAGGTATAAACGCAACTTGTCTCGATGCCTCTGACATCGGCAATCGCAATAAAAACCAAGCTGCTTCCTGCGTACACATTTCGACATTACTTAATACACGTTTCCCTAATTGTTTCAAACATGCATCGTAATCCATATCAGGATACTCATCTCTCAACTTTACCAATTCACGATGCAATGAACTGAATCCGCGTTCAGATTTATTTACGTAATCTGCCACATACGCTGCGCACGAGTACTCATCTAATATAAATTGAATATCCATATTAGATTGTAATACAGAAGATATTACAGGGTTAAATGGACTAGTCCAAATGTCATCGATATCTCGTTTTAAAAACACCATAAGTGCATACCATGTCGTATAATAAGCAAATATTCATCCAACGTCTTGATTAGATTCATTGTAAGAAATTGATGAACGTCAGCGTAATGATTATTTTCTAAGTTTTCGTGCAAACTGTTATAGCGTTGAAGCAACGCTTCGTCTCGATCCGCAGTAAGTACCGGCATTAAAATTCTAGATTCATTCATCGGCCAAAAAGGAGCCCCGAATCTACATTTTCTTGCATTCTTCTTATAACACGTGTACGTATGGTGATGAGTCTGCAACTGTCTCCCACCCACTAATAACGATTGAACAAGAGTACTTAAAGAATCTAACAATTCAATTACCTCGGGCACATCTACACCTTCAATCAATCGCCTCTCTGTATCGGATGGTGCGTTTTCTAACCATAGTAACATGTGACAATGAGGGCTACCTCGATGTTGGAATTCGACACGTCGAAAGAAATATATAATATGATATTTTCCGAATGGCCCTGTTGTTCGTTTCAAAGCATTAATTATTGTATCAACCAATTTATCGAAATACAAACAACAGACTATCACTATTAACCAACTCTGCTCTTATAGTTGCATTCATACCGTCAAATATTTCGTTTGGAATGTCTTAATCAGCTGGTAAATTGTTTTGAAATCTATAGATATATTGTAACAATGGCAACCAATAATTTTCCGACGCGCTTAAGGTAAGAAACACTGTCGGCTTACCTAATTGTCTCATCATACCAAATAAGTCTCGTTTACGAGTATACCAGTACTGAACAGAATTGGGAATATGGCGCATAAACGATTCATATTTCGTTCCATAGTTTCTTTAATGAACTGTCGGTTTTCGATATCACTTCTAGTAATATTATGTGAACGTTAGAATTATTCGCTCGGAACATTACATTTAGACTATCTATAACACGGAATCTCATTATCTTTGCGGCCATGTACAAAGTATGATTAGACTTGACTCCACGTCGATCGCGTCTTCTTATCTCACTTGTAGCCATCGAATAAGCAGTAGCTTGCACCGTAAACTCTCGTGGTTGGCCGAAATCAATCATGGGAAAAGACAATTCCTCAGCGTCCGCATCGAATGATAAGGCGAATGCCTGTCCCGGATGCTGTCCCGGAGCCATATCAAGAATCACATCTTCTCCCCCAAAAACAATGTTTCCTGCATCCTCGATAAGATTTCTTCTGATGTCATGCGACGTTCATTATGTTTAGTAACTTGTTCAATAGTTCGCCGAATATAAATATCGATATTGCGATGGCTGTTTGCAAGGAGATGGGTGTAACGCAAGGTACCATCATCCTCTTCGTCATCAGAACAGTTATTGTGAAAAAATGACTCATGTATCACGATATTGTATTTTCGGTACAATAGTGTTTTCACTAATTCTTTGAGCCACATTTTTATATTTGTTTAAGAAATACACCCCGCCATATACGAACTTTTATGAAGTAATTTTCGTTTGAGGCACACGTTAAAAGTGAAATCATCTTCCAAACGCCGCGGTAATGCCATAACCATATTATTGATATCTACAGGCACATTTGCAACTTGACCGATTAAACGCCGAGACCCAGCAAAATATCTAAGATGACGAATTTGCATAAAAGGTATGCGAGGCAAAATAAGACGCTCAGATAACGGACATAAATCGGGTAAATATTTAGGAATTTCAGGATAAAAGTACCCATTAAAGGTTGCCAAGGAAGGAATTTTCTTACGCCGCAGAAACGTACAACAATTAGAACACACCATGAATGGCTCTTGCATGTCATAGTAACTTAATGATTTCACGAAATCGTATATGGTCGTATTAGTTCGAAGGTGTGTTAATCTGCTCGTCCACCAAATGCGATCACACACGCGACAATAATCGTCCAATTTATCCGAAAAAAATGTTTATCCACATATACTCTTTAAAGTATACTTCAACATTAAATCGTTTTCTTTGTGGCTGCCCCACGTTTTCGCGTACGCGCCAAAAATTAGTACAAATATCTAATGAGGAAGGAACCTCTACCTGTACCACTTCACTATCATTTTTTCCCTGTACCACTTTACTGTCATTATTTACACGTTGAGAAGTATTATTCTCACTATTATTATAAACAATATCTGGGTGAACACCAGAATTTTCAAGTTTGCGTATCTTGATACGCTCACGGTACCGCCTATTTCGTTCAATTTTTGTTAACGGCGTTCTCGCACTCAACTCATTAGAATCAACCTCGCGTAAATGTTTGTGCTCTCGATATCGCTTACACTTTTCCCTATTTCTCAAACTTTTAGAATCCATAGCTACAAAATAAACGCGCCGATCGTCCCATCAAATGACGCGCTACTGTACTAAGCGATTCGGTGCTAGGTACGATTTTCAACTCCTCCGCGAAATAATCGAACGTCTCGCCGCGACGACACGGACACCGTCGATGAACTTTCGATTCCTGGCATCGATTGGAAATTTTACGCATTATGTAAACTCGGCTTGCGATCGCACGCGCGGAAGAAAGTATACTCCAAAAGAGAGAGCTCACCTCTCCGACTAGAATGCTCCGACTTCTCGCATGCTCTGAGACGTTCCGCGAGACTCCCCCGGAACCGGTCTTTCGGACTGCACCTCCCAATGAATCGAATTAAAATTTACCGAAATTTTTTATCCCACGAACTTCGTCGCGTACGAAAGAACCGATGTGTCCGGCGTGCTTCCGGATAAATTGATATAGTTTCTCTCGAAGCGATTTGAAATCGATTTTAATCGTCGACCGATCGCGCGCGCGCATGACCGTTCACCAGTGTAAGCGAGAACGGTATTATAACAGTTGAACACACTCCTCACCTGTTTTCATGGCCACACGAGATCGCGTCACACGAGATCGCGACACCGCTGTCTTTTGGCCTTGAATGAAAACTCATAACTTGGCCCCCATATACGAACATTTCCAATGTCAAAAAAAAAAATCTCACGCGCACATGCATACAATACAAAAAATCTCACACGCACTCATGTACACACAACCAGAACAAAGAAATTGACATTTAAAAAATCTCACACGCGCACATGCACATAATTACAAAAAAATCTCACACGCGCATATGTATACAATTACAAAAATTAAAAAAAAATCATCGCTCACGATCTTCTTCTTCTTCTTCTTCTTCTTCTGCTGCTGCTCTTTCCTCAGCGAGGCGAGCTGCATCCCGCTGAGTGGCTCTCCTCGCTGCCACGCCCCTGAGTTTCTGTAAAAACAAAAATAATAATAAAATAAAAATTTTAAACAAAATTATATTTTGGTTGGAAGAAGAAGAGTTTATCAATTTTCTTACCGGAACCGAAAACTTTCCACGCATTACATAAATGCACTCATCTATGCAATGCTCTGCGTTATAGCCGTTTACTTGTAGCGACGTTTCTATCGCTTTCCTCAGTTTACGTTGTTTTTTAACGTTCAGCACTTTCCATATTTTTGGACAAACAATAAGGAGGCCACGAAAACGGAAGCATGGATATGTTCCGGGGTCGTATTCCCTTAAGGCGCGTATACATCTGCGAGCCGAGCGTGAGCTGAGCGGAGCTGAGCGACTCGCGAGTCGCTCATGAGCCACATGTTGAAATTAATGCTTCCCACTTGAGACTAACGCTTATTCGAAGGATCTCTGTTAAAAAACAGATACTGTGACTTGACCCCTCACAATCCAGACCTGTAGACTAGGGCAACGTGTGAAAGAATACTTAAACCTAACATCTTCAGATAATAATAAATAAGTTTATTGAAGAGGTGACAAGGATTGATTTTTGTAATAACTTTCCTCAAATATACCAACATTAAAAAAGTACGTTATCTTTACGTCGTTCACCTGCGTTCTCACAATAGAAGTCAATGAATTTTATACTTGCATGCATTATAAAAGAGGAAAACGTATTTCACATCAAAATTTTTAAGAGAAAAAACCCCTTCAATAAATAATATAAGGTGAATTGAAGTATCATAGTTTTTTGTACATTACAATTTTCAAGAAAATAATAGAATAAAAATGAAAACTACATTGAACAGTTAATGGTAATTAGAATGAAAACAATATTTATATATTACATTATTTATTCTAATTCCTTAATGTTAATAGGATAAACCACATATAATTCATTATTGAGATTAATGTATATACAAGGTGTAATAAGACTGCTAATTGGGATGGCCTTTACATTATTTATTTGATTACATTTGTGGAAAAAACCGGAGCTGTTGTATCTAAAATGATCAACTTCTGCTATGTATACCGTATGTCCAATGGCGAGTCGAGCATGTGCAGCGACCTGAATTTTCCTGAAATTTGACTTCGGCAGTGTTTTAGTTATAGTTGGCGTTAGAAGATGGCGCTGCGTAGGTGCGAAATGTTTGAAATGTCTAATCTCCCGATGGGTAAAAGCGGGAGGTAGATAAATGCGGGAGATCGAAGTGTAACCTCAAAATTGTGAATGTTGGAATAATGGTGAGTAATTGTTTGAAACGATAAGACATAATAATTCGGGTTTCTTTTCGATGTTCAACCAAATAACATGACTGATATCTAATTGCAGAGAGAAACTGATGCGACTGGCAGTCGTTGAGGAAGGGGCTACCGTCAACGTGGTCCTCGCCAGAGTGGTCGAGCTCTGCCTCGTTGACGAAAGGTGCAATTGAAATGAAATTAAAGTCTGAGTCAAGGTGAAAATTGGAAGGCATGGAAAGAAAACGCGGCAGAGTCGCCGACAGAAGGAGTGAGTAAAGTGCGAAAGAAAAGTGCAGTGACGTTGAAAAACCATGTGGAAGACAGTGACGAACAGCAGCAGCAGCTGGTCGACACTGCTCAACTCCGCACCAGCTCCTGAATGATATCTCGCCGATCGCGATACGCGGCCGCTCCGATGGACAACGATTCCAGACACTCGAGTCGTAGTAGCAGCAAGGACAGCAGCAGCAGCAGCAGCGTCGACGGCAGGGGCACTCTTGTAAAGCGAAGGCAGTCCAAGACCGACTCGGATAGCTGTAAGAGAAAGACGCATCGGCGGAAACATGAAATATCGAAGCAAGACTTGCAATGAGAGTGTGGTAAAAGGAAGAAAAAATAACAGAGACGAGGCGACGAGACAGAGGAGGAAGTCGTCACCACGAAGGGTTCCTGAAACGGTACCAGTACTAGCAACGTGTGAAGAGTTCAAGAAAACGGGCCATCTACACCCAGTCGCAAATCATGCAGAGTTCCTGTGACATCCGACAGCGGCATCACGTCAGGAGTATGAACGGTGGAGAAGAACGGGAGCCTCGCTGAAAAAGGAAGGAGCAGTGTTGGCGATGGCGGTGACAGCCCGGATCATGAGCAAAGGCTGAAGAACCTTGAGCATTTTGGATAAAAAGTGGACGTGACTCGAAGCAGTTATCGTAATCGATTTACGCCGATACTGGTGCCGTAGCCAATCTCGATCACAATGGATTCTTCCAACTAGAGGCGGTTTCTGTATCACTCGTCGCCGTTGATCCTTTCCCTCTTAATCCTTGTACATAATGCATCTGTTAATATGAAGTTTGATCCGAAACCCTTTCATCCTTCCTATTGTAACACTCTCGTAATAATACATCCGATTATTTTATATTCATAAGGTTTTATCAGCTTTACGTTATTCCTCGTTATTTTCGTTATTTAACCTTGCATTTATACATTATTACTGATGGATTATTAATAAATTAATTAATGAAAGTGACTCTACTGGCTTGTGCTATTTTTCGTCCGGTATTTCCTTCCGCAAGATATTTGGATAAATGTACCCCTTTGATCTTGAAGAGTTTGGTTGGAATAAGCAAGATGGATAGTGGACAGAGTTTAGGCATTAGGAGGCATACAAGATGTCACAATCAGCGGGACAGGATTTCGTGTAATCATGATTTATTAGAATTTTTCATTCATAAAATTAGCTCCCGCAGGGGAAATTACATTTTGTACTGTAAACTATGAGATGGATGTATCTCATCTAGAGCTACTAATGAAGTATATAATATCAATTGAACACAGATTTGTTGATACAGAAATGATTACTATCCACTTCGTTGTTCAAATGCCCCCGCGATCGGATCAATTAAAAATAACGTTAAAGAACCACAACACGATGATTTCTACACCGACATTTGCGGGAACGGCTCGTAAAAAATATCTTATATCAAGGCAACTACATCGCGACTTTCTGTTCCGCGATATGCTTTGCTTCCTGAAACAATGTTACGTTCAATCGTCGTCGTCTCCCAGTCCCAGGCCTTCCACAGATATCGGTCGGAGACAATGTACCACCGCTGGGAGGAGGGGGATCGGCTGAATGGGCAGTAGGGCGCGGCGGAGATGGAGGTTTTTCTGTGTGCGTGTGGGGGCGGCGGCGGCGGCGGCTCGGTTGGGGATTAGTACCTCCCTCAGATTTCTGTGGAAAATTATAATAAAATATAATACATAACCGCGTCTCGTTACTCTCCTCCGTCTTTCCTTGTCGCTCGTCTTCCTTTTGAAGGTGACTTGCAAGGAAACCGTTTCATGTGTACCTCGACGATTTCGTTCATTCTGTTATTATGGTATTCGACATCAAGGTCTAAGAGATACATATTTCTCTTCTCAGCGGATAAAGTTTCTCCGCAGAATCCGCAGATAAAAAAAAACGTGTCTCTTACATTTTGATGTAGAATAACAATATCAGAATGAACGAGGTCGGCGAGGTACACCGGAGACAGTATTACTTTGTTAAATAAGTTTGTAGTTGATTCTACTAATTGTATGCCAATTGTTAGCTACTCCAGTGTGGAGTATTACCAGGAGATGCCACGAGGAGGCCAATTGACACGTTACACGAATTTCGTACGACCTTTTTATCAATTTCTGAGGTTTACGAATTTCGTGTAACTTGATCTCCCACCCTACCGCCCTCGCTGCGCGCGACTCCGAAGGCCGAATGGTGTTGGGGCTTAAGGGTAGTGGGTCTCGTCCAGCACGTGCTCACAGCAGATGTTCTATGTGCCCTCCTCTGATTTCCTCTCGACATTGATATCGTATGCGCTCCTCTAAGTTTTCTTGCGTATTCCGCAACATATTTCGAGGAATGGCGGCACATTCTTGTTGAATCAACCTTTTCAGGTGATCGACGCTCTCAATTATTCGCACCCCATCATAAATTTGCATCTTGAGGTAACCCCATAAAAAAAAGTCCAGTAGAGTAAGGTCGGGCGATCGAGGTGGCCACTCTATTGGCGCTCTTAATCCAATCCAACGAGCTTCGCCAAAGACATCATTCAATAGTTCAGTAACTCTTTGACTTGAGTGTGGCGGTGCGCCATCGTGTTGAAAAATGACCTCCTGATCGTCCATCACTTCAAGAATAGCTGGCAGTATTTGATGCTCCAAGAGGTCCAAATAGGATTGAGCATTTAAATTTCCGTCGATAAAAATAGGACCAACAATTTTATCGCCAAGGATCCCCGCCCATACGTTCACTTTCTGCTTATTTTGCACATTTTGCTCGCGAAGAATATGAGGATTCCTAGCGCACCAGTATCTATGAAAATGTGACCGTACTTCACCATTCACAAAGAAAGTACATTCATCTGTAAAGCAGATACTTTGTAACACATCGGGTTGTCGGTCCATTCGTTGCAGCATCGTTTGGCAAAACGTCAATCTTCTTTGGCGATCACCGCGATGAGGTAACGCTTGGTGCGTCTGTCCTTTATAATTCTTGATATTATTTAATTGCAGCACTCGTTGCACAGTGGACTTGGGAATCCCTGTTTGTCGCGATATCCCTCTAATCGACTGCTTCATGTTGTTTTCAACGATCTGGAGAATGGTTCTTTCAACTACCGGATCTACTTTCGGGCGTTGTGGATTTAGTAGATTCACGGTCGACCCCGTCCTTTGAAATTTTCGTAGTATCACCGACACCATTGAAGCATTCAATTGGCACTCTCTGGATGTCTCTCCCGAAAAATGTGTACCACTTCACGGTGTGGTAATTGCGCCGCCAACATCACTATCTCCGCCTTCTCGGCCTCGCTATAGCGTCGCATTGTTTTCCAGTCACTGACGCGCTTACACTGCACTAATAATGCACAAAAACTACGAAATATATCGATACGGGAATGCTCGAAAACCCCTTTTGCCACTTGAGTTTGCTAAGATGACCTGTCTTCACCTACGGCTCAGATGTACGACAGTGGAGCTCTATCTCTACACGGCACTTCAACTCTGTACCGCATTGATTTGAAACATTTGAATCACGTAACAGAATCTTACTTTTCAGGAAAGACAAAAAACTAATAAATAGCCTAACTAGAAAACAGCATCTACTTCTTTCCTGAAAAGTAAGGCCGCTCGGCTCACGCTCAGCTCGCAGGTGTATACGCGCCTTTACGCTTTCATCTGAATCCGAATTAGGAGCGTTAGGCATTTCGAATGAGTATTATCGGCGTAGGCGTATTAAGCAGACTAACGAATTGCATCTCGAGAGACAGAGCTGGACCCAACCGAAATTTCTTATCGGAATAATAGAGTATCAGGTTGCGTACATCACAGTTAACTATTTTCTGCGACGATTCGTAAGTTCACTTTGAAAGTACACTGACGAGCTAGAGAAATTATTTCTTATCTGAATATTAGAGTATCAGGTTACAAAATAGCCGCCCTGCTCCGTCGATAAGTCAGTGCTCCGTCGATAACAAATCACGCCATCCATCCGCACTCCGTCGGTAAGGTAGATTTCCGCAAAATTCAAATTTCCCGCCATTTTTGGTCACGTGGCTGGCGCCGAACCCGCCTAGCTTATCTACTTAGATTACAACAAGAAATGGTTTTTAAACATAAGAATCATGGAAGATTTTGCAAAGAACTGGTCAAGACTGCTTAATACTCGACTTGTATAACTTTACACCATCAATATTGAAGAGAAGTTCAATGACACCATTTTCATGTAGATCAGCGTTAATGCAAACATAAAGATGATTCATCCCAACGTAAACAAATTCACTGCTTGCGTTCTCATTAATTTCTTCAATTCTATAATTTGCTGTAGCAGTTTGTAGAAAAGTTTTGGCTGTCTGGTAGATTAGGTAATAGTTGCCTTCGCAGTATTACTAATAGCTGATCGATTCGAGTATGAGGAATGGGAAGATAACCAGATAATGCCCACTCTCGCAGTTATTTTATTTCAACCACCTCATCTATTACATAGACTTCATCATCATCATCATTTAATTCCCTGGGATTGACATAATTATCTTCGCAATTATCCTCATCGTCGTCTATGTTGTCTATGGCGTTATCATATTCCTCATCAGTTACGTTTTACACAGCTCCTGATCATCATCACGATTGTATTATTACGATTTTCATGTGACGACTCAACAGATGTAACGGTCAGATCGTAATTCTCTTGAGAACTATCAGAATTAGAAGAGTATTGCCGAACAGGTAGCAGACAGCTGTTCATTGCTGGTATAGGGGATGTTGATGACCCAGCTATTATTGCATCTAGTGGATGATTATTTCTAAATCTGGCTTCTATTCGTGATCGTCGACGAAATGTTCGAACCCAATAACGTGTAAGTTCACGAATTCTTTGGACTATTGAACTTTCCTCAGAATCATTCATTTCACTGACGTAAATAAAGACGTTACTTAAAGGTCTCATTAATCAATTACGATCGATCTCCAAACAACACAACAGAACGAAATAGTATGATAAATTATTTTGTTTATAAATCATGCACTGTTCAGTATCATATGAGTCTCGCTGCACTTGAACACTACCGAACATATATAGGTTAAGGTTAAAACATAAGGTTAAAACTTTCTTTGGTGCAACTCTAACTTGGTTTTTAGTTCTTTTAGTACACACTCATTTTCTCATTTACTCATTTTCTTTGTTAGACTCAATTTGAATTCTATACATGTCACCTGTATGACAAGTATCACTCTTTGGCATTTGGCATGGTTCACAAGTTCTTGATCAGTGACGACATGCCATGCAGGAGCCTGTGAATCTTCTTCGGCCCATTCTTTTAAGTCAATCACAGATCTTGAGCCTGAACCGTGAATCTGATCAAGCATCGCTGTCATGTGACTCGTCCCTAGATCTTCAGCTGCAGGAAAGACGTGTTCCCCCAATAACTTTTACCATGCTCTGGAAGTGTGGCTGATGCCACAGCCGACCAGGCAGCAGCAACTACTGTCGCTGTGTCAAGCAAAGTCTATGTTTGTATGAAAATTGAAATAGCGCCAGGCGTCGTTGTGTCATTCAGGGCCAGTTTTTGCAAAAAAAAAGCACGATAGTACTTTTTCATGCACTCTAAAACCCCCTGGTCTATCGGTTGCAGAATCGATGTGCAATTGGGAGGCAAATAAAGGACAGTAACTTGCGAGTCTATTGCGTTTAACTGCTCGACGGGGGGATGACAGGGTGCATTATCCAATAAAAGAAGAAATTTCTCGTCGGGTCTACGTTTTCTTTCTTTCACTGCCGGTAAAAAAATGTTCCGATACCAGTCCATGAAAATTGCTCTTATTAGTACAATAGTGAGATATTGTATGTGTATGTATTCATATCATTCATAAGGCAAATAAGGTCCTAATTGCTATTAAAATCAAGAGATCGCTGATGAGTCAATTTATTATGACCTGATTTCAAATTAATTAGTTTCACCCTGGATAATATATATATATATATGTCCCCCGGCAGATACTGGTACATTTTGAGGTATTCAATGGCAGGTTTCGGTACAAATGGTAGTTACCAAGACCGTCTCGGAAAAATTATATGTCATGTGGCACTTACCAGGACGGGCTGGTATCTACCAACTTATACTTATTGACAGATTTCAGGACAAATCGCCAGATGTATATACATCCTTGAATATGTATATACATATGGGCTAAATGTATAAAGGTTTGTACCAGGCCATTATGTATTTTTAAAGTACATTCACACAAAAGTGTTAACAGTGTTTAGTAATTTGACCGTAATAATATATCATGACCTATTTACATAATTATTTCAGATATCAAAATTAACTTACATCATCTTTAATGAGATAATTTGCGAATATACTGAGTATCTCAGTTACCAAAACAATTTTTCGAGAAAAAGTTGTTTGATACTAATGGAGAATTACGACATATTATATATTACAAATTTTTGATAATGTGTTGGTACTTCATCTACAAGATATGAGGATCGCCTCCACTTCTTTAAGCAGAATCCGACGTTTTGACTTTAACAAAAGTTACAAGGTTGGTTGAGATAAATTATATAAAGACATATGGTAAAAGTTTCATTCGTTGAATCGTTTATGAGATATTGCAACTCAAAGTATAAGTATAAATTCCACTGACCGTGACTAATAATAAAAAATTCCGGGTATAATCTACACTAGTACTCTAACGAACAATATCTCACCAACTATTCAACGGATGGAAGTTTCACTTTATATCTTCTTTGTCAGCCTCAACGAATTCTACATCATTCGTTGAAATGAAAATATCGAGTTTCACTTATATAAATAAAGGTGCTCTTCACATCTCGTAAACAAATAACGTTAATAAAAATTCACTTCATACATGTCGTAATTCCTCCTCAATACCAAGCAACTGTTACATGAAAGATTTTTTTGCAAAATAACGAATAAACAAATGAAAATGCAGTAAGTCAATTTACATACATACGCTATTCTGTTTTCCTTGATGTCAGTTATCTGAGCACTAATTTACGTACTACTTCGAAGAGAGGTACCAAGTACCTTTACCAATTACAAACTTTAAAAGAAAAAAAACGCATGGTTAATAGCCTTCATAATTCTGATTTTTTTACACAGTACCGGAAACTGCCGATACTTATGTGTACCGAAACATATATGTAACGGAAGTTTCCGAACCCTATTTGTGACGCAATAACGAAATGTACTCCTAATCTTTAACCATTTGTGTAAGTATGCCCGCTTTCCTCAATCTGGCACGAGAGAGGAGGTAAAATTGCTCTGTTTTCTCTAGACACAGCGGGAGTAAATACTCTTTGTTAATCAATTTGCCTATCCGGGCTCGGAAATTGCAAGTAGGAATATTGCATACTGCATACCAGTATTTCCGTTATTTGTCACTTTACGGAGAAATTTTGCAAATATCGATTATTTGATATTGACGGATACGTACGATACAAAGGTTAGAGTAGAGTTTAAAGGCCGAGTGTACAATGCTAGTTGAGGGTCTGCTTAGCTGAGCCACGAGTCGATTTGAACTCGAGTTCAAAAGTATCTAGGATAGAAAAGGGTGACAGGAGAATTAAGCTTAGTTCAATTTTAATGCAGCATTGTATAATCGAAGTTTAAAGTTGAACTCAGCTTAATACTCTCTCTCTCTCTCTCTCTCTCTCTCTCTCTCTCTCTCTCTCTCTCTCTCTCTCTCTCTCTCTCTCTCTCTCTCTATTCTACATATTTTAAACTCGAGTTCAACTCAACTCGTCATTCAACTAAGCAAACCCTGAACTCACACTGTACAACCGGGCTTTACTCCGTCTTCTTCTAGAGAAGAGAATAATATTACCTCCTCTCATATACCAGATGAAGAAAAGCGAGCATACGTTATTCCATTTACCTTACAAAGGTACAGTAATTTGCGTACTACTTCGAAGAGGGGTACCGAGTACTTTTACCAATTACAAACTTCAAAAGAAAAAGAAATGCATGATTAAGAGCCTTCATAACTTTGATTTTTTGACACAGCACCGAAAACTATCGATACGTATATGTACCGAGACATATATGTAACGGTAGTTTCCGAACCCAATTTGTGATGCAATAACAAAGTGTACTCCTAATCTTTAACCGTTCGCGTAAATATTCCCGCTTTCCTTGATCTGGATCGAGAGAGGAGGTAAAATTGCTATTCTCTCTCTCTCTCTCTCTCTCTAAAAAGAGGGGGAGTAAATACTCCTCGTTAATCAATTTTTTTATTTGGTCTCGGAGACTGCAAGTAGGAATATCGCATACTGCATACCCCGATTCTTTCCGTTATTTGTCATTTTACGGAGAAATCTTGCAAACATCAGTTATTTGGTGTCGAGGAATGTTGATTTGTATACGATGCGTAAGTATAGTAGATTCTTAATGATGTGCGCCTTATTTATGAGATACGAAGATTGTCTACATTCCTTTAAGCGGAACTCGACATTATCATTATAATAAAAGTTATGGAGATGGCTGAGACGAATAAGAAGGATATGAGATGAAATTTATCTTCACTGAGCAGTTTGAGATTATTGTTATCTCAAATACATTTCTCTAGACTTCTCCAGTTAGAGTTCATGCGACCGAGAGGTTCTTATACACACACGCCATATGTTCTCACTCGCACTCACACATTTCCTATGTCGCCGAAATATATATGTAACAGCAGTTTCCGAACCCAATTTGTGACGCAATAACCAAGTGTACTCTTAATCTTCAACTGTTCGTAAAATATGCCCGTTTTTCTTCGTCTGACGTGAGAAAGGAAGTAAAATTGCTCTGTTCTCTCTAAAAAGAAGGAGTAATTACTCTTCGTTAATCAATTTATTTATCAGGTCTCGGAAACTACCAATATATCGCATACCGCATACGCCGATATATTATACATATATAAATTGGTTGATATATTGGCAGTTTCAGGAACGCGCGCGGGATAGATGCGAGTTTAAATTCATTAGAAGTATCTCTCTATTCTTTTTCAAGAAGGTGGAGCAGTTTTGCCACCTGTCCCGTGTCAGACGAAGATAAGCGGACATATTTACACGAATGCAAGTTAATGTTTCAATTCATGTTTCTTACATGTCAATGTAAATGGAATAGCGTATATACGAAGCCAATGTCACACTCTACATGATATAGATTTACCTACAGAGTATCTTAATTTATTTTTGTTGTCATATTACGAAAAAACCTGCCATACAAAAATGGTGTCTTAATTTCCCCTCAATACGAAGCAACTTTTGCGTGAAAGATTTGTTTGTAAATTGCACTCTGGTAACTACCATTGAATACATTGGCAGCTTCCAGAACAATATTGAACGCGACAAAGATTTTCAAGTAACAATACCAAATCTAATTCCAATCGTCTACTTACCAAAAAAATAACATTATTCCGAATGTACACGTTCACAAATACTTGCCCATTACATTTATTAGGTTCAGTTATTAGTTAAGTTATTTCTAGAGGTATTGTGCAAAAAATTTCAGCGTACCGAGATGACTATTAATATTCACTCATTAGAATTTATTAACCTATAAAAGCTTTTACACTTGACAGAAACAATAATTTTTTTTAAATTTGCTTAGGACATCTCTTTAATCGAATTACATAGCAAATGATTCTTCATAATTATATTCAAAAAAATGCGCACTTTAAGGTTTATTATGAGGAGAGCAGGCGCCAAAATGAATGAAATAATTCAATATATTTTAGAGAAAAAAAATGTATCACAGAACCTAAACACACACATACACCCATACTGGAGTATTATATTTTTTTTATGGAAAATGTTCTTATACATACATACATATATCTATTACTTATTTTAGAATTGCCAGAAGGATTGAATACAGAGCCACATTGTTTAAACAAAAAAACTATTATAGATTCTTTGGCAGGTTTTATGTGATTAAATCACACATACATAACATAATGAAAATACTTATTATTAAAGTATGGGTATCTTAGCTCATACGAGACTTTTTAATTTGATTATGTAGCCAGGTTTTTATCACGGCGGCCGATCTTGTTTCGAGGGAGACAGATTTATTTTTAAATACTTGAATCTCCTGTATGGACGGTAGGGTCCCAGTAGAAATATGATGACCGAATTTGTGTAGTACTGCAGCTTTTTCCTCAGGGGTCCATCTACGTCTTAGAGTTTTTCCATACGGCGATGCTAGAATTATAAAATTAATTTTTATAGGTCTGAAAATTAAATGGATACCTGTGTTAAGACCCGTATTGAAAAAATAATGATGACCGCTAGTTATTATAAAGTCTATTCTATAATGATTCGGACGGCAGTGTGGTACCTTTTAACATAAGTGATTAACTTACTAGATGCGATAATGAAAATATGTTATTGATCAGTCATTGATAGAGCTAATAGGTAAAACCAATTCTTACGATATAGATACCGTCTTCCGACTCATTGTAGTATGGACTTAAGCAATGAATTCGTTACATTAGAAAGTTATTCACTCACTGGATCGTCGCTTAATACCATCGTTAGCACGTTGTTTGAACCTTTGTGTACTTTTCACCTTTTTAGTAGGCTCTGGCGACACGTCGTCATCCGTCATTTTTCCTTCTGACGGTACTACAATTATAAAATTGAAACAATAAAACAAGAACAGGTATTTATAAAATCGTTGATAAGAGCACGCTACTTAAAATAGCTTTTAATATTACGTTTAGTTTTGTGTTTGCGTTTCTTCATTTTTAAAGACTTTCGTTGTAGATTCTTCTTCTTCTCTTCTTCGGAATCAGAATTTGTCATACTACCTCCATTATCTGTGGTGCTTCGTGTACCTAAAAACATCTAATTTGTTAGTATCTGAATATGTAAACTTATTATTTGATATTCATAAATGGTAATATACTATAGTAGAGACATTCTTGGCTCAGAATATTAATTTCATTTTTTCTGCCAGTACATAGCTTCATATTTACGTATTAATGCAACAAATACATCGATATATTCGAATTTGATATGAAACTATGTACTACCGGAAGAAATAGAATTACTATTTTTTAGTAAAGCTAGGCACATTTCTGCATTTTAGTGAACGATAACGTTTTCATCAAAAATAGATAAAAGTGTCGCGTCAACTTGTATAGAAAACTATTGGATAATTTTTTTAATTTGAGATAAATATGTAATTTTTAGTCTAATATTAAAGAAGAATCGCAATCTTACTCATACAGGGTGTTCATTTTAAAACTTACCACCCACGTTATCTGCGTAAAGAGACATATTTCTGAAAATCGCCGAGACACGTCAACAAAATTATTGAGGGGGAATATTTTTTATAACAATTCGACGCCCCCCCCCCCCTCAACCACCTGACTCCGGGGGCGGTAACCCCAATATTCTTAAATGGAACAGGGGGTCGAGTGATACCTCATTTTAACGTCAAATTTGAAAAGTAGGACGTCAAAATGTACACAATTAAAAGCCCTTTAAAATGAGGTATCACTCGACCCCCTGTTCCATTTAAGAATATTGGGGTTACCGCCCCCGGAGTCAGGTGGTTGAGGGGGGGGGGGGCGTCGAATTTTTATAAAAAATGTTCCCCCTCAATAATTTTGTTGACGTGTCTCGGCGATTTTCAGAAATATGTCTCTTTACGCAGATAACGTGGGTGGTAAGTTTTAAAATGAACACCCTGTATACCATTTAAGCCAGAACGATGGAGCGGCAAAGCAATAAGCGGTACCCAATCAGTACACTACCTTCTCACAGTTATTGAGAAAACCGGCGCTTTCGTTTGATACTGTTTGTTACCTAACCGCCAAGACGTTCTGGTTTAAATAACAATAATTTATTACGCGTGCACAAGATATGCAATTATTAAAAACAAAAATAAAAATACGAATAAACAAAATAATAAATTCTAACACTCGGTGGTCTCGTTCATCCCCGATGACTCTTCTTCGGTAAACGATGATCTTGTAGTATCGTGGTTATCGCTCTTGCCTCCCGCTTTTTCTAACAATTGTGACATATTAATAATATCAACGGTTGCTACAGGTTGCTGATAAATTTTTTTATGAATCGAATCATGGTGCCCCATAAAATTAGCAACGTTCGATACCTCTTTTTCAGTTAGATTTAATGAGACACATTTTGTTGCGATGTGTTTTCTTAATACAGTGCCGCGTAGAGTCTTAGCATTAGTGGCACCGCATTTAGTTGAAAATGATCGCATAAGTAAACAAGCTCTGAGATGTTTCTGCCGTTTATCAGTAATTGGTATTCCAAATACAAACGGATTTTTCGGCTTGACTTTTGCCGCTGATCTGAATTTTAAGATTGTTTCAACACATTCAAACATCTCAGAGTTTAACAGTACTGGCACTGAACGGTTCAATTTGCCCCGTATGACAAATCGTACATATTGCTGTGCCGTTTGTTTATTTTCTTCTGACAATGTCTTGTATACTTCGTCTCCTTCTTGAATACGTTCAAAGTTTTTGAAATCTTCAATAAGAATTCTCTCTACTTCACCGGCACGACGGCGATTGAACAACTGAATACTAATAAGAGTGGCTTCTGCCAACGATTTCCACCTTTCAAAGGAGAATTGGTCTTTTAAGCTTTTTAAATTGAACTTGCAGGTATTCCGTAAAAATACATTTAAGTTTTTTATATCCTTAGATTGTGGAAGTCCAATCCTTTTTTTGCGTTGCTTCGCTGTTTGCGTTTCCATAACGGTCTTATTTACGCTTGCGCTGTAATCTTCTTCAAGTAACTTTAAAAAGTCTTTAACATTTTTCTTCTTTTTACCATCGTGCGCTTTGATACATTCCGTTTCCAAGATGAGCCCCATTTTTTTAAGGCATGTTCCTATAGCCGCCGCGTTAGCAGGCGTTTTGTACAGATCAGTCTTCTCATCTAACCCGGCTACCACGTTAACTGCTTTAATAGCAGTATCGTAGTTTTGGGGGTCGAATACTGTGGCGAGATCAAAGATTTGGGGCTCAATCTGTTCCGCAGCCATTAGGAAACGGCCCATGAGCCGTAAGTGAGCCCGAATCATATCATTCTGATGAGCTAGTCTATACTTTCTACTGAGTTTATTCCCGTACAATATGATAAGGCGGTCGTATCTGATCAGGCGTACAATATCATCTTCCCTCATAATGGGTAGGATATCCTTTCTCATTTTGGAACATGCATCAGGATGTATTCTACCAATCATTCGTCGCGCTAGCATTAGCGTAGTTCTAGTGCTTTTTGCTTTCTTATTAGAACATTCCAAAAAATGATGCCGTATGTTGTTTTTAGTGTAAAATCCTTTGCAAGTTGCACAACTAACGAAATTTCGTCCACTTTGTTTCCCGGTACAAGTAGGTCTCCTCACAACGATCATGTTACCTTTATTAAATTCCTTATTTGTATTGAAAATAAAATTACCTTTTCTTTCTGAGAATACCGATTTCATTTCTTCGTTCAATACTACCTTTCGGAAGTAAGATGAATTTTTGTACGGCATCTTCGTTTTTATGTACGGTCTCAAGGTGTCTACCAATTTTTAATTGTAATTTATGGCAAAATAAGCAAAAATTTGATTTGCCATCCCCCTTAGAGCCTCTCGATAATTCCGTTGCAATTTCGACGTCATCGCACGCTGAGAATCCGGGCCAATTTATTTCGTCGAAACTTTCATTCCTCGTTGAATTAAGAGATTTAACACTGCTTCTCTTTAAGGATTTCGTATGAGAGTTATTTTTCTTCATTATGTCTACATCATCACTTTCCTCTTCACTTGTGTTCCCATACTCGGCTTCATCCTCCGACGGCATGTAGTCAGATCCTTCATCTTCAACGCAGGATTTTTCGTTGTTTACATAATCTTTTATCGTAACATAAATAAAAGTAAATATATTTCGTTGTATAGTAGAAACAATTAAGGCTCCTATCTCCAGGTTTTCGCATGATTTTAGGTTGGCAGCAGTGGCTCGGACATATGCCCTAATAAAATAAAATTCATAATTTAAACAATATCTGCATTTTAAAACCCTTTCGTATTACATTGCATTGCAATGTGTAAATAAGGATTTAAAAATGCAGATATTGTTTAAATTATGAATTTCATTTTATTAGAGCGTATATACGAGCCACTGTCGCCAACCTAAAATCATGGGAAAATCTGGAAACAGGAGCCTTAAATAGAGGGTGGATTACTTGATTCAGTGACATAAGAGACATGTGAGTGCGAGTGAGAGCATATGGCGAGTGCATGAACCTCCTCTGTCCCACATTTCTCTAGACTTGTTCAGTTGGAGTTCATGCGACAGAGTGGTTCTTATGCACTCGTCATATGTTCTGACTCGCATTCACAAGTCTCCTGTGTCACCGAATCAAGTGATCCACCCTGTATGAAGATGATGTAAAATAATAAATAGATTCAGGTGTAAATGCTTTTTTTTTTCATTATTTAAATATTCCACATTTCTACTAAATCTTTGGTAAGAATAGAGTTATAGTAATGATAGGGCATTTCAGGATAAAGCGTACGTAATGAAATTAATTTTACTAGGCTGTACAAATCAAAATTTAGGTAGACAGGCAGATCGATTTTATTGTAAATACTCAAGACTTCGGCTATTACTAAAAAGTTTATTATCTTTGATTAATCTTAATAGTTGTATAAATCCGCTTATGGCATTTAAAACTGAAGAATTAATATTTTTTATTTTTAAATGCAGTTTTATTATACCATAGGTAAGACAGTTAATAACATATTTAAATTTAACGGAACTTTTATTCGGTAATAATCAGGCCTTTTAAATATCCACAAGAATAACTACACGTCTGACGTTTCGGTTCTTCTTCGAACCCTCTTCAGAGACGTACTGACGTACTGGGTACGTCTCTGAAGAGGGTTCGAAGAAGAACCGAAACGTCAGACGTGTAGTTATTCTTTTGGATATTTAAAAGGCCTGATTATTACCGAATAAAAGTTCCGTTAAATCAAACCTACAGGCCACAGAAGTATTATCTTAAGAACATATTCAAATTTATTTTTATACATGCGTATTTAAAAATAGAATTCTAGTATAAATTCTATATTTGTATTACTTGTAATTTTATTATGAGGTACGTTTTAAGTACTGATGATCTTATTATAGTATGAAGAAAGTTGGAATGAGACCTTTTAAAATAATTTACATACCTAAGTCACCATCTTGATGCAATGGAATACGACTTTCGGTATTAGACATGAGAGTTCTGCAGGTTTCTTGTATCACATTTTCAGACACATCTGATATCTCGGCTGAATCATTGATCTCATTCGTAATAGACTGTGCAAGGGAGGCAGTCGACTTTTCAATATTATTATTATTCGAGAACGATATATTGTCTTCCCATAATTCGCTGAGGCTAAGATTCTCTATGATATCTGACGGAACACTTGGTATGTCAAAAGAAACATTTTCCAAACATGAAATCGAGTCGTTGGAATAAGCTGTAGATTTTTCATGCTCAACCCTATTGGAGGTGCAAATTTGAAAACTGTCGTTTGCCCTATCTGGAGCAATTTCACTATTTGTGTCCTCAGAGCTCTTTTGTATCTGTAGTTCTTTTTGGACTTCAAAATGCTCCGTTTGTGAAATACGATGAAGTACAATTAAAGGCAAATTTTTATTCAGCTTATTTTTCATCCTCAGTGAAAGTTTCTCATCTAAAAAATACGGATAAAAAGCCACAAGAATAAAAACAAAAATCTTAAGAATAAAAACACTTTAGTTAACTATTTAATAAAAGTCTACAGTAATCATACTTAAATCATAACGAGCAAAAAAGATTAAGATCTAATTTAAGTGTGTCTTACATCAGTTAAAGATTCCAATGCAGGGTGTGCATTTTAGATAGAAAAAAAGTTTGTATGCGATTTAAATTTATTTTCAATCTGCTGGCTTAATGAGTGTAGAATGTAATTGTGCCATTTGATTGCAAAGTTATCAGAATCCATCTCTGGTGATTGACACCATTCATGATTTAAAGCATAACATAAGCATTAAATTAATTAAACCAACGTTATATCATTTCATTGTTCTTGAGACAAGCTAATTCAGAATACAGTTCGAGTTCATACTTTTATTATAAAAAATACTCAAAACAAATTTGGAATTATCTCCTTTTAAAAACGAAACAACCGTTCATCAGTATAATGCATTTGCAGTGCTCTCAATAGAAAGTGGACTAATTGAAGACGCTTTCCTACTAATTTGTAGATTAACAAAAAAAAGTCGTTTTATTGTTTATTATAATTTATGATCCTGTATTCACCTTATGAAACTTATATTTATCCTTCAAGCTAAACCTGAAATAAAGCCCATCACTTCATTAAACATATGCTCCACTGTACGAGTTCTTTCTCTTGATAGCATCTCAAATCTTGATTGGGCTTATCAGAGAGCAGTTTGAAACTTTGCAAAACCTAATACTGCTAATATCAAATACAAGTTTAATTGTCAAAGCGTTTCAAATCCCCACCTGATTAGAGCACATACAAGTCCTTCAATACCCCCCTCCGTGTGACAAAATACTTACAACGAACCATTTATTTCACCCACACACAGATGATATACGTTATATAATATATCAATGGAGCATTGTTTTCAGGTTAAGCTTGAAGGATGATCGTGAAATTCATAGAAGTCGATTTTGCAAACTCAAGAAGAAATTTATCAGTGGAAGCGAATAATAAAGTAACTTCCACCCCATGTTTTAAGAACTGTAGAGTCAAAACTCGTGCAAGTTATATATTATATACCATATTATTCTCTCTCTTGCTACCCTTGCTTATGTAGTTCTCAAATCTGTAAGACTTATCTTAATAAATTCTGTATTCAACTTACCTTTTGCAGAATCTTGATTTTTAGTCGTATTGACTTTTGTCTTTAGGCGCGTATTATGCATATTGACTAAAAACGCATTGAAGATTCAGAATGCACATGCATATAAGAGCCAATTCGGGCCAAATGCGAATGCCTCACCGATAGTATATCTATAGCTATCATAGATCGACACTGAACTGCACTGTGTCACATGTTTTGTTAGAGCCCTGTAAGAGCATTGGTTCACTTCAGTGGAAAGTGCAACACATTATCGGTCTATGTCGTAAATGGAAAACTCTTACAGAAGAACTTTCAGGCTGTAAATTATAAAAAGACAGTATAAGGGTCGATTACACTGAGAACGTGCGAGTGGGAATGAGAAGACACAGTGACGCATCAAGGCCCTTGCACACTGGACGCGTCAAGCGCCAAGCGTCGAGCAGCAACAAATGAACGCAGAGATATTTCGTCCGTGACGCGTTATATCTCTGCGTTCATTGGTTGCTGCTCGACGCCTGGCGTTTGACGCGTCCAGTGTGCAAGGGCCTTTAGCCGAGTTCATATGTACCGTATGTCCGCGATCAGAGACCATAGGAAAATTGCGAGTTTTGCATGAGCACCACTGTGTCCGATTGAGCACCCACTTATCTAGTGGCATCCAATAGAGAGTCAGCGTGGTAGCGTCACTGCGCATGCGAAATCATCCGCGGGGTCGACGAATGTCGTCTGCGAGCTGTCAATTCAACTCACGCGGGATTTTGTGGTTAAGGTAGTTGGGACTCGATTTTATGTATCATCATGAATAGAACCCCGGACTTATTTAAAAAAATTATATTTCAATTTGCTGCCAATTTGCCGTATTGAAAGAGATGTTGAATGTCTGTAGGCAGATTGGTAATTGACAATTCAAGGACTAACAATAAAGTTGACAACAAAGTTGCAAACCAAGTTGATCGTCTGTAGGGCCCTTTAGAACCTTGTAACGACACGTTACTGCATTACCACATAGACATTGGTGTGTACATACATCACGCCACACACGCGTAAAACTGTCCTAGAGAGTCGTGGCAACGCTGCATGCCAGTCGTTATTCTGATACGTAAAAATGACAGGAAAATTGCTAAGGGCATTTGTTACAAAGACTGTATCATGAAAAAAATATTGCTACCTCAGTTATTAAAGTTAAAAACTGTTGTTTCACCATTCATTTTAACGAAAGTCGCACTGACTGGTAAAGGTGATATAACTTTAAAAGAATTGTATGACGGAGTCGGAGAGGAAGGAGTTAAACAATTTTTATCACAAAAAGATGCTAAAGGTAAAGTAAGTGTTACAAAAGATAAGAGAGTTATTAATAAAATTTTATTATTTTTGAGAAATTTTATTTAAAAATGTTCCTGTAAAGATTATTAAAAATATTTATGTCAAGTTTAAAGTTGATATTAAAATAAAAATTTAGGTTTGAAAATTAAAAAGTTTCAATTCATTGTAATCCCATGTAACCTATCATTTCAAATCTCGCGCGCCGCCTGCCTCGTGAAACGTTGCCACATTGACTTTCGTGCTCCCCTCCATGCGACAAAAATTAGTAAAAGTATGATGCTTTCTACGTAATTATTGCAAAAACTAAATGGTGTACCAATATCATTTTGGTTTTAATTTGTTGAGAAAGGATCATTCTACACTTGATAGTTTTTTCAAACAATTCTTAAGAACAGTTTCTGAGATATGCCGCGTTAAGTGCGTTTTGTAAACGTTTGCTCTGTGTAATTACATTGGATCAATGGGAAAATTAAAAATTTCAAAAATTAATAGCTCAGCTTCTAAATGGTAGATCGACTTCAAACTTGGTAGAAAGATGCATTGTGGTATGAAGAATATACCATAAAAATTTGAAGTAATTCCTAAGAAACGTCAAATCGAGTCCCAACTACCTTAAGAAGCCGTAAGCGTTTAACATCATCGCGCATTATTAAGTAAAAGATTCCGAGTATTTATATTATATTTTAATATTTGTCTATTTATATTATTACTTTTAATGTTTCTATTCTTAATTTAGCCATTAGCCTGTAAGATTATATCTGTACTTTTCTGATTCTTTATCTATGTATATTAACCTTTTTTAATCCAGCTAATAAATTAATTTTAAAAAATTCAATTTCTGGTTATAAATTTGAATTATATATTTTCGTCGAGGGTAAGGGGAAAGAGAAAGAGCACACTTTTTTCAGGATTTATAACTGTCTGCAAAATCGATCAAATGTTAGATTTTTGATTGCTCTAAGATGAGCTAATTTTCATTCCGTTTCTATTATCCGATCTTCGTGAAGCTTTCACATTAAATACTGGACGCAGTACTTTTTTGACGTTTTGCTGGTGGGTCTCTGAACGCGTAGCCATCGACTAAATGTACGTCAATAAAACATGTTTTAGCGACGAATGTACATTTCGATCTAATAGTGAAGTTTGGTTACACTATTATAAGTATTGAGTGATAGAAAACTCCCACATTCTCCTACCTCGGCGATTTGAAGGTGTTAGCAATATCAATGTGTGGGCCAGGATGTAGAACGATGTTATTATGGGTCCAATATTCTTCAAGGGCAATATGAGTGTTTAAAGTTATTTGACCATTATTGAAGAAGAGCTTCTTTCAGCACTTACTAATGATGCAAGAGAGATACGATGAAACAGGTTTATAACAAAAGATTAAATGTAGAAAAATTAATTTATTCGTCGAATTAAAAAAAGTTAATTTACATACACAAATGCAAAAAGGAACAGACATAATATTATAGACATAATTGAAAGAAGGAACGTTTTAAGTGTTAAAATAAATAGACAAAGATTAAAGGATTAAAGTGCTTATAAATATCATCACAACATAAATAACAGCAGAGATTTATGGTAGAAATTACACAGCGTATCCACCAGGGAAACTGTGTATATTCCTCCTGTCCTACTACATAGCCCTAAGGCCACCAGATCTAATGCCCCTTCGTTTGATCTGAAATACGAATTCGATATGAAGCTCCTTAAAAAATATTTCTTTTTCTGCTGACTACTGCTAGATTCGGATAGATTACTTAATAGCAGAACAGCCGCATTAACCAATGCCTCCGATCTCTTTCCTATGATACTCCGTCTTGAAGTCCATGAAATATCTGGTCTGTCTGAACCTTGCATACCTTCTTCAGACAATTCTTCTGTCCTGGCTGCATCGATGAACGCTGGATCTTCGACTCTATGAGAAACGAGGATATGAGACAATAAAGAAACATTCATCTTCCTGTCTCAAACAAATAAATTCAATAAATTAACTATTAATACCTACCTTCTTTTTAGGAAGTTCGACAACCCTTATTTCCACTTCGTAGATCCTCATTTAAACGATCTTACTCTGAATCTTTTAATTAATAACGCGTGTTGATGTTAAAGGCTGGCGGCTTCTTAACTACAAAATCCCACGTGAGTTGAATTGATAGCTCGCAGACGCCATTCGCCGATACCGCGGATGACCTCGCATGTGCAGTGACGCTACCACGCTGACTCTCTATTGGATGCCACTAGATAAGTGGGTGCTGAACTGGACATAGGGGTGCTCATGCAAAACTCGCAATTTTCCTATGGTCTCTTTCATCGCGGACATACGGTATACGATATACTGGCAGTTTCCGAGACCGGATAGACAAATTGATTAATAAGGAGTATTTACTCCCTCTCTTTCTAGAGAACAGGGCAATTTTACCTCCTCTCTTACATCAGTAAAAGAAAAGCGAGCATATACATGAACAGTTAAAGATTAGGTGTACACTTTGTTATTGCATCATAAATCGGGTTCGGAAACTACCATTACTTATAAATTTCGGTGCATACGTGGTAGATCACTTCATTTGTTGACATAGAAGACGTGTGAGTGCGAGTGAAAATATTATACACTCGCCATATGTTCTCACTTGCATTCACACGACTCCTATGTCAATGAATCACGTAATCTACCCTGTATGCACTGAATCTTATATGTAACGGTAGTTTCTGAACTCAATTTGTGACGCAATAACAAAGTGTACACCTAATATTTAACTGTCATGTAAGTATATATATGTATATACCCGCTTTTCTTCAACTGATATAAGAGAGGAGGTAAAATTGCCATGTTCTGTAGAAAGAGAGGGAGTAAATACTCCTCATTTTAATCAATTTGTCTATCCGGTTTCGGAAACTGCCAGTGCATCGTATACATATGAATTCGGCTATGTGTCATAGTACATATGGCGAATGCATAATGGTCTCACTCGCACTCACATGTCTTCTTATCGAATCGGGAGATTCCGGTTCCGTGTCAAAAAACCAAAGTTGTGAGGGCTATGATGGAGGGTTAAATTTTGTTCAACTGGTGTAACAGAGGAGGTAAAATTGCCCTGTTCTCTACTTGTTAAAAAACTATTGACGACTCTCTTCTAATAGGCAGTACGTCATTTTGATATGCAATCTACGTCTATATGCCGTAGGCAAGATATTTAGATGTTAAAAAGGAGAGGCTTTGAGCGTGGTTTGGAAACTACCACGGGACAAAAAGTTTTCCGAGACCGTCCTGGAATCCAATAACGTTCTAGAAACTGCCAATATGTAAGGGGCGTGGAATCTACCTATCCATGCCATTTCCTAAATATCTGTGGAAGTTCTCAATATTTTTTCGTAAAATTTCATATAGGTATTCCTGAAGTCATTTTCTGTGATATCCAATGATGAAAAAGGGGGATTAGAAAATGTCCCTGTATCTGCCGGTGGACATATATATATATATATGTCTAATGGTAGTTTTCAGGACAGTAAAAAGTGACAGATTTTGCGACTTATTTCTAAGAAAGGTGGAACACTGACAGATAGTGAGCAGAAATTTTCGTAAAAAATTGATTATTCACGAATATACAGGAAAAGGCGTACCTAATGGCACTTTTCAGGACACCCGCGAACTATTGGCAGTTTTCAGGACTCTGTATATATAGGCAGATTTCGGGACAGTAACGCGGTACGGGAATGCAAATGGCATTAAAGACACAACACACGCGGAATGTAACTGCTACTCTAATGACACTATGCTAAAAGATTCCCAATATGAATTATGGCATCGCAGAATATGAGAAAAGGTATTGGTAGTTTTTACAATTCAATTTCAACGGAGTCCCGAAAAGAACCGTTGTATCGCCGAAAGTCGTGGAGCGAATTGGCAGTTTCCAGGTCTCTGTATATATAGGGTCCCAATAAGTACCCTTACATCGCAAAACATTAAGATACACACGTACACATTTCAGGACTCTCTGCGCAGAGTCCTGAGTAGAACCGTTGCATCACAAGATGTACCGAAATGCATTTGCAGATTCAGGAATTTTCTGGATCTGGTGGTTTATGTCGGAACTGGAAACACAGTATGGCATTTCTCATCGAAGTCTGGAGAACGATTATCCACTAACCATTTTCAGTCGTCTACAAATCACTTCCAACGCGTAGACAATCACTGTTATTTGATCTGATATTTTCAAAGGGAAACATATTGAAACCATATTAAAACCAAAGTAGTACGGCTGTTATTTTTACTGCAGCTCATTGAAGAGGTCTTACAAGCCCAAGAGATGAACTATAATTACGTGTCAATTCCACACTAATTACAGCATTCCAATTCGCGAATAAAGCGTGATCGACTTTTTCATTCAATTTCCATCTGATCAGTAATTAATTAACATCAGAGTAACCGTCATTGTACAGTGCCGACATGCACCACTGCAACCCATAATATTCGGGAACGTATGGGTAGTTCTGAAGCCTTCATTTTAATAAAGTCCTGAAACGAACCATTGCACTGCAGAATCTCAAGAAATGCAATGGCAGATTCCAGGACTTTATGTAAGTGAAGCCCTGGCATGAACCGTTGCATCGCAATATGTCATTTGGAGCAATGGCAGCTTTCAGGACTTTTCTAGTCGGTTAATCTGGAGTTTGACGTGAAACTGAAATAAAATGACAAGTGGTCGGCCGTTCATTCGGATGAGCCTTATACTTCGATTTGTTGATCACTCAAGGTTTGCAAGTATTCTAGACGTACCTAATATATCTCAGACGTAAATGCTTTAACAAGAGCTCTAGTTGGCGTAGTGACTGAAGAACCCGCTTCGTACATGAAAGTTCGTACAATCGATTCTCGTTACCAGTGCATTTTTTAAAATTTTGAATTTAGTTGACATGGAAAATTCATATCAGCTGCTATTCTACTCACTAAGTATACAAAAAACTCCTGTAGGAATTAGTAGGCATAATAAGTTCAAATGAATAAAGAAACTCATCCAAACGTGTAAACAAATGAAAAAATTGGCTAAACCGTGTGCTCCTAACAAAACGTAACGGTGGCGTTGGCCACCGTTGCAACGCAAATCACTGTGGGATGTACTGGCAGCTTTCAGGACTCTGCGCCACTGGAGTCCCGAAAAGAGCCGTTGTGTTGCAGAATGTCAAGAGACGCAGTGGCAGTTTTCAGGACACTAGGTGTATGGAGTCTTTGTATGAACCGTTGCATCGCAGATTGTCAAGAAATGCAATGGCAGTTTCCGGGACTAGAGTCCTGATATGAACCCTTGCATCGCAGAGTGTCATTTGGAGCACTGGTATATTTCAGGACTTTACTGGTCGGTTAGTCTGGACTTTGATGTGCAACTTAAATAAAATCACAAGTGATCGGCCGTTCAATAGAATGAGCCTTACCCTTCGATTTATTGATTTTTCAAGATTTGCAAGTATTTTAGACGTGTCTAATAAATCTCAGATGTAAATGCGATAACAAGATCTCTAGTTGGCGTAGTGACTAAAGCACCCGCTTCTTAAACGAAAGATCGTATGATCGATTCTCGTTACCAGTGCATTTTTTTAAATTTTGTATTTAATCGTTATGGAAAATAGATATCAGCTGCTATTCTGCTCGCTAAGTATGCAAAAAACTGCTGCAGGAATTAGTAGACATAGTGAATGCAAATGAATAAACTAATCCAAAAAGAGGAAACAAATAAACAAATTGGCTAAACCGTGTGCTCCTAACGTAATGTAACGTATCCGAGGTTAACGTTAAATTCATTTACACATATTAGTAACATCGATGCAACACGAATCACAGCGAGATGTACTGACAGTTTTCAGGACTCTGCGACACTAGTGTCCCGAAAAGAACCATTGTATTGCAGAATGTCAAGAGACGCAATGGCTGTTTTCAGGACTCTATGACCCTATAGACCTGGTATGGACCGTTGCATCGCAGAATGTCATATGACGCATTGGCAGCTTTCAGAACCCTTTTAATCTTTTGGTCAGAAGTTTGTTGTGCACTTGAAATAAGACGACCCGTTATCGGCCGTTGATTCAAATTGGTCTTATTCTTCTGTTTACCACCCCGTGAAGTTTTGCAAGTATCCAAGACGTAGTTAATATATCTCAGATGTAAATGTGTTTACACTTACTTTAGTTGATACAATGGCTATAGCATCCACTTCGTTCGCAGAGGGTCGTATGAACGAATCTCGCTACCACACACATACAGTATCATTTTCACATTCAATTATTATACTAAATTGTTTGTTTCGGAACTCGGTTACTAGAAATACTGAATGGTATTTCTATCACAGTCCAATCATTAATTTTTAATTATTTACGTGAAGTTCATTTGTCGTATACATGTGGTTTGCATCTCACCTCTCACCTCCGAAGTGAAACTGTCTGCGGAAATGTTTGCACCTAAACAGTTTGTTATTGTCGAACAAACAATCAGAATTACAACTACCACTGCGATTATGATATCATATCATGCAACAGTTTTCTTAAGCGTAGCCTAAATAAAATGTGTCTCACAAGGAAACGTTTCGAGGCCGCCGCTTCCGATCTTGATGAAACTTCGTAAATTTAAAGTTTATCGAAAAATAAGAGACCCCTATTTTTTTATAGCGGCCCAATTTTGGTTTAAGGGGGTGAAATGGACCCCTGAATTTTCACCCCCTTCGAGCTATCTCCGAAACGAAGCGAGATAGATGAAAACTTTCAATGTACGTTTTGTTTGGTTTTTTTAGTATAATAAAATCCCCTAAACAGATTTTGAAAAAAAGCATTATTTTTCAAAAAAAAAATTTTTTTATCTAATTTTTCGAAATTTCGGTTTAGTCATGTGGACAAAAATTTAGGAAATTTTATTACAAATTCAACCATGTATGACATGATATATTTCCCTCCTACAGTTTTGCAAATTTCTAACTTTTATGTCTGATAATGAGCGGGCTACCAATGGCAGTGACGGGATAGGTCGGGGGTTATTACTTCTATGTATTTTAATGCCACTTTTCTTTTATTTAATAAAGTTCAACTTCTATGGCTCATAATTATGACAATAATGGTATTCCGTGAAAAAATGTTTGCCGGTTGTCAAGCCGGAGGACAATAAACAGCTTTTGTTTAACACCCTCCTCGCCAGTAAGAACGACGAGGACTTGCAAAATATGCTTAACGGCAATATATCGGAGGTATACCACGACACTAAGAGCTTCAAGGAGAAGCTTATAATGTTTGAACAGCTTGGAAAGTACGTCGACTTTACTCGGAGGCAGAAGGTCGCCCTGTTTCCGGTTATAAGATTACGTCTGTATCTACTTTGCGTCACAGGATTTCCGTGTAGATTATGCCTTGTATAAATTATTTGTATGCCGCTTAATTTTTCTATCAAAAAATTTTCTATTTAATCAGGAGCGCGCGCCAGTGGCCCAAGTCAGCGTTTGACGAGGGATTCCCCAGGCATTTATTTTTATTTTGTCACTCAGTATCAAATACTCGGTTTCATGGGCGTCCTCGACGCATGTGAAATCATCTTTCACACACCAATTCGTAAAAAGGTGCGCAGTGCGTGAAATAACCTGCGCAGTGCGTGAAATCGTCAACCTCGTATTTGACACTTAGTGACAAAAAATAAAATTCGTTATTCGGTTGTTTCGCGCCGTTCTAACGAGTGTGATTGCCGTACTCGCTTCGCTCGTGCGGCAAACTTCACACTCGTTAGAAACAGCGCTTCATGCCCTAATAACGAAAATAACTATTTCATCACATGGTTGCCCCTATTCTTGCGTATTTTGCATACTGCGTAATCAGGATGTACCGATGGGTCATCACGATCCAGTATTAAAAGAAGTACTGCATTGCTAAGGGGCGAGGGGGCTTTGCAGTGATCTTTGTCCGTCAATGCGCGTAAGCGATTTGTCAAAATTGCTCCTTTTAACGACTAAATGAGTCAAGGCCAAATCCTGCTTCCGAGACGCTGAAAATGCTGCATTATGACGTTTTGAAACGATGTTTGACAAGGAGTCCCATTTGTCATGACAACTCGGCAGGATCAGTGCAGTTTCCTGATTTCAACTGTCTAAATTCAATTCGTGCGTTACAACTTTAATGACATTAGTTCAACGTCATCGTTTGTTGTACAGTAGTATTAGAAGAGCTTGCCAACAGCATTGTAATTGTAAACGAGAGAATACATAGGCTTTGCCTTCTTTTTATATAAAATGCAAAATATGGCTTAACTACTGCAACGACTTAAGATTCAATGCTACCCGCGTTACGCAGGAAATTCTTATTAGAACGTTTATTGTACCGTAACAAATATAAAGATATTAGATTATTTTTTCATGTTAGCTTCTGTGCATATGGTTTTCCTTTACTTCTAACATGCACACTTGGCTTTGGCACTTATCTACTTCTTACATCCTGTCTTTCTACGATTCTTTTGAATTTGGTTTGATATCCACGTTTTCACGACACTCGGTGAACGATTGGCTAAACAGGAATGCCGACGAATAAGGTTTTGGATATCTTTCAATGAAGGGTAGACTTCAGTTTTTATATTGTTCTGGAATAGTTTCATGGCTGCTTCCTTTTCATCAGCGGTCCAGCGTTTCTTAGGTTTCACTTTACCGTAGGGGGATGCTAAAGTAAGAAAAAAAAGATTTCATAATACTTTATCATTGAACATGTTTTGCAAAGTCTTGTATTTCAATCATTCGTCTCAGAACTTACTAGATCGCTTTTGTAATTTCTGTTCATTTCCGTGGGCAGAGTTCAGCTTTCTCTTCTTAGTTCTTCTTCGAGGTTCCTCCACATCTGAGAAACTATCATCTGAAGTTTCCGAACTGGTGTTTCTGCTACCAGAGGCGTTATCGTTTTCGTCGACAGCATCGAACGTCCTGTTAGGCGATCCCTCGTTGGAAACTGCTTTTGAATTCCAATCATTTTTAGATTAACAAACACTAAAACTAAAATACAATCGATCCTGCTAAGAATTTCAGTTTCCACTTGTTTGTGCCAAGATTGGGATAGATTTCATATGCATGTGAGTACGAGTTGATACGTTCAAGTATATGGAATCATATTGTAAAAGAAGCGAAACTCCACATGTTTGTCTCTCTCACATTTATGAAAAGGATGCCCACTGCTCTACGAAAGCCAACCAAATCCACATACAAGTACATCCCTACGTTTTTAGCAGGGTAAATTATTAGCGCTTAATAGATAATGGTACAATTAGCTTGCAATGGTCGTGCATTTACTAACTAGTGACTATTCTTGTTTTCTTCAAGATACTGCCACTCCTTTTATGATTTCCTTTCTTTGAAGGTTGCGTAGCGGAACAAGGATGGGACGGTAAGGGAGAAACGGTTTCGTTGTGGGATCCGCAAGCTTCGTGCTGAAGAAACTGTATTTCTTCATGGTTATCAGAATCATCAGTCGCCTCTTTCTCGCTCTCATCACCTCCTTGTGCTAATTCTAAGACTCGAGACATGCGTAATATTTCCCGGCTAATTATTGGTTGTCGGTAATGTTCCCTGTGGATTTTTTCATCATGTCCCATAAAGTTGGCTACATCCGCCACTTCATTTTCGGTTAAATTGAGATTTATGCAATTTGTCGCGATGTGTTTTCTGAGTTTAGTTCCTCTCAAATTATCGGGGAGATCAGCTCCGGAGTCTTTTGCAAACTTTCGCATCAAGTTGCAAGCCCTTAGATACTTATGTCTTGATTTTTCGTAGCCAGGAACCCCGAAAATGTAAGGATTTTCAGAACGTATGCCTGCATCCTTCCTGTGCTTCAGAATCATTTCAATACACTCCAGCAAATCTGATGGTAAAAGAACGGGCACTGTTCGGTTAAGTTTACCACGTATTACAAACCGCACATATTTTCTTCCGATCGCTTGTGCATCTGCTGACAGGTTTTTCAAAAGATCATTGCCAATACGTTCATGGCTATTGAAATCTTCCACGAAAACACGTTCTATTTCTCCAGCCCTGCGACGGTTGAAAAGCTGCACAGACGTTAATGTAGTTTCCGCTAGAGTTAACCAGGCATCATACGTGAACCCTTTCTGCAAACTTTGACAAGCTGAATTTCTTTTCTCTCTCAAGTACGTATGTAGCTTCTGAATGTCTTTTGCGGACGGAAGTTCAACTCGTTTGCGTCTCTTTGCCTGAGTTTGCGTTTCGGCAACCGTCTTGTTCACGCTGGTGGCTATATCCTCCACTAAAAGCTTCAGGAAATCATCCGCGTTTTGCTTTCCATCTTTGTCCTTCCTCTTAATGCAATCGGTTACATAAAAGTGCCCAATTTTCTTTATTAGAGAACCAAGAGTGTAAGCAGTAGATGGTGCTTTATACGTGTTCGTCGATTCGTCAAAACCAGCAACTACGTTAATAGCGAAAATAATATTGTCATAGAATTGAGGATCGTATAAATCTGCCATTTCAGTGACTGCTGGATTAATCTCTTTCAAAGCAATTAAGAAGCGTCCCAGCAGTCTCAGGTTAGCTCTGATCAATTCATGTTGATGTTGTAGACGATATTTGCAGCACATTTTGTTGCCATAGAGAATTGCCAGGCGGTCATATCGGATATTTCTCACAATTTCATCCTCTCGCAGAATGGGAAAAACGTCCCTCCTCAAAGTTTTTGAAGCTTCTGGGTGAATACGACCGATTATTTTGCGACCCATTACCGTTAGCGTTCTATTCTTTTTGCCGCTGTATCCGAAGCATTGCTGGGCATGATGTCGGATATTATTGTTGGCAAAGAATCCCTTACAATTCTGACACGCTTGAAAATCTCTGGCAGATTTAGGCCTCCTTTCATTAGGCCGTCTGCAGACAATCAGTTCCCCGTCATTTACGTCATTCTGCGTATTAAAGTAGAACTGCGAGTTCTTTCGTATAGTATCGATAATCTTTCTGCGTTCTGCGCACCCTTTCTTCAACACAGAGAACTTTTTAACGTCTTGTTCGTCTTTGTGAACTTTTTCTAAATGTCGAACAAATTTACTTTGAAATTTGTTGCAAAACATGCAGAAGGTTCTTTTCCCTTGACCTCTATTACCAGTGGATACTTGAACAAACATGTCCTTGTCATCTCGCACGCAATCTCCTGGTCGATTTGTCATCAAAGACAAGTCAATTGATGAAATTTTGGAAACATTTCTATCGTTTCCTCTCGACTTTACACTTGAGTCTGTGGTTTCATTTGAGCCTTGCACAATTTGCCCTTCATCGATGCAATCGCTGCTTCCCACTCCTCGAAGTGACACGTTGGAATCTGATGAACCGGGTACATATTCCGTGTCTCCATGGCTGTTCTCTTCATCGCTGTTCTCTGACGTTGAACTCCCTTATAAATTAAAAATAACCGAAATCTCTGGAATGTCTTATCATTCAGCGAAGATTCTTGTCATTTTATATTTCTTTTTCGTTTAATAAATCTAACTATTAATAAACTAGTAAATCAGTAAAATCAGTTAACCAACAAACGTGTAAAATTTTAATTTATAAACAATAAACTACGAAAGAACTTCGACGCATATTTTGAGAAATAGTGTAAAACCAATAATTGTATATTTAGATTTCATGATAATGTCATTTTTCGGTTTAACTTACCGACACTCCTTTCAGAAGCAATTGGGCTCTGTTCTACAGATGTGCTGGCCGCCTGAATTTCAGCAGCATCTTCTGGGAATGACGTTCCCTCCTCTATTATATTAACCGTAGAACTGTTTAACATATCTAGTAATAGATAGTCATTTGATTTGGAAAAGAAAGTTTCAACATTCGTAATGTTCAGTTCCTCGTTGACTATACAAGAGAGGTCGGTGATACTGTTGGAGACGTGGATTCCTGCGACAGAACTTGCGTGAACAGGATGTTCTGTTACTGCGGCTGTTTCCCCCTTCTGACACAATAAGGACATTTCAACATCAGACTCCACTGCATTTAATATTTCACACCGTTCTGAAGCGTCGGTAATGTTTCCAATCAGAGTTTCAAGCACATGAGTACATGAGCCCTTGCTTGAATTGTTGTTAGATGTGATTGCAGATTCGCCTGGCATACTATTACCATCCAAGCTATTGTACAGGTCAGACGAAGTAACTGATACTTGTTTATCCACAACGAAGGTTGCATCACGATCATTCGGGAATTCTCTTGATTCTTCAGCTGACTTCTCGATGGTTGACGCACTACTGATATCAGCATCGTAGAGAGTGGTTTCAATTTTTGGCGTTATTTTTATCAGTTTAGGCTTTATATCTACAATGCTGGTAACTGAATGTTTCGCGGCCTTCGAATCACTTCTAGCATGTATAGGCTGAAGTGCATTGTCTGATTTTGCTTTTGCGGATTTGGGGCATGCAGTAGACTTAACATCGGTAGACGTAAAAAGAGCCCTGCGTACTTTAGCTTTGGAGTCAACGGGAGGTTCATGCCGAGGAAAATTATTGTCGGACTTGTTTACTTCAGATTTCTTACATGTGCTTGACGAGTCAACAGTACTGAAAAGTGCTTTGTTGTTGATCAGTTTAACTCGAGGCGTTATCCCTTTCTTCTTTTTGTTCATGACGTCTTGCAAAACCTGAATATCAGCTACAATGGAACAAAATTATCTCAGAAGGTTCAGCATATAGGTGAATGATGTAACTATATCAGTTAAAGAGAAAATAATAAAACAGGAAATATAAACAAAGCAATAATTCATAAAGTACGTTCATATTGCACAGATAACTAATTAACTTCAATTTTAAAAATTCCCTAAATAGCCTAATGTACTTTGCAGATTAGAAAACACCTCCACTTATCTCTTCGGAACACTGTTACGCTAATTCTGTGAAGACAAAGATTGAAATTTAATTAAAATCTAACGCGTAGAGGATATAATTTAATGCACATACTATTCGCAAGGAATAGTTATTATTTCCACATTTTCACATTGCTTAGTTATTTAATCGAGGTGCTTTCTAAATTTGATAGACACATTAATTATTAAGAACAAATAAGTGCATACGTTTTGAAGATAAATATGAAATAATATAAATTATTTGAGAAATGTATTAATCAGCATCACATTCTATATCCTCTTAACACGTCAGCACTCGCGCTCCCGTCTCACCGTTCTTTACTCGCGTGATGAGAGATTCTCTCACGGCTGTGCGCGCAACGTATTTGACGCGTAAATCTTAGTTGGTGGGCGAGGGAAATTATTGTAAATTTTTTTAGATAGGTAATATATTTTTTTATGCAAAAAATGGACTGGGCATGTTTTTTTTTAATTTTAAAAATAAATTTCAAGAATTCCAAATAAGTGATTTATTATGCTTTTTTTTCTCATAAATTATTTAACGTGTTTAACACATTATAAACATTTTTAGTTAGATAAATTAAAAAATGCAAATATTTATTTTCCTCGTTTCCTTCCAGCCGCCAGCAGTGGCGAGAATTGTCGAATGCTGCCGACTACGCGCGAAGGCAGCACGGCTCCCAGCCTACTTTACTCGCGCCGTGAGAGAAACTCTCACACTTTTAGTTTCGCGTCAAGAAATAGTTATTTTCATTATTAGGGCGTGAAGCGCTGTTTTTAACGAGTGTGATGTTTGCCGCATGAGCGAAGCGAGTACGGCAATCACACTCGTTAGAACGGCGCGAAACAACCGAATAACGAATTCTATTTTTTGTCACTAAGTGTCAAATACGAGGTTGACGATTTCACGCACTGCGCAGGTTATTTCACGCACTGCGCAACTTTTCACGAATTGGTGTGTAAAAGATGATTTCACATGTGTCGAGGATGCTCATGAAACCGAGTATTTGACACTGAGTGACAAAATAGTTATTTTCGTTATTAGGGCGTGAAGCGCTGTTTCTAACGAGTGTGAAGTTTGCCGCACGAGCGAAGCGAGTACGGCAATCACACTCGTTAGAACGGCGCGAAACAACCGAATAACGAATTCTATTTTTTGTCACTAAGTGTCAAATACGAGGTTGACGATTTCACGCACTGCGCAGGTTATTTCACGCACTGCGCAACTTTTCACGAATTGGTGTGTGAAAGATGATTTCACATGCGTCGAGGACGCCCATGAAACCGAGCATTTGACACTGAGTGACAAAAACAATTTTTTTTTAGAATTTGACTGAATATTTTTGTTTTTAATTTACATTGAAAGAAAGAGGAATAGTTGTTTAAGGATAAAAAAATTCTCGAAGCATTTGGATGATTTTTGTAAAAGTTTCCTATACCGTAAAAATTTGCGTGAGAGAAATGCTTATAGCGCGAGTGCTGACGGGTTAATAAATACTTTTTGAACCAACAAAGCTACGTAAATATCGCATACAAAAATTATAAAATTATACTCACAGTTAGCTGCTAATATTCGAGCAGGATATCTCCTGTTATTTGAATATTTCACGCAGCATGTATCGCCATTCCTCGAGGTTATGTGCGATTCCCGGCAGATGAAATACTCCCCATCATCGAACTTCACTAAAGTGAACATTTCAAATTTTTCACATTCGCTGTATTATTAATGTGGTTCACGAAAAATAGAAGCAATATCTTCCAAAAAGCCGGATAAATCCAAACTCTTGTCACTGAAAACTCTGCCGCATTCAGATGCGTTGCTATAGGGCGATTGGGTAACTGCACAAAACAGATAGAGTGCCATCTGTGGCACGCACCAAGCATTAAGCAGATGCCCGTGGTATAAGCGCTGTTTACACGTTATTTTGGATAATAATTGAAGTGTTTTACCTATGAGATTTAATCAACATGGCCTCAATTATAATAGAATGTGGATTTCAAAGCATTCAAATAAATTCTTTCCGTGGAAAATCGTTATTAAAAGGTAAATACAAGCAGCGCCACCAAGCTGGGTTTCTTGGCGAAACTTGGATGTACATTCTCTATATGTACACGTGTAACACAAACAAAAGCTACGTTTGTGGAAGTACGCTAGAGCCCTATACACGCTGCACGTGCAGGCGGCTACTAACCGTCTAGCGTAATAGAAGTCCCATCGCCCGCCCCCCCCCACTTCCATAGCTTGTATAAGTCGTACGAGTACAACGGCTAGTTTTCATTGATGCAATAAATAGGATAGTTATTTGTATCATTAACTTACAAGGCAGCTACTAATCCAGTGTAAACAATATGGGAACGTACTTGGACAAGTACTTTACAATGGATTAATATCAGCCTCGCGAATTACTAGTTAGGGGCCATCCATATATTACGTAAGACGTTTGAGGGGAGAGGGGGGGTGAGAATATTTCTTACACTGTATGTAGATACCGTGTAAACTTTATGTACAAGTATCTTACACTGGGGGGAGGGGGGGGGGGGTCAAAAAGAAGCAAAAAACGTCTTATGTAATATATGGATGGCCCCTACTACACCGACGGAAACCCACCGTTACAGAGTTATTACAGAAAACATGAAGGCATTGGCAGATTTCAGGTCCTTTTATTAAACTAGAGGTTTTTTTCTTAAATATGAAGACTAGACATGAAAACTATATGTATTTGAAGACGGACAAAATAAAAATAAACCTACGTACGCAATTTGTAAAGTAAACTATTTGTGTATTATTTCTAGATCGATACTGCGTACTGGTAAAGAGATTGTAACTCTGCGGAACAGAGCAGTAGAAAGTTAAACTACATTAAATCATCTTGGCACTGTTTCAAAAGTAGGGTACTATAGCTTTCAAATGGTGCTTAACTTAAACGTGTGGCTGCATTTAGACTACAGATAATATGCAAGAATTGGAAGACATTGCCAATTTATCAACGGCGATGAGACAAAAATTACAGGCCCTTTCTTTACATTGAAGATTTTATAGCATTCCGCGAGAGGAAGGTTTGCTTTCTCCGAAAGTTTTCAAAGAGAACTTGCACGCTTTTAGTGTCATTCTGGTTCAAATTCCTGAAATTTTATTTAAAAATTACCTAAAACCGCTGTAATTTTAAATTTTGGGGCACTACAGAATGGATTATTTATTAAGAAAACCAGAGCAACGCCTTAAAATTGGTATCTCAGCGTGGCGTGGCGATTAAGAAATTATTTTTCCACAGTTTGAAGAGGAAGATACGCCCTTTGAAACTATAATGAAGTCCTGAAAAGAGCAGATGTATCGCAGATCGTCAGGGGAGGTAGTGGCAGTTTTCAGGACTCTACGTCATTCATGTCCCGATAACAACCCTTGCATCGTGAAATGTCAAGGAACGCAATGGTACTTTTCAGGTCTCTACGTGACAGAGTCCTGGTGTAAACCATTGCACCTCATGGCATCATGTATTGCATTGGCAGCTTTCGGGACTCCTTTCGATCGGTTGATTTGTGTCGGAACTAGGTTGCCATAGTTACTGTACTGTAGTTTGAATATAGTCTGGACTGCAATTTGCACTCATTCATGTGAAATACCATTTGTCATACACTGAAAAAAAAAAGAATAGAAATTATTCTGTTAGAAGGATAATCTGAGTACGAAAGGTAAAATAGATCAAAAATTATCCTATGAAGTATAAAAATTAATTTAAGGAAGGTTAAATTTTAAACCCTGGAAGGATAATTTTTGATCTAATTTAAAAATTCGACTCAAAGCGGACGTATTTTTATCCCACGGAAGGATAAAAGTTATCCCACGGAAGGATAAAAATTATCCCATGTTGGAGAAATATACCAGAACCGGCAAGTTGCAGGTACATTGAAATTTACCTTCGGCCGGGCTTGGTCGGTTTCGGTCAGTCAATCTATATATTATATTTCGGTAAATCTAGGCCGCTAATGGGCTCGCAGCTTTGCACCTTTCTCAGAAAGGTTAATTAACGGACGGATCGAAAAATAAGCCGTCTAGGTCTCTCCGTTGCCAAACAGATGATTCGAAAAATTGGCGGAGTTTAGCATAGCATTTTTTAATGGAATGACTAGCGTTCGTAAACGATGCAACATTATATTAATCGTAACAGGCCCAAGAAGGGAGATGTTACTCCTCGGCTAGGAAGCACGGTACGCCTGAAAAATTTTTAATCAAAAGTCGAGCACCTAATTTTTTTCTTGCTTTAATCTGTTCCGTAGACCTAAACTAAATAATAAACACAGAAATTAAAATAATCCTTAGAGCCGTTTTTAGGCAAAATGCAAAAAAGTGAAAATATTAGCAAAATATTGGAAATAATATGGAAAAATGGTTACTTTGTTAAATGTATGTAACAAAAATACAAAAAATGTAAAAGTAAACTCTTTTAATATTTAATATTGAAGTACGTTTCAAATACAAACAACATATAAAACAATAAAAATTAATACTAAATTATAGAAGTTATATGTGATTGCTGTTATATTCCCTCACAGCTTTCAAAAGTCTGTTTGCGTAAAGTTCATTATTTTTGGTAACCTTATATTTAGACCAAATCTCTCTGAGCAAAATCATGGTGAAGAGATTCAACAGCTTGCTCACTATAACGATCGGTATCATGAAATATGTCATGACGCGATGTCCCTCTGTCGAGTAGCGACTCGATATAGGCTTGCGTCGGACGGTGTAGGCCACACAACTAGTCTCTAGGTAAATTTACACCCTCTGTATAACAGCGTTATTTGAAATGGAGTTAAGACTTTCTATAAAATAATGTAAAAAATTATAACGAATGTTATAAATCAACTTAATTTCACTTATTAATGATAAATGAAAACGTACTCTACACACAAATTCTTGACTTATTACGATACAATGAGGTTTTAAATGTTTGGTTCAATTCTACCCATGCTCTAGAATTGAACCAAACATTTAAAACCTCATTGTATCGTAATAAGTCAAGAATTTGTGTGTAGAGTACGTTTTCATTTATCATTAATAAGTGAAATTAAGTTGATTTATAACATTCGTTATAATTTTTTACATTATTTTATAGAAAGTCTTGACTCCATTTCAAATAACGCTGTTATACAGGGTGTAAATTTACCTAGAGACTCTAGTTGTGTGGCCTACACCGTCCGACGCAAGCCTATATCGAGTCGCTACTCGACAGAGGGACATCGCGTCATGACATATTTCATGATACCGATCGTTATAGTGAGCAAGCTGCTGAATCTCTTCACCATAATTTTGCTCAGAGAGATTTGGTCTAAATATAAAGTTACCAAAAATAATGAACTTTACGCAAACAGACTTTTGAAAGCTGTGAGGGAATATAACAGCAATCACATATAACTTCTATAATTTAGTATTAATTTTTATTGTTTTATATGTTGTTTGTATTTGAAACGTACTTCAATATATTAAATATTAAAAGAGTTTACTTTTACATTTTTTGTATTTTTGTTACATACATTTAACAAAGTAACCATTTTTCCATATTATTTCCAATATTTTGCTAATATTTTCACTTTTTTGCATTTTGCCTAAAAACGGCTCTAATGATTATTTTAATTTCTGTGTTTATTATTTAGTTTAGGTCTACGGAACAAATTAAAGCAAGAAAAAAATTAGGTGCTCGACTTTTGATTTAAAATTTTTTCAGGCGTACCGTGGAAGGCGCATGATGAGTCAGTGCCTCCGGAATGACTGAGTACTTTGTACTTACCTATTTCGGGCATTTCCAGAAGTCCCGTTTGCCCTCGCTACCTGCGGTACGTCCCGGTCAGGAAGGCGCACGATGCGATAGTTCGATTCCAGACTTCTAGCGAGACAGTCGCTAACAACGCTATACCCGAAGGCATCACGGTTGATAAGTCCACAGTATTATTTTTAGTAGTTGAATAAATTTACGTATGTAAAAATTGTGCCTGATTAACTAGTAATAATTAAGTGTTTGATTAATTGATCATTTCTGTGAATCTATTTATGTATTACAATCAATATTGTATTGAACTTATTTTATAATATTAATTGTAATAGGTACATAAATAGAGGTTCACAGAAATTATCAATTAATCAAATGCTTAATTATTACTAGTTAATCAGCCACAATCTTTACATACGTACATTTATTCAACTACTAAAAACAATACTGTGGATTGGATATTAATCAATTTATTTTGTCATTTTTTAAAAGTAAATAAAGACTGGAAAACCCACTAAGCACTTTTTCTAAAGACCAGTCATTCTGCCTGGTTTTGGTACAAACAGGTATTTTTAAATGGCTGATTGCGATAAGGTTCTATCTTGCAAGCAAATCTTACAGCAAGCATAATTCTCGGTACGATTTCTACCTGGGTCAGTAAAAGGAGATAGTTTGATTTTTGTGTTTTTTTTGTTACGCGAAATGATTGCGTAAATAATAATAATAATAACAGTAATAATAATAATAATTTATACTCACTGGAAGGTTAAAAATTATCCTCTTTGGAAGGATAAATCTTATACTCCTGTAGAAGGATAATTTTTGGCCGAAGGTTAAAATTTATTCTTCGGAAGGATAAATTTTCTACTTCTTTAGAAGGATAAATTTTGGCCATTGGAAGGTTAAAATTTATCCTTTGGAAGGATAAATTTTATACTCCTTTACAAGGATAATTTTTAGCCATTCCCGATTGGATAATTTTTACTCCATTTCCCTTTCGTACTCAGATTATCCTTCTAGGTATAATTTTTAATCTCACTTTAGGATTAAAATTTAGTCTTTTTTTTCAGTGTATGCATGTGGTTTTAATCTTGCTTCTCCAGTCCATTGTGGAATTAATTGGGAAGGTTTCTGCCAATCAATAGATTGTCATCAGCAAACAAACATTCGGAATTATAGTCAGAATTGTGATTGCGAAACTAGTGCAATATTTTTTAACGCAGCCTGTATTATAAGTGTCTCAGCGTTACTAGATACATATGGGTGTTAGTAATTCGAGTAATATAATTTTGTTTGCTCGCATGGTGGGCTTTTCTTCCATTCTTATTTCAATCTAATTACGTCACTCAAATTCGCGAATGGAGCAACATCGGCAATTCTATTAAATTTTGATGTGATCAGAGTGAACTTTGCTCTCTTGTCCCTATATATGTACACATTGGTAGTTTTCAGGACTCTGTATTAATGGAGTCCTGAAAAATGCCTTTGCATCGCAGATTGTCATGAAAGGTATTGGCTGCTTTCAGGACTCTACGTGAAAATGCAATGAGGTTATATCTCATGATGCCATGTAATGCATTGACAACTTTCAGGACTCTTTTCGACTTGTTGGTTCGTGTCGGGATTCAGTTACTAGAAATACTAAACCGTACTTCTTATTAATGTCTGAACAGTAATTAGCAGTCATTTAAGTGATGTACCATTTGCCGTGTGCAGGTGGTTTGCATCTTACTTCTAACTGCGTCTTCCAGAATATGCAAGAGTAGAACGTTATCAGGATTCCTTGTTTCCTATATATATCACAGTATCGTCATATGAATATTCGATAAGCTGGAATTGAGATAGGAATAAACATTTACCATTTTCTCATTAGTAGAAGGAAATATTTATTTGTGTAGTGTTATTGTTAGGTTATATTATTGTAAAGTTATATTCTTAACCATTAATATGTTACAAACATGTCGAAGATGAAGAAGATGTGAGGAACGGAACCAATATTTGATGTCAATATTCTGAAATATTACAGCTAAAACGCATTTATATGTAAGGATACTTTTCAGGACTGTCCTGAAAGTATACGATATATAGAAAAATCTTTCAGGACCGTCCTGAAAAGCACCAAGTGTCCCGGTAATATACGTTGCGTACCTAAAAAAGACCTGAAAACTGCCATTAGATATATATATATATATATAAATAATTTATATATATATATAAATAATTATTAAATTTATTAATATAAAACCATATTTATAATTATTATAAAAATCAATCATTAGTACAAATATAAAATACTTTAACCCTTATGTGCACACCCGGATACCCGGGTGTCCACCTTGTCATATTTTTGCCCATAACTCGGAGAAAAATTGAAATACCGGCCTGGGCCTCAAGATCCCCATTATTTGACTCTTTTTGAAGATAAAAACACAATCGTAAATTTTTTTCAAATTTTTTGAAATATAAATAAACGGCGTTGAAGTTCATGTGCTTAGCGGACACACCCGGGTACCCGGGTACCCACTAGATGAAAAATGGCATTTCGAGTCGGGAATAAATTAATATCATCGATGAATCTTTCATTGAGGTAACAGGGGTTAATGAATAAATAATTACAATAATTTTCAAGGTATATTAGAGTATATTTACATTCCTCCAGCGCAATCGATACATCTGATTGTCGATGAACAATGCTCATCGCAAACAGGTTTCTCGCAAACTGAACAAGATTTTCGTGTTTTCCGGCGTCTTTTGATCGTTTCTTTGTAGCATATATGACAAGAACCTATAATTTTCTTCCTGCCTGTACTGTCTCGAGGTTGAGCTTGCCTTTCAGGAATAGTGGAAGGACCAGCCTATGCCTCGATCACGCTTTCAATCGCAATTTTCGTGTTGAAGTTGCGCATTATTTGGCCATTCGCAGAACGATCCTCAATAAAGGGTTTCCTAGTTCTTCGCCCAGTTGACGCAAGAGAATACAGATTATTCCCCTCTATACACGCCAGCGTAGTACATTGCATATCGGTTGGCGCTATCGGATCCAAGATGGTTCCCTAAAATTCGGTGACAATGCCGACAGCCCAGACACGAACCAAATAGACGTTTCGGTCCGAAAAACATCGGTCATCTCAATAATGGTGAATGTGACAGACGCTCTGAAAGATAACTTGATAATCGTTTGGATTTTTTTTCGAATAATCAAAATAGTGAACGGAAGCAGTGTCATTTTTCTCTGGTTGCTTGTGCATAAAGAGTAGGAAAGGAGACATCAGAATCTCAGAAGAAGTGCCATCAGATAAGTTACTTTCTAACGGACCGTCTTAACCTCATTTTGATAACCACAAAGATATTTGTCCTTCATACGTTATCAAAATGAGGTTAATACGGTGAGTTAGGAAGTAACTTATCTGATGGCACTTCTTCTGAGATACTGATGTCTCTTTTCCTGCTCTTTATGCACAAGCAACCAGAGAAAAATGGCACTGCTTCTGTTCACTATCTTGATTATTCGAAAAAAAATCCAAACGATTATCAAGCTATCTATCGGAGCGTCTATCACATTCACCACTATTGAGATGACCGATGTTTTTCGAACTGAAATATCTATTTGGTTCGTGTCTGGGCTGTCGGTATTGTCACCGAATTTTAGGGAACCATCTTGGATTCGATAGCGCCAACCGATATGCAATGTGCTACGCTGGCGTGTATAGAGGGGAACAGTCTGTATACGTCGCTGATTACTTTTCTTTCGAATCATCTTGTTGTTCTCATAATATATTATATACGAAGCAAGAGCGCCTACGTCTAGGATATTGAAAAACATAGCAAGCGGCCATCTCTGAGTGCGCCTGTGCATGATGTATCGAGTAACCATTTGATCCATAATATCTACATCAGTTTTATATCTATTATAATAAGAGATCATGTGAGGTTTTCTCTTTCTATCGTCATTCACAGCAGCATCAGAGTGCATTGTCGATAGTTTTGTTCTTCTTGGGCAAAATTGACCGCGTGCTACCTGTGTAGCGCTCGGAGACCCTACCTCTATTTCTTTTCATGGGAGTTGTAGTGGGCTAGGGAACTTGGAAATGGCTTAAATAGTTTCTATTAATGTTTATTTAATGAAGTAAATTGATTCCAAACGATTCCGTTTATGTGAAAATTCAGAAATCGAGAAAAACCAGTGGTGGGCACCCGGGTACCCCGGGTGTGTAACGATGTGGTAAAAGTTGGGTGTGCACATAAGGGTTAAATAGGCCAGGAGTGCAAAGGGTTAATTTACTTACCGAACTGCTTTTGTGCCGCTGCTTTGCGGTTGATTAAAATTTGCACTAGACGCTAAATAGTCGCACACCATTTGCACATCAACACTCGGTAAATTGTGAGAATCGGCCTTCTGATATCCTTCTTGCATTTTGAAGTTCTGAGTTAGACTACGAATTCTGACCAAATAAATGCGGACAACTGCCATTCAATTTCTGCATGTTATCTGCGGGCGCATGGGTGGGCGGAGCGTTCGAGCTTAGAAATGACGTCAGACCAATTGGAAATCGTTCCGGCGGATCGATAAATGCCCTAACTTTATTTGTTCATAACTGCGAGTAGAGTTGTTATTTTTTCAAAATTTTTTTTTGGTCGATTTCTGAGCCTCTTAGTTTTCATTTCAACCTGAAATCATATTTTTCTATTTTTTTCCGAACCCCCCTATTCTGGAAAATTAAGGACCGTGATAAAAATGTCCAGACATTACAGTTGTTTAGAAATCGCGCGTTCAACGAAAAAATAAATACACGTGATATCTCTCTCACTATACCCCCTTCCCCCTTATGATATTTCGTGATTTTTGCCCCCCCCCCCCCCCCCTTCGAACCTCACGTGATTAATGGACGACCCCTTTCGCTTTAAAATGTCCTTTAGTTCGGGCATAGTAAACGATTTTCGATCGATTTCATCCATCGAGCATTACTTTGTAAATCGTACGCGTTTACACGCATCGTTCGTCGTTTGCTTTTTCGACGTTCAACGTTCGTCTTGCATTGTACGTCGATCAGTGTTCGTCATTTGGCTTCTCTCCTTTTACTGTTCACTCGAATCACGTCTCACGTATCCCGGTTCAGCCTCCAATATTTGTGGTCTTTTTCCTCTCGTCGTCGGGTCGAAACATAACTCGTTCGGAAACAATGAAAATGATGTCCTTTATTAATTAATACAGTTTTTCGTTATCTTTCGTCCCAAGATGGGAGCTTCCTCGCCTCGAGTCCTCGCTCAACTGCCCCCACACCCGTCATCGAGCGTGCTCTTTTTCTGGCGCGCGTTTGCTGGCTCGGCGCGGCGGCTGCGCGCGGTAGTTCGCTGCTCGATCGCTGCACATAGAGGTATTTTGCCTTCCTAGCCGGACAAAATTATGTTTTTATTTTTTTGTTGTGTACTGGAGTTTCTGTTGGTTTGTGTATCTAAATTAGTTGCTTGAGTCAGTTCATAACATAACAATAATGTTTATTTTTAATTTTTGTACAGAAAATAGTAACATTTGTTACAGATAAAATACAATAATAATTTTCACATGATCTGTTTTTATATCCTGCATTAATCAGATGATGACGAGTGCCAAAATTACTCAGGCGAGTCCTCCGCTTCGTCGTCTTCCGATGCTTCGGAGTTCCAACCTACAGAATAAAGGAGGCCCTAGACGGTCAATCATTTTGATCAAATGCTTGAATCAAGCGATTGATGTGCGCACCAATCAACTTCAGTGAACCTTTCAATCTTTTTATCAAAACTTAGTCATAGTTCAGTTTTCGACTCGGCTGGTGGTTCGAACAATGATGTCCAACACGGATTTGGCCTTTCTAGCATTGACGTTGGTTGTCGTTAAAAAGAAAGACCAAAAGCGGAAACGACGTTGGTCCAAGGAGTGGTACAAATTGAGAAATCGTTTCACTCATGAGAATTTACTTAATTTCCTACGCGTTTCCGAAGCCGATGATTACAAAAACTTCATCAGAATGGACGAAGGGAGTTTTGATTTTCTATTGCAATTGATACGCCCCAAAATCGAGAAAAAGGATACTAATATGCGTGAAGCGATTCCTGCAACTCAGAGACTTTCCATCACATTAAGGTATCTGGCTTCTGGCATGGATGTGGAAGACCTGAAATTCTTGTGCGCCATTGCTCCTCAGACTCTGGGACTCATTATAATGGAAACTTGCTCAGCAATTATAGAGGCATTAAAAGAGAACATTCAGGTATGTATCTATATTTTCTTTAACCTTTAATTTTATTATATAAAGTACAAATATAGGTATAAATAAATTATTTCACATTGAGGTGAAAGATGAAAAAAAATCAGCAGCATTTGCGTTCTGAGAGGTTTCTTGATATTGTTGTTGGTGTGCTGAAGTGGGAGAAGGCAAAGGAGAACTGTAAACTTGTGGTGCCGAGTTGGGATATCGTTGCATATTGTGACTTGAATAATTAAAAAAATTAGGCGATGACGACGAAGATGTTGGCGAAGGTGACCAACGTGGATACATTTCAAAACGTAATCCGTCCCTTGTCAAGTTTCCCGATTCTGCTTCAAAAAGCGTGTCGTTAATGATTTTTTCAGCGAAGCGTCTTTGGTCAGGAAGTAGCCTCTTTAATTTAATTGCCCAGCCCTTAGCTAGTATGTCCTCTTCTGACTCGGGCCTCTTAAAATACTCAGTTGCTAATCCCACCAGTTGTTCAGTGGAATCTGACTGAACTTTTCTTTTCTTTTTTGGTGGAAGTGGAAGGGCTTGTTCATTGAGACTAGGTGGAGCAGCTTTGTTGGAAAGGGACTCTTCACTTTGGGAGGCAAACTGTGACTGTGGGTCATCATCAGACAATGGTTGCTAAAACAAAAAAAATAAATTGATAAATTAATGAAAATGATTGAAAAAAACTTATTAGTTCACAAATACGTTCAATTACATGTACCTATTTATTTCTTGTGTTACTACTAAAATGTTTATGCAACGATATCTCAACTCGGCACCACAAGTTTACAGTTTTCCTTTGCCTTCTCCCACTTCAGCACACCAACAACAATATCAAGAAACCTCTCAGAACGCAAATGCTGCTGATTTTTTTTCATCTTTCACCTCAATGTGAAATTGAAACAAACTATGGAGATAATACTAAAATTTTTGTTTCGTATTGTTAAAGGTTCCTAAATCTGAAGAGGGATGGAAGCAAGTCGCACAGGGATTCGAAGATCAATGGAATTTCCATAATTGTATCGGTAGCGTCGATTGCAAGCACGTGTTACTCCAAAAACCCTATAACTCTGGTTCTTATTACTACAATTATAAAGGTTCCTTCAGTATTGTGCTTATGGCTATTGTTAATTCCAATTATGAATTTATGATGGTCGACGTAGGAGCGAATGGTCGAGTGTCGGATGGAGGTGTGATGAAGAATACGTTGTTTTGGCAGAAGTTGTCTAAGAACCAACTTAATATACCTGATTCTCGTGAGTTTCCAGGTACTGATAAAAAGTTTCCGTACGTGTTCGTTGGAGACGAGGCTTTTCAACTAATGCCTAATTTTATGAAACCCTACAACAGAGCCTTATTGACAGATGAGAGAAAGATATTCAATTACAGATTGTCCCGAGCAAGGAGGGTTGTTGAAAATGTTTTTGGAATATTAACTAAGCGATTCAAAATATTTCAGAAAGAAATTAAATTTGAACCTAACAAAGCTAGAAAAATTGTTCTCGCGTGCTGTCATTTGCACAACTACCTGTGTACGAGAACCAGAGCCAAATATTTACAACCTAATGACGTTGATATTGAAAATCCTTCGACTGGTGCTGTGGAACATGGGTCATGGAGACAAGACACACAGTTGATGACACCACTTCAAAGAACAAGAGGCAACTCAGTTGTTGAAGCAAAAAAAGTGAGGGATGATTTCTGTGAATTCTTCAACACCTCTGGGGCAGTTCCATGGCAAAATAAGTGCCTGAATAATTAGTAACAACAAGACTAGTAGCAGTATATTTTGTATTGTTTAACGATAAAATCAATAAAAATTGAGAAACTGGTATTTTGTCTGTTATTTTATACCCATGCATACGACTAAGTAATACCTTTGAAGTATTCCAGTCAAGTAACGAAGTTTAGCATGAGAAATTTACATAATTATGTACAGCAATATAAAGTGCTTACCTCTGAAGTTTCGGTTGGTGCTACTTCTATCTGATCCTTTATGAAAGAAAGCTCCTTGTAATACCACAACGAAGGTTCCGGGATGTCATCCGTTGAAGCCCCAGACACCTTTTGTCTCTCGATTGCCTTATGCTCCCTATTGAAATTGGTTCTCAAAACATTAATTTTCTTCTTCAATTCATTAACTGTGTAATCCGGTTTTAACGCCTTCAATGCCCGTACTATTTTTTCAAAAGCAGCACTTTTTTTGTTCCTATTAAAATAGTCCTTGCTCTTTACCCTCCAGAGTTCAGGGCAATCTCTGTACAAGTCAATTAAGAGACTTATAAACTCGTGTTCTGAATTTTGCAGTTGCTGGCTCTTCCCAACACTTTCCTCTTCGTTTTCCACTGGAGTTTCGGAGAGCGGTGAAGCCTCCATGGTAGCCGCTATGTGACTGACGCAATGCTTGATAAAACCCAGCCTACACGGTCAATCGCTTGAGACAAATGCTTGAGTCATTCAAACATTCTATCAATCACCGTCAAGGCTTGGCTCAAACGTCAAACAGGTTCCTAGACGGTCAATCGTGCTTGATTCAATCGCTTGATTCAAGCATTTGATCAAAATGATTGACCGTCTAGGGCCTCCTTAAGGATCGGCGGGCTACAGCATTTCTATTGTCTCTTTTAAGGTTTCTCGAGCGGTACAGGGGCTTTTTCCCTGCTAAAAGTTAGTCCACTGAAATACAGTAACACTCTAAAGGATGTTCTTCGTGCGATGTGGCAACAATGTTTGACACACAGTAGTATGTGTATATCTGTTAAGTGCGGAAGACGGATACGACGTATTCTGCGCGAAGTCAATTGACAGGACCAACGTATTCTCCGGATTTTGTTTAGCAGCTAGAACCGTCTGTTGATAGTGCTGTCGTTGAATTTTCGCTCGTTGTAGATGTTGCATCGCTTCGTTCAACGTTGCTGTCCTCTTGTCATCTGGGGTGTTTTGTGCTCGATGAATGAGAATATTATTTTTCTGGCAGATTTCGCAAAGATCACTAGATGGACGCATTGGCGTTATATTGGGGCAGTATTTCTGCCACGTTTTCAAAAATATTCGCCTGCCCATCGGTGTCTTCCCAACGTTAGTGCAGGAAGCAGAATAATGCGCATACACCGCTTTCTTGGTCTCATGCGAAGGAAGCTTCATCACATCGTAATTTTTAAAATTTGGTAACCGACCAGGAAGTGGCATCGCGTGCTTGTCAGCATAAGCAGTGATGAACTGCACTACTTTACAGTCACATTCGCTGTACAATGTGGTCGAGCGAGCAGGTACTTCTCCTGTGAGCTTATGGACGCGAGCGGCCACACCATTCTTCACAAAGTCTTCGCGAATATTTTTGTATTTCTTTAAACTTAAACACAATGCAGGAATAGATACATTTTCTAGCAGATCGGTATTTGACGGAATTGACATTGAGAACGCGTTCTATGGATTTCGCGTAAACTGGATTCCACCTGATGGTGCTTCGACAGCTTACTTTGATAAATGTCGTTAAAACGACTGTCTTGCTGAGCGAACATCAGATGACCCTTAATGAGCACGTCGTGTTCTGCTTTACTGAGTTCTAATATCGACTGACGCGTAGATATACCGATATCACGTTGTATTTTTTCTGTACATTTCAGTGTACAACACTGAGTCGAATACATCTTCTCAATTGGGCCCTGTTATGCAAAAAGCAACCAACCCACAATTAAAAAAACTGAGATAATGTCACATACTGATCTGAAAATGTCCATACTATATTCTAAAAGCTAATTACTTGTAATTTACATATTGTGGCTTGGTTGCTTTTTGCATAACATGACCCAATTATAACTTGCTCGGTCACATCGGCTGGCAACAATTCGATATCAGCGTTACTTTCTGCGACATTTGACGGAATTTGACTAGTGCTAGAAGTAGGCTGTACACTCGAGTGACTTGTGCCAGGAATTGGAGTGGCCGGAAGACGATAATGCGAAGTAATCAGATGACTTAGCGGGATGTTCGATTCTTCGTCTTCATCGCTTTCGTCGACATCTGTCGAAGCACTGTAAACGGAATCGTTGTCATCTTTCGCCTCGTCATCACTTCCTCCGTACAATAACGCGTCTACGGAAGCGAAGTCATCCATTCTATATCAGAAAGATAGATCGTATCTCGTTGTTAAATTTACTCGATGATACTGTAGTATTGGCGAATACAACACAAAGCAACTTACATTAATTATTCGTTTCGGAATAATAGGAATACAGGCTCGAATTAAATCAAATATTATTGATGCTGAAGTTCACCAAATTACACGTCGAGGCGAAGTCATCCAGTCTAGATCAGAAAGGAAAATCGTATCGTCTTTGTTAAATTTACTTGATAACATCATTGGCAAATACGACAGAGAGCCACTTACATTAATTCTGCGTATAATACGGAACAGTGAAAGTACAGGCTTCAACGAAATCGAACGTTATTCCAACGGAAATTCACGAGAAATACTTCTAATTTCATTATTAATTTCACATTTCATTATTAATTTTACTAATTTCGATTTCGATCTAGAAGTATCGCTCAGCTATCCAATGAACATGAAAAACTCACTAATGTTAATAACAGCCGCTAGGAAGCGCTACACTCGTCAATGTCATGTTGCTAAACTTTAAACGCTTATTTCTCGAAAAGTAGTTTTCACCTATAAGGTCCTTTTCTTGGGGCACGGTCACATATAGTACTGTCGCCATTAAAATGTCGGTATATTGAAAAATAGCAAAAAGTATCACCTTATTTCTAAAACACTTTCTTATATATGGCAAAATAAACAAATCACCCCGGAAGTACCCGGAAGCATCTCATAGTCCTATATCGATACCTTACTTTGAAAACCTCGCAAGTGCAATTTCCCTAAATGTGCAGTAGCAAAGAAAAACAGTTTTGTATCATTTGTACTTAACTTTTTTAACAAATTTGAATTGTATTATTAATATGAGCATATGAGAACAATTAATTTAACGGATATTATGAAAAAACGGGCTATATTGTTCTTTGCAAAAACATACGAGGTTTTCATTTTAAATTCGGAAAAGAAATTAAAGTTACGAGGTATTCAGTAGAACTTTTCAAAAAAAATATACATTTTACTAATAAAAGGTTTATTTTTAAAAATGCATATATACAAAATTAAAATACAAACAAAAATAGACATTATTATATTTGGGTTCTTATACAGAACTATTTTTTTTAGAACTAACATTAAGGTTTATTGCATACGCTGTGCTAAAAAATTGAAATTTATAATTGCATAAAAATCAACGTAGTGCAATAATTAATGTTTATTTTAATTTTAATTGGTCATAAAAACTATGAAAATCAGGTAGCAGAGAGCTCTTTAATTCCTGCAAATTATCAAATTTCTCTGGTGATTTTTTTTTTGGCTCAGAATACAAATTTGGCAAGGAGTTATTGGAAACTGGCTTAACATTTTTATTGAAACGTTTATTTAACAAACTCCATTCGTCAGTGTGACACTCAATTTTATAAATATTTCCTTCATTGGTGTATATTTAATAGCTTGTAAATCATTAACAAGTGGGTCTCCTGTGAGCGAGGATTTTCACTTATATCTAATGTATCACCGTTTCTAACTCCTTCAATGCTATCTTTGCTTGGGTTGTAGTCAGGATCTTTATCATTGGTGCTGTTGGTATCACTGTCTTCCATATTTTCAATTTCTTCATTCCCATCGTTTTTGTCCATATCTTCGTTCGCTAAAGTACTGAACTGTTTTTCGTTATTCTCTATGTAATTTTCTGAGTTGCCTTCATATTGTGCGAGTTGAAACAATGTCGAGTCATTAGCAGGTAATAGAGGCAATAGTTCGTCATCAAACGGTACAATTAAAACATCGTCTTTAGTACTAACTACTGTTTCGTCAGTTAATTGCTTGGAATCTAGAGTACTGTTATTATTAGTACAGTACTTAGTAGGCAGCTGTGTACAAGTTTCATGTTCATCAATTGTGATACCCACTTCTTTTAGGATTTTCTAAGCTCTGTGGCAGCAACTGAAATATTTTTTTCGAACGAGAGCTCATTTGCCTGCAAAATTAAAATCAGTGCTAGTAAAACGATGTACTTTAAAATGTATACAAAAACTATACTCCGAAATATTATAGTGGCATGCGAGTCACTGACATTAATTTCGATTAATGGGCATAGTAAAACTGTTCATTATTTTAACAATTTTATTATTACATCAGTGTGTAACAACCATTAACATACAAAAAATTAAGAAAACCACTTACCCTACTCTTAATTATTTCACCAAATGTAACAAAATAATTCACACGACGTACAACCCGTTAGGGGTTAATATGTTATAACTGAAACTTACGAAGTTTTCAGTTACGATTGTCAAACGTTTAACTTACGAGGTATTCAAATTGCCCTACAGATGGCACAATATGAAGAATTAACATACGAGGTTTTAACAGAACGTGAAATATAACGTCTTTTATATGTATTTACGCATAAAACTCAATTTTGGAAAAAATTGCACTTACGAGGTTTTCAAAGTAAGGTATCGATATACAATATGCAAGTATCAGTAAAAATTGGCACTTACCCCCTTTCGTATTTCCACTCTTCAATTATAAAGTAACAGGATTCTGTTTGGTTATCTTAAGTAATGTATATCACAACAACATAATTTTTGGCGACTATTTGGTAATAATTGTGATACATTAACATTAAAAATTAGTAATAAAATAAGGAATTTAATCGGCACAGTTGCAACACACTGTTGCACGATGGTCATCGCACATGACAAGATGGCACCTATTACATGACATTTTTATTTTTCTGTCTGTGTTTCGAGAACAAAAGGCACATCTAACCCGTTTTTCAAACGTTCTAGGTTCAGGTTGTGGTGTTTCCGGAATCTCCAGTATGTCTTTAATGTAATTTTTCAGTGCCCTACTCAGCGTTGGAATTTCCAAACGTACTCTCAGCTGTGGCTCGATCAACTCAAAAGCTAGCTGATTGAGAAATGTTCGTCTATGCATTTTGTTTTTACAGTTAACCAAGTTGAACAACACTGCAGCATTGATACTACTATGATCGAGCATACCATACAAAAATCTCAGTGGCCATCGACGTGTTGCTCTAGCAGTTGTGGAACTATGACACAACTTGTCAAATGTATCAGTACCACCTTTAGTACTGTTATAATCCATTATAATTTCCGGTTTCCCCCCCTGTTTTCGGATTTATATCACTTGAGTAGTACATTAACGAAAGCAAAAGGACAACTTTATTTTTGTTTAGAACAAAAGAGACTAGTGTTTTATTACTATCAAATACACATTTACACGATCCCCTGCCCTCCCCTGCCCTACCATCAAGAAATTAAGGAGGCACTTGCCTCTTATTTCTTCTAAGTGTTCCAATCATAGTAATCTTATATTCACTAAGCATTTTCGTAAACAGTTCAACGAAGGAAAACTAGTCGTCAACTGTTATGTTTCTGTTTGTTGCATGAATGGGCTTGGAAAGTTCTCGTACATAGTATGAAGGAACAGATTCATTATTTTCAGTATTGACTTTCCCAACATGAGGTATAGCGTTAACTATATGAATTTTTTATCCATGCCCGTGGTGGGTTAAATCTTTGAAAGATTGGTGAATTAAGCACGTAATTACTCCTAATCTTAATTTATTCTTTATACCATTTTTGTGATTTCCGTATTAATCGTTTTCATTATGTTCCGTTATATACACTTCCTCTCCTACAACTCCGTAAAATACTCTTTCAATGGAAATAAGTTCATATGATTTTTTACCTCTGTTCCAGTCAAATTTAGTATATCATCTAAACAGTAATTATTTATTTCAGTAAACAAAAGTAAGGGTTTTGACGATTTTGATGTGCAACTTTAGTTTGAATATTTGACAATTGTAGAACCATAAGTAAATAGTAATTTTTTGCTTTTTTTCTTTATGTTGTTAATTATCCGACAGATGTTGATCCGAGTAAACACAAAAATAAATAATCGAAGTAAAGAATTTGTCAAAAATTGAATGAAAAATAGTATTGAATATATCTTACACGCATGGATAGTTTTTGACTTATAGAACTGCTGTGTATAGTCGAAATAAGTGACTCAGAAAGGTTTAACCAAACGATTTCTTTCTGATTCGTCTCTTTAACGGTTTCATCGGAATTTAATAAAGTCCTATTACTGCTTCAAATTTTGTCGTTCCAGTGGTGAATCGCAATGTTCACTTTGAAAGCGTTATTTTTTCGACGTGCTGTATAATTTTACTCTTTTTTTTTTACTTATTTTTTACATAGATTCAGTCGCAGCCGCGAATTTTAAATTTCCAATTTCGATCTAGAGACTGAATTCTTCAATATAGACCTCCAAACCATTTCAAGCCTTGCAAACTTATTCTTCTACGACGCTTCGCTGTTTTTCGATACCCCTCATCAGGTCGTGCATTCGAACCAGTAGTCTAATTTGTACATAAGTTATATCATCTATATCTTTTTGTGCCGTCCATCTTGCATCAACTACAATGAGAACTATTTTTGACCTTTGGAATCAATATCTCTGCTACAGAAAAAACTCCATTCTATCTCGAGTTACATAGTCGCATTATTCATTAATGCCAGGGAAAAGGTTATAGTCTAATTATTACGAGTAACCCCCAAAGGAGGGAGACCACCTCCGTTACCCGTGATTCTAGTCCAACACTCTAAAAGGCCTACTACATAAGGAGACCCTGCGTAGGAAATGCCTTCGCAAGGGCGGAACGGGAGACCAACGTTCCGAGATGACGCGTAAACCTTATAAGGGCCGGTTTTACCAACACGGTATAAACGCGGTATAGCGCTATACTGAGAATAACCAGCAATAAGCCTTATGGTTATTCTCAGTATAGCGCTATACCGCGTTTATACCTGTTGGTAAAACCGGCCCTAAGCGTTATAACGGTTGGAACAATTCGGGTATTGCTTTAACTTCTGCTGCACTCACTTCACATACAGCTACCGATCAATGTCGGCTTGCAGTACCTTAAGTACAATACAGAGCTTTCCGAAGGGATCTGTAATGCTACTAACAAATCTGACCATCTAGAAACTATCCTGGACACATCTATTTTCGAATTGGGTCTGTTAGTGGGATAAGTGGCTGGTAACTTGGCTTGTTACGCAGAAATTCGAAGGTATTCGCAGCCGTTCGAAAAGGTCAGTTAAATTGTGACGTTTTTTAATACTACTGCTAGCAGCCCAATCCAATGTTTTCAAGTCAATATCGCAGAGATTTCTCATTTAAGATTCCAAAGATGCCGAAATCTTTCTCATTCTTAGTTTTGATCACATTATGAATCGAAAGTTCGAAGGTAGCTTGCTCTCGATACTATAGTGACGAAGTGCATGTACATGTATGTACAGTAAGACGTGGAATGGTTTGGGATCTTTGTTTTTCTATTCTTTTTCTTTTGTCTTTTTTTTACAAAGACGTGCAAATATAAAAAGGGCATAAGTATATACTTTTATAGAAGTTGTCCTACACCCTTCTTAGCTAAATATAAATACAATTAACACTCGCTTTCTCGGTGAATAAATTATTGGTATCTATCTATGCAATAAAGAGCGACAATATTGTTTGGGAGATCAGTCATGAAGGAATAAGGCCACTCTAATAAGGGTAATGAAACTATGATTGCGTATTTATCGGGCACTTCAACTGCATTGAAAGCAAGACTAAATTTAAACAAGGATTGAATGTTTAAATTTAAAAAATTTGTTATTCTTTCATCTGTAACGGGATTTTATAATTTATGTTTTTTTTTGTCGTAGTTTCACCTTCCTCGTCAGTTCTACTCTACCGAAAGTTCCACGAGCATAGTCCCCGAATTCGCGTTTTCCTGAACTTTATTATCGATTAAATTCAGAAGCATGTGATCACTAGCCTCATTCCGATGGATCAGCAAATTTCTAACTCGCGAACGGCTGACACTATGTCAGGCACGTCAATATCCCGCAAGTTGCTAAGAATCTATACTGCTTGGGCTTGCATCCTGTCGTAATAATTTCTATTTGCTAAAATGTCACCATTTTGGGATCTACAGGATCATCGGGAATAATACATCCGAAATAGTTGCGATACGCTGTCTGACAAAGCTTCGGCCCTTGGCATAGTAAACATCACCAGGATCCAAGAGCTCCGGACACGAAATCGTACAATGTTCGCTGATGATCTTCACTCATACCGATGATTATCATCTGACCATACCCAGTGAACACGTTTACGTCAAATTGACGTCAGAATGACGTCATGCGCTATCAGGATTTACGTAAGAAATAAGTCACATATGTCATATATGTGTCATTATTTCACACTTCCTGACGTAAGACTTTTACATAATAAATGTGACGTAAGTGTGACATACAATTGACATCATTATGACTTAACTGACGTCAACCTGACATAATAATGATGTCATAGTGTCGTCAAGTTTTTCCCAAATACTTACGTATATATAACTTAAAATTGACTCCATTGTGACATAATTGACATCAAGATGACATAACAATGATGTCGTAGTGATGATGTCTAATTGGTCCTTTAGAATCTACAAGATTATTTACAACATATTGTAGAAAACTTCTAGGAAAGTGCGCCATAAAGATAATTAAGTAAATATACCCGTGTGGAAATCTGCCCAAGTTGGCCCAATCAGTAATTGGGCGCCAATTAGGCCCCAATTGGGCGGCCCAATTTGAATAAAATATAATAAATCGAATAGTTACAATTATTTGTTTTATTTATGTACCGGAAGTAAAAATAAATCTGGAGATTTAGAACTTATTCCGAACTTTTAGTGACTGGAATTTGAGTCAGGTGATACGATGTAGTATTAGCGTTTAGTTGGGGCTACGTTGGGCAGCCCAATCAGGCCCCAACTAAGGTACTAGTTGGGGCTACGTTGGGCACCCCAATCTGGCCCCAACTAAGGTACCTAATCACTACCCTAGCAAGAAATATTGTATAATTTTTATGATTTAATGTTAATAGCATCGCCTCAAAAACTTTACTAACTTTATTATGATGCCATTGGTAATAAATATATAATATATTTCATTCTTTGATAATTGCGTTTTTAATAATCTTTACAGCATTTTTCAAGTTGAGTGGAGTAAGATACATATAATGATAAATTGGCCATTTCTATTACAGAATAAATAAAATTCAAATCTATTCCGAACTTTTAGTGACTGAAATTTGGATCAGGTGATACGATATAGTATTAGCGTTTAGTTGGGCCTACATTGGGTACACCAATCTGGCCCAAACTGAGGTACCTAATCACTTAGTCCAAGGCACTTATCCATTTTTACCTATGCCGCAAAAAAATCGACGAGGGTAGATGATTTTTTCACGGCTGTTTAAGGGTAGTCTCCAGAGTACCGAACCAAAAGGCTTTTTTATTATTTTATTATTTTTTTTTTTCGACAAAATGACCTTAATAAAAGTTGTAGACAATAACATTCTAATCTTTGCTTTATGACTTTTTTTCTAGCTATTTTAGTTTAGGCGCTACGGCTATTTTTGTGTTTAGAAATTCGTCAGGGCCGTCCCGGGAAAAGAGTACGGCCCTGGAGAGAGGCTGAAAACGTCCCCTTTTTTCGGGACGGCCCTGGCGATAGTAGTGAATGTGACAGACGCTCCGTGTAGTTTGCAAATCGTTTGTATTTTTTTTAAATAATCGTGAATCGTGATAGTGAACGGATGCAGCGCTACTTTCCTTTGGATGCCTGGGCATACAGAGCAGGAAAGGAGACGGCAGCATCTCAGAAGAATTGCCATCAGATAAGTTATTTTCTATCTGACCATTCTAACCTCACTTTGATTGCCTATGAAGGACATATATCTTTGTGAATATTCTATTTTTTGTTTTCAGCGTCATGCGAGCACGGGAGGAATTAATGGTTTTTCTTCTCCATCAACAAGCCGTGGCAGAAAAATAGGAGATCCAATGGAATTGGATCACAATAATCAAGTAAGTACTTTATCATTATTTTTTCTCTATCGATATATTTCCTCTTTCGTACTATCACAAGTTCCAATTTATACACGACCTGTCAAACCTGAAGTGTACACGTACCTCACTTCTATTTCATCTCTTCTTCGTCTCTGGTGTAACGACGGTCAATTGGGAATCACTGATACCGATTAGGGTTCGAGGGTTATTCGTTATTCTTTCTATCACAGCATTGATATTTTGCTGCACCTGTATTCTTCTGGGACTTCCTAAAATAATTATAAAAACCCCATATAATTCAGCCCGAGCAAGTACAATATTATCGAGCTGTATCTTATCGAGATCTTTCGACATAATGATTCCGAAACGTTTTTATCGAGAAATATATATTTCTAATATATACGGTAGTGTTCACGGATATTGTAAAATATTGCAAGAATGTTACAGAAAAGTTACTTGCAAAAACGTACTTCTTGAGGTGTAAATGATGATATTTTATAATTTCCATCTTTACATCCGAGGCGAAGAAGAGATGAAATAGAAGTGAGGTACATGTACACTTCACGTTTGACAGGTCGGTATATACATTGAAACTTGTGATAGCATAATACGAAAGAGGAGATATATCATTTTTAATAATTCTGTCGTTATTATCTATAGAAAGGTTAACTCAGATTAATATAGTTTCTTAATTTCTATGTAGAGTAAGTTCGGTATATTTTAAATAGTGAAATGCTGGATATAATTGTGTTATTTATAATTTGTTACAGAAATAATGCTGCTCAATTCTATCCAGGACTCTAAATCGAATGCGAACCCGAGGGGATTTCTTTCGAACGAGGGATGATCAACTTGTTGTTCTAAGAACCAGTTGGATTAGTTCATTCGGCGAGCTGGATCTGCTGCCTGGAGTGCATGGACGTGCGTCACTTTGAATGGATGAAAATTTTCATCCTTCAATATCCTTCCAACCGTAGACTTGCTGATTCTAACCTCTGTTGCCATAGCCCGAATATTCGTTCGAGGGCTATTCCTTATTCTTTCTAGCACAGCCTCGATATTTTGCTGCACCTGTATTTTTCTGGGACTTCCTAAAATAATTATAAAAACCCCATATAATTCAGCCCGAGCAAGTACAATCTTATCGAGCTGTACCTTATCGAGGCGATCTTTCGACATAATGATTCCGAAACGTTTTTATCGAGAAATATGTATTTCTAACATACGGTAGTATTCACGAATATTGTAAAATATCGCAGGAATGTTACAGAAAAGTTACTTGCAAAAACGTGCTTTGTAGGGTGTAAATGATAATATTTTATAATATAATTTCCATCGTTACACCAGAAGCGAAGAAGATTTGAAATAAAAGTGAGGTACATATACACTTCACGTTTGACAGGTCGGTATATAAATTGGAACTTGTGATAGTATAATACGAAAGAGGAAATATATCGATAAAGAAAAAATAATAAAATAGGTACTCCATTATTGTAATCTAATTCCATTGGATCCCTTATTTTTCTGCCACGACTTTGATTGTTGATAGTGGATGGATCAACTAATAAATTTGATTTTTCTTCACTATCAACAATTAAAGTCGTGGCAGAAAAATAAGAGATACAATGGAATTGGATTACAATAATGGAGTAACTACTTTATTATTATTTTTTCTTTTTCGATATATTTCCTCTTTCGTATTATACTATCACAAGTTCCAATTTATATACCGACCTGTCAAACGTGAAGTATACATGTACCTCACTTCTATTTCATCTCTTCTTCGCCTCTGGTATAACGATGGAAATTACAAAAAATATCATCATTTACACCTCACAAAGCACGTTTTTGCAAGTAACTTTTCTGTAACATTCCTGCGATATTTTACAATATTCGTGAACACTACCGTATGTTAGAAATATATAAATATTTCTCGATAAAAACGTTTCGGAATCATCACGTCGAAAGATCTCCTTGATAAGGTATAGCGCGATAAGATTGTATTTGTCAGGGCTGAATTATATAGGGTTTTTATAATTATTTTTAAGTCCACGGTTGGGAGGATGTTGAAGGATGAAAATTTTCATCCATTTAAAGTGACGCACGTCCATATATTACAAATTTTAGTCTAGCAAGTTTCTCCTTAAAGAGTTCAGGCTCCATCGGTGTATAATAGGTGAGAGTGATTAATATTTTTTCATGTAAATTATTGTTTTTGAAATATATTTACGAAGTAAAAACCTTTCAAAGTAATGATTGCGATACATCATTTTGTAATGTTTTTTGTCAGATGCCGTAACTCGAAGGAGCAGCAAGGAAGCCCCTTCTTCAGAGAAGGCAGCCATCGAGGCCATTGGATCGGCTTTGGCTTACGCAAGGGACTGGGACGGAGGACGACGAGAAGGCAGGGAAGTCTAAGGGGCCGTCCATAACGGCGCACCGCACCTCGCACCGCACCTCGCACCGCACATCGCACCGCACATAGCCTCGCCCATAGCATGGAGCAGTGCTCATAGTGACGCCTCGCATCTAGCCTAGCCTTTCAGTCATACTAAAGTCATTCTAACAGGAACTATAATCCACTTGTCTCTAACAAATGGGGGGGGAAACCCTATGTTCATTAAAAAATTACGGACACGATGCAATTGATTTTATTGAAATCCGTTAAGAACTTGCGGCGAAATTAATTATTAAAAAGTAATTAATATTTTGATTTTATTCGGCATTGATGACGTCATATCAAGGCTCATGAGGATAATGTTTATATTAACGATAGCAAATGCGATTATCTTAATTGATATACTGATTAATTGATATATGATATCATCAATTCCGAATAAATTCAAAACATTTATAACTGTTTAATAATTAATTTCTCCGTAAATTCTTAACGGATTTCAATAAAATCAATTGCATTATGTCCGTAATTTTTTAATGAACATAGGGTTTTTCTCTCTGGGTCAGAGGTTTAAAAACATCCTGTATATATTGAACTGTATTAAGCCATTGACCTTGAAATTTTTTAATCCTTTTTCTTTAATTTTTTAACCTTCCAGCGGAAGATGAGATTTCACCTCCGTGGACTCCTCCGTGTCTCTCATTCAGAAGTCAACGCTGTTACATGTAATCATAGCAAACTAAAAACAAATTATCAATTTTAGGGATATTTATGAAGTAAATAGAATAATGTTTAATTGCAATCACTGAAATGAATGACCTACTATCGAAATAAGCAAAAACTACTCGATATCAGGCACTTATGTGAAGGAGCAGCGAAAGTACAATTTATTACCCGACTACCGGGAGAGGTTCCATCATTTAACAACCGAAAAAAAATAAAAACGGCGGGTCCAACGGGCGTGGTGTAAATAGAATACCCAGTCTAGCGACAGCGACACGCGTCGGGGTACCTCGAGTCGCAAGCGAAGAGCCACTCGACCGCGTGCTCAAATTTCAGGAGCCTCGCGGGAGGGCACGGAAACCCTCTGCCTTTCGCTCTCCTCGGACAAAGTGCAGACCCGCAATAAATTCAACTATTGCGGTGCACATGCACTTGTCCGGGGACGGCACCAATCGGACGAAAAAACATTACCTGAATCTTTTCAGATTTTTTTCACGCGCCGTTAATGGTATAAATCGATTTGAAAAATAAATTTTAACTTTAAAGAGTTTCAAGTACCTATACATGCAAATTTTTGTTTTTTCTCCATTTTTCAAAGAAAATATATAAAAATTGTTAAGTGACATTAAAAGGCATTTTTTTACAAGAAAGTGAAAAAAACACCAGAAAATATTTATTGCGCCAATGCGACAGTCGATTTTTCTTAAAAAAATTGAGTACATTTGAAATCAATAAAAACTGTGTAGAAAAAAATGTGGTAGTGGAAGGGCCATTTCTTCATGAAGAAAAAAATACTTCTTAAGTTTTTTGTCTTAAAAAATTTTTTTTTCATCAGAAAATGTTTTTTATCCTTCTATGCATCTATGCATAGAAACAAAGAACATTTTCGGATTTTTGAAAAAATGTTTAAGAGAAAAAACTAAAAAGAATTCGTTTAAAAATCAGAAAATTTTCTTTATCCGTCTATGCATAGATGCATAGAAGGATACATAACAGTCCGATTAAAAAAAATATTTTTAAGAGAAAAAACTTAAAGAATTTTTTTCTTCATGAAGAAATGACCCTCCCACTACCAAATTTTTTTCTGCAGTTTTTATTGATTTCAAATGTACTGAATTTTTTAAGAAAAATCGAGACTGTCGCATTGGTGTTATAAATATTTTCTAGTGTTTTTTTCACTTTTTTGTAAGAAAATGCCTTTTAATGTCACTTAAAATTTTTTGTATATTTTTTTTTGAAAAATTGAGAAAAAAACAAAAATTGTCATGTATACAAAGTTGTTTATGAGATTAATAGTATACTTGAAACTTTAAAGTTAAAATTTATTTAAAAATTGATGTATACCATTAACGGCGCCTGAAAAAAATCTAAAAAAAATTAGGTAATGCTTTTTCATCAAGTATGACTATGTAAATAAAAATCAGATTTTTTTGAGACCCTCATGAAAAAGGTGGCTGTCTTGACAGAGAATGCCCCACACACATATGGTAATTTAGATTAGAAGAGTAGCAGAGTGCCTGTGCAATCTGGGGTCAAAGAAGGAGAAAAAAAGTGGAAGACCATCAAATGACACTCAACAATTAATTGATGAAAAAATTAAAAGAGGGCCAGCAGCTCGTATCCCTCCAATGAATATTAGAAACGACGAAGCAAGTCATTGGATAAAATACTCGTACGATTCCTCAAGACAAAGGTGCAAGTTTCCTACTTGTGCAAAGGGTTTACCCATTTCAAATGTGACAAATGTGGAGTGTTTTTGTGCCTCACAAAAGGCAAAAATTGTTTTAGATTAGGTATTTCATTCTCAGTTTGTTCTGTAATGTTGCAAATATGCAACATAATTAGTTTTGTTAACAGTTGCATGCTGTAGTTAATATGCGGTAATTTGTTTTTTGTTTCAATAGGCGTTAAAATTTAATAAACATTTTTAATAATATTTTTCACTAATCAGATATATAATCGAATACGAAAAATAATGTTTTAATTTATTTAAAAAAAATCATGCAATGATACGACGGAGCACTGGGAGATGTGCGATGCTCGAGGCTCGAAGAAATACCAAGCTCTATTTCTTGCGCGAGGGCGATGGTACCATGCCATGTGCGAGGCGAAGGGCCGTGCGCCGTTATGGACGGGCCCATCTCTTTCCACGCGCCTATTTACCTCGCCTGTACCAGGCTAAGGGCGGTGCGAGGTGCGGTGCGCCGTTGTGGACGCTCTATTCCTTGTGCGAGGGCGAAATGTGCGAGGCGAAGGGCCGTGCGCCGTTATGGACGGGCCCATCTCTTTCCACGCGCCTATTTACCTCGCCTGTACCAGGCTAAGTGCGGTGCGAGGGTCGGTGCGAGGTGCGGTGCGCCGTTATGGACGCCCACTAAGTGGGCGTCCATAACGGCGCACCGCACCTCGCACCGACCCTCGCACCGCACTTAGCCTGGTACAGGCGAGGTAAATAGGCGCGTGGAAAGAGATGGGCCCGTCCATAACGGCGCACGGCCCTTCGCCTCGCACATTTCGCCCTCGCACAAGGAATAGAGCGTCCACAACGGCGCACCGCACCTCGCACCGCCCTTAGCCTGGTACAGGCGAGGTAAATAGGCGCGTGGAAAGAGATGGGCCCGTCCATAACGGCGCACGGCCCTTCGCCTCGCACATGGCATGGTACCATCGCCCTCGCGCAAGAAATAGAGCTTGGTATTTCTTCGAGCCTCGAGCATCGCACATCTCCCAGTGCTCCGTCGTATCATTGCATGATTTTTTTTAAATAAATGAAAACATTATTTTTCGTATTCGATTATATATCTGATTAGTGAAAAATATTATTAAAAATGTTTACTAAATTTTAACGCCTATTGAAACAAAAAACAAATTACCGCATATTAACTACAGCATGCAACTGTTAACAAAACTAATTATGTTGCATATTTGCAACATTACAGAACAAACTGAGAATGAAATACCTAATCTAAAACAATTTTTGCCTTTTGTGAGGCACAAAAACACTCCACATTTGTCACATTTGAAATGGGTAAACCCTTTGCACAAGTAGGAAACTTGCACCTTTGTCTTGAGGAATCGTACGAGTATTTTATCCAATGACTTGCTTCGTCGTTTCTAATATTCATTGGAGGGATACGAGCTGCTGGCCCTCTTTTAATTTTTTCATCAATTAATTGTTGAGTGTCATTTGATGGTCTTCCACTTTTTTTCTCCTTCTTTGACCCCAGATTGCACAGGCACTCTGCTACTCTTCTAATCTAAATTATCATATGTGTGTGGGGCATTCTCTGTCAAGACAGCCACCTTTTTCATGAGGGTCTCAAAAAAATCTGATTTTTATTTACATAGTCATACTTGATGAAAAAGCATTACCTAATTTTTTTTAGATTTTTTTCAGGCGCCGTTAATGGTATACATCAATTTTAAAATAAATTTTAACTTTAAAGTTTCAAGTATACTATTAATCTCATAAACAACTTTGTATACATGACAATTTTTGTTTTTTTCTCAATTTTTCAAAAAAAAATATACAAAAAATTTTAAGTGACATTAAAAGGCATTTTCTTACAAAAAAGTGAAAAAAACACTAGAAAATATTTATAACGCCAATGCGACAGTCTCGATTTTTCTTAAAAAATTCAGTACATTTGAAATCAATAAAAACTGCAGAAAAAAATTTGGTAGTGGGAGGGTCATTTCTTCATGAAGAAAAAAATTCTTTAAGTTTTTTCTCTTAAAAATATTTTTTTTAATCGGACTGTCATGTATCCTTCTATGCATCTATGCATAGACGGATAAAGAAAATTTTCTGATTTTTAAACGAATTCTTTTTAGTTTTTTCTCTTAAACATTTTTTCAAAAATCCGAAAATGTTCTTTATTTCTATGCATAGATGCATAGAAGGATAAAAAACATTTTCTGATGAAAAAAAAATTTTTTAAGACAAAAAACTTAAGAAGTATTTTTTTCTTCATGAAGAAATGGCCCTTCCACTACCACATTTGTTTCTACACAGTTTTTATTGATTTCAAATGTACTGAATTTTTTTAAGAAAAATCGACTGTCGCATTGGCGCAATAAATATTTTCTGGTGTTTTTTTCACTTTCTTGTAAAAAAATGCCTTTTAATGTCACTTAACAATTTTTATATATTTTCTTTGAAAAATGGAGAAAAAACAAAAATTTGCATGTATAGGTACTTGAAACTCTTTAAAGTTAAAATTTATTTTTCAAATCGATTTATACCATTAACGGCGCGTGAAAAAAATCTGAAAAGATTCAGGTAATGTTTTTTCGTCCGATTGGTGCCGTCCCCGGACAAGTGCATGTGCACCGCAATAGTTGAATTTATTGCGGGTCTGCACTTTGTCCGAGGAGAGCGAAAGGCAGAGGGTTTCCGTGCCCTCCCGCGAGGCTCCTGAAATTTGAGCACGCGGTCGAGTGGCTCTTCGCTTGCGACTCGAGGTACCCCGACGCGTGTCGCTGTCGCTAGACTGGGTATTCTATTTACACCACGCCCGTTGGACCCGCCGTTTTTATTTTTTTTCGGTTGTTAAATGATGGAACCTCTCCCGGTAGTCGGGTAATAAATTGTACTTTCGCTGCTCCTTCACATAAGTGCCTGATATCGAGTAGTTTTTGCTTATTTCGATAATAGGTCATTCATTTCAGTGATTGCAATTAAACATTATTCTATTTACTTCATAAATATCCCTAAAATTGATAATTTGTTTTTAGTTTGCTATGATTACATGTAACAGCGTTGACTTCTGAATGAGAGACACGGAGGAGTCCACGGAGGTGAAATCTCATCTTCCGCTGGAAGGTTAAAAAATTAAAGAAAAAGGATTAAAAAATTTCAAGGTCAATGGCTTAATACAGTTCAATATATACAGGATGTTTTTAAACCTCTGACCCAGAGAGAAAAACCCTATATTCATTAAAAAATTACGGACATAATGCAATTGATTTTATTGAAATCCGTTAAAAATTTACGGAGAAATTAATTATTAAACAGTTATAAATGTTTTGAATTTATTCGGAATTGATGATATCATATATCAATTAATCAGTATATCAATTAAGATAATCGCATTTGCTATCGTTAATATAAACATTATCCTCATGAGCCTTGATATGACGTCATCAATGCCGAATAAATTCAAAATATTAATTACTTTTTAATAATTAATTTCGCCGCAAGTTCTTAACGGATTTCAATAAAATCAATTGCATCGTGTCCGTAATTTTTTAATGAACATAGGGTTTCCCCCCCATTTGTTAGAGACAAGTGGATTATAGTTCCTGTTAGAATGACTTTAGTATGACTGAAAGGCTAGGCTAGATGCGAGGCGTCACTATGAGCACTGCTCCATGCTATGGGCGAGGCTATGTGCGGTGCGATGTGCGGTGCGAGGTGCGGTGCGAGGTGCGGTGCGCCGTTATGGACGGCCCCTAACGCGGAGCGTGGCATCCGTGAAGCCGAGGTGGCAACGCCGGAGGCGAGGATACGACAGACGACGGCGCGAGAACGAGTAGCTGCAGCGAGTAGTTTTTAGTCTCTTAAAGCGCGTTGCCACGAGTCGACTCAAGTCGAACGACTTGGTAGTTCGACCGTAGTCGACATAAAATTTCTTTGTTATTAGTCGAATCGAACGAAGTAGCTCGTCTTGCGACTTCATGCGATTCGACTAATAACAAAGAAATGTTAAGTCGACTACGGTCGAACTACCAAATCGTTCGACTTGAGTCGACTCGTGGCAAAACGCGCCATTTTTAACTTGCCCGGTCTGCTCACGACTTCGAGCTTGTTTTTTTTGCATAGTGTATATACAGGGTGTTACTTAATGATAGGCCGTAATTGCAAGGGCACATTACTGAATCAATTTCCAGTAGAAAGGTTCATATTAACATGTGTCCTAAAATGTCTGGTTTTCAAGATACAGGACGTCAGTTTTTAAAAAAATCGATACTTTAATAATATCTCAACAATCCTCGTGCCGATTTTGTTGACATTTGGCACTGTTATTTATTGTAATAAGACGCTAAGTTACCACTAACTAGAAGATAATTATGAGTTCCAGTGGCGTCCCGGGGGACAATCTCACGAATAATATTGACAAAAAAAGTGTACACCACTGACTTTTTAAAAAATTTTATATTTTTTTCAGATTAAGCAGCTAAAAATACAACTTTTTTGTCTCTTCAAATTATTTCGTACCTCACTTCGTTTTTGAGGAAAAAAGATATTATTCGTGAGACTGTCCCCCGGGACGCCACTGGAACTCATAATTATCTTCTAGTTAGTGTTAACTTAGCATCTTATTATAATAAACAACAGTGCCAAATGTCAACAAAATCGGCACAAGGGTCTTTGAGATATTATTTTAAAAACCGTTTTTTTTTAAATTTTGACGTCCTGTATCTTGAAAATCAGACATTTTAGGACACATGTTAATATGAACTTTTCTACTGGAAATAGATTCAGTAATGTGCCCTTGCAATTACGGCCTATCATTAAGTAACACCCTGTATATTTAAATAAATAAAGTGTATGTAGTGTAGTGTATATAGTGTATGATAGAGCCCTAAAAACTGAAGAATACGTTTATATTATTATTATTTCTTACTGTATGGCCTTGGCCTTTTACATTATTAATCGCACCCTAATCCCCCTTGCATATAAATCTATAAAATATGAAAATAGAAAATTCTTAAATTGTACTTATGAAAAACTAAGGAAACCCGCGCGTATGATTTGTATCAATCATTGTTCCGCTTGAATACGTTTCTATTTTACTTTTGTACATTTTATGAGAAAATATAAAATCGTATTAATTATTATTAATCTTATTATTCATTATTCATCTTATTATTCATTAAAAGTAACATTTCAGGTTGATTGGGCATAAATAGGGTTGCCCAATTGGGGCCCAATTGGGCGGCCCAAATTGGGCATAGGTTGGGCGGAGCGTTGCAAGCCCAACGAAAGCCCAATTGGGCACTGATTGGGCTGCCCAATTGGCGCCCAACTAGTAATTGGGCCCCAATCGGGGCCCAATGAACATTTCCACACGGGTATATTCAAACATATTTAAAAAATTTGAGAACATTCGAGTAAAGGTCAATCAATCAAGGCATGTCTAATTTAAAATGGAAAACTATTTATTAATACTCAAATTTCACAGTCATAAAAACAATAGACATTAATCTTTGTGTTTTATTGAAATAATTACAATTCAAAAAGTTAAAAAATGAACGAGGAAAATGAAAATAAAAATTAGTTTCAATCATATATTTCAGTCAACACTCATTTTAACTTTTTGAATCGTATTCCAGTAAATTAAATTTATATTAACTAAACATGCGAAATTTTTCAATTCGCACATTTATATTGTAATCAGTCACAAACAAAAATATTAATCTTTGTTTATTATCGAAATAATTGCAATTCAAAAAGTGAAAAAGTTAACGAGTGAAATAAAAATAAAATTAGTATTAATCAGATATTTAACTCAACCTTGTTTCACTTTTTGAAGAATATTACAGTAAATAAAATTTATATTAATTAAATATTGCATGAATTTTATAAATTCACTCACTGCTCAACTTATCAAGTTTTATTGTGTTGCATCTTTCTTTCTTGTACCTTCATGCTTCTGTTGTTTTTGTTTCTGCCCCTTTTGGAGACCTGCTCTTTGGTTTCCTAATCGGAACCAATTTGTTCCGGCTTTAGAAAATTCAGCACTGTCCCACAAGGAAAATTTCTTTAATATCACCCCTGAAAAATAATTGGGTTTGCATACAATTTTAATATGCACGAAACACAGTAGACATAATAGTTGAAGTTATTCGAAACGTAGTACCACAATAGTAAAAACTTGATAAAAAAAACTTCTACCCCAAAAACATTACTTTAAATGTAGCATGGCCACGCCTCCCTAGTGAAACGCCGCGTGATGGGCGGCGCGCGCCGTGACGTCACTAATCATATAACGGCTCGCCTGCGCGCCTTCTAGTAGGGGAGACCGGGGACGGTTGATACATTTTTCCGATTTTTGGATATACAAAATTAATTCTTAGATTTTTCGCCACTTTTTGTCAGTATTGGAGATTGCTAGTAATAACTCACTTATTATCAATCGAAAACAACACTAAAAATATTACTGAAAAATTGAAATAGAATTGTTTTCTGGAAACTTGCATTTTGTATCAAAGCTCCCTCGCCTAGGGAGGTTTGATACTACCGTGAGGATCTTTGATACATTGAACATAAACGATTAATAACACATTTTTACACGTTTAATGTAACAAAAATACATTTTCTACGTAATAATAGGTACTTCTTAGGAACGATTTGTCATAATGGAAGGACGAATAACTCTATGATGTATCTGTGTCTTCTACTTTTTTCTTTTTAACCCGTTTATTACAAGCAGTGCTATTTCCGCCAAACACTTGCTTTTTTGTTCCTTTTTTTTATACAATCTCTCTTTTCTAGCTCTCTGTTCTTCTTCTATTTCTATTTTATTAGGGCTATCCGTCAAAATTAAGGTTTTTCTGTTTTTTAGTCTTTCGCTTTTTCTTTATAGTAGAAGAAACTTTGGGAAATGGCAAAATTTCTTCGGGACTCACAAGAGAACTGCCTCTTTCTTGTTGTTTCGATGTCTCGATGGAACAATCAGTAGCAACATTGACAGCCTTTGACGTTGATGGTATAAGTTCATTGTTATTCTGAAAGTCGGTTGTAACTGTAAGTAGTGGAGTAGTTGGAGTAACAATGCTCTCATTGGAGGGGTGAGTGTTTTCAATTTCCAAGGGGCGGTCTGTTACTGAAGCGCGCAAGAAGTCCTCGTCTGTAAAGGTGTCCCGATCAAATGGGCATATTACCGGTTTTTTAAAACTCGATATTTTTTATATTGTTTGGGGTAAATGCCGCAGAAAATGCCTTGCCCACTATTTCACCTATATTATATAGGGTGGACCAGGTTAAACGTCATTTTTTTTTATATGTGATATTTAGAACAATAACAAAAAAGTAGACTCTCTCTTTCATAAGAAAATTTAAAAAAAATGTTTCCTAACAAAGATACAGGGTGTCAAAATTTCGAAAAAAAATGGTTTTCTCATCATAACTGAACGTAATTTTTCTCTCATAGCGGTATATACATCTTTCGAAGTGTCGGTGTGTGTGGCTGAGGAATGATCGGACTAAATCCAACAGTAGATATAATTACATTTTCGGACGATAGTATTTGTTGAAATGGGGTCCATCCGGGTATTGAATTTTTTGATAGTCGAGAGAACGTACGTTATGTCGTGGCATAATAAAAATTCTTAATTAAAATTATATAATTTTAATTAAGAATTTTTATTATGCCACGACATAATGATCATTCGGTAAATTTTTATTAGGTTCCAATATAATTTTAATTCATCGAATTATTATAATGCCGTGGCGTAATAAGAATTTGAAATAAAAATGTGATGTGGGGATATCACGATAATTCACTTCAATGAATTATTATAATGTCACGACATAATATTATTTCAATGAATTAAAATTAGGCTCAATATAATAACAATCCTACGAATTAAAATAATTTCAGTACATAATTTAACTCATAGAATTATTATTATATCGAGATATAATTAAAATATTACAATATTATTCCGGAACGTAATAAAAATTAATTAAACATGTGTCTACGTATAATAATACTATTTTAGCATTAGAGTGTAGGTATTTGGAATTAATATTATGTTTACACTCAATTTTACTAATTTTTTTATTCTTGACATAATAAGAATATTTCCAAACCATTTCTTATTTTCTTTTAAATAATGAATCTATTTTTCATTTTACGTTAAAAATGATTGCATTAAAGGGCAAAACGGCGTGCCATAAAACATCCCATTTTAAATATTAACTAAAGACTGTGAGTTTCTGAAGAAATGCGCAGAAATACATAAAATAACACACACACACACACATATTGATGGATAATTTCTTTAATTGGGTCTCATCTGGGCATTTGGTACAAGGGCAAGGAGTTAAAAGAATATAATACAAAGCGTTTACATAAACTTATTATTGTATACGAGAAATTCGTACGGTTAAGAAATTCGAGTCATGCAAAACTATGTAAAATAAGCCATTGTGATAGACATTTTATTAATCGGATCTCATTAATAAAGCATTTGGTACAACGGTAACGAGTTAATATAGTATAAAATGGTGATATAATCTTGATATCTGCGAGAAATTCATACGGTTAAAGAATTCGAATCATGCAAAACTACGTAAATAAGACATTGATAGACATTTCATTAATCGGATCTCATTAAAAAAGCATTTGGCACAACGGTAACGAGTTAAAATAATATAAAATGGTTATATAATCTTAATATCGGCGAGAAATTCGTACGGTTAAAGAATTCGAATCATGCAAAACTACATAAAATAAGACATTAATAGATAATTTTTTCAATTAAGTCTCATCCCGTCGCATTTGATATAACGGTAACGTGTTAAACAAAATATAAAACGGTTATATAAACTTAATGTCTACGAGAAGTTCGTACGGTTGAAAAATTCGAGCCATATGTGAAACTTATACATAAAATAAGACACCGATAGATATTTTCTCCAATTAAATCTCATCAAGGTATTTAATTTAGTACAATGGTAACTTCTAAAAGAATATAAAATTATTACGTAAACTTAACTTAATATCTGTATGAAATTCGTACGGTTACAAAATTCGAGTCATTTAACGTTCATCGAAAAAATACAACCGCATTCGTCAACTACAAGCAACCCTGCTAAAAATGTCCGATAGAAAATCTCACAATGAATACTATAAAAAACGATAAGATCGACATAAAATCTGTATAAATTTCTATAGTATTTAGTAGGAAACCGATAAGAAACAATTTTGAATCAGTTTTACTATGTTCTATACAGTATGTCTCATGGCAAACGCAGGTTTTGAATTTCCCTGATATTTGATTTCGGTAGTGGTTGGGACGGTGCTCTAGTAATTTATAGTTAGAGCACAATCCCAACCACTACCGAAATCAAATGTGAGGAAAATTCAAAAACCTGCGTTTGCCATGAGACATACTGTATACCTATAGCAAATATGATTCAAAATCGTTTCTTATCAGTTTCATATCAGTTTCATATTAAATACTATATAAACTTATACAGATCTTATGTCGATCTTATAATTTCTTATATTATATAATAGTATTCATTGTGTGAAAATGATAAGAAACGACAGAACTTCTGACTCCACGGTATTCTTGAATTTTTTCAAAAACTTTCTGTCGTCTCTCATCGGACATTTTTACCAGGAAAATTGCGAATTAACGTTGTCGGTCGATCAAACGCAGCCGTGTTCCTCCCAGATCAAACGCTCCGACCTGGTCTCTGCAGGCATGTCGACCAGGTCAGTTTCCTTAATGAACGGCAAGTTTTCAACCTGCCTCGTCTCGACCACCATAGGATTCTCATCGAGCACAACGAAAGCACACGCTCCGTCGTCAACTTCGGCGCGAAGGCTCTCGTCATTCGCACTCTTCTCGCCTTCCCGAGCTTCCTTCGCCGCCGGTCTGTCTGGAGTCGATGTCCTCGACGGCAGAAACATCCTGGCGCAGCGACGGGTCGCCTTGTCGCCATTCGCCTTGACCGAAGGCGAGAAATCGTTCGCCAGGCTCTCGTTATCGGTCGGATCCTGCCGTAGATAGTCGTCAATCTTACCAACGGATTCGTAGTTCTCGGAGTCCAACGTTTCCGACTGCTTGTTGCTGTCGTCCATCGCCCAGGAGCGCCTGCTCCTGGCCAACATCCCAGCCCTCTTCACCATCTCGACGAAATTGGTGCCGAAATTCTTCTTCTTCACCGAGCAGCTGTCCAGCTTCTTGTAGTGCTCCATGATCTTCTCCTCCAGTTTCTCCTTCTGTCTGTACAGGCAGTTCACCTTGTCGGCGTGCATCCTCTCCTCGGCGTGGTACTGCTCCTTCTCCTTGAAGGACTGCGCCAGCAACTCGTGGTACTGCTGGTGCAGAAGCGCCGTGTGCTCCATCAGCGAGCGCTTGTCGTGGTCCAGGCTAGACTTGAGGTGGTGCAGCATCCCGCAGTACTGCGTCAGCTCGGCGACCTTCTCCTCCAAGCGCGCGCAGCGCTAGGCGTGACTGGCGATGAGCTTGCTCGTCTCCAGCTTCACCTTGGAGTGCTCCTCTTGGAGGCGGAGGTACTGCGGCCTCAGTAACTCCAGGGCCGAGTAAACACTCGTGAAGTCGTCTTTCAACTGCGAGTGCTCTCGCTTCAGCTCCTCGTAGTGACGGAGATCCTGCGTCAGAGAGGTCTTCGCCGACTGCAGCATGTCGTTGCTGTCTTCTAGCTTAGCGCAGGCTTCCTGCAAGCGATTCACCTCGTTCCCGGCCTCGATGAGGTTCGCCCTCAGCTGCTTCTGCTCCTCGAACAGATTGTCGTAGTGGTCCTCGATATCGAAGAAGCGTTCGAGCTTCTTGTTGGAGGCCAACAACGACTGCTCGGCTTTGACGGCCCTCTTCCGGGCGTTCTCCAGCAGTGAATCGACTTCCTGGTTGCCCTCTATAATACCCTCGAACCTCTTCTCCCACTCTCTTATCGTGGTCTGCTGCGTCTTGGTCTCCCATTTCAGCGTCTCCAGCGACGTCTTCTGGCTCCGCAGCAGCTGCTCCAGGTTGTGAGTCTCCTGCAGAGTGTTCTCGTACATCGTCTCCAGCGCGACGTTGCGCCGAAGGAATGACTCGCGACTCTCGTTCTGCGAGTCCACCTTCATCGACAGTCTCTTGTTCTCCAGCTCGAGCCTGGCGACGTACTCTTGGAGGCGGAAGCCACTGTCGACCAGGGATTCTATCTTGCGCGTCAGTTCCTTCGCCGTCCGCTCCAGTTCGGCGTTCCGTCGAAAGAGACCCTGACGATCTTCGCTCGGCGAGTCCGCCCGCGACGACGGTCCCCCGTTCTCCCATTTCGCCTCGTCGATTCCGCTGGAATTGCGCGAAACCGCGGACTCCTCCCTCAGCCGATCTAGGGAAGCGACCAGCCGGCGGTTCTCCAGCTCCAGCTTCAACAGCCGCGCCTGGGAACTGTTCGTCAGCTGCTCGGACAAGCTGATATTCGTCGTCGCCGCCGTCATCATCTCCTCGCTGTCGCCGCCGGAGACCAGCGAATGTTCTCCACTCCTCGCCCTGGTCATCAGCTGCAACTGAGCATTCTCGTCGAGCAGCTCGAAGTACCTGTTCTGGTCGATCTCGCGCTCCCGCGCCACCTTCGTCAAGAGCTCGTTGTACTGGAGGATCTCGGCTTCCAGCTTGGGAATCTCGTCGATCTTCTTCTTACACGAGGTGTACTGTTCCTCCAGGAGTTCCCTCGTCTCTAGCAGCACCCTATTTTCCTCCTGCAGCTCGTCGACGCGTTTCCTGTAGAACTCCACATCGGCCAGTTTCTCCCGCAAGCGTGTGACCTCCAGCTCCAGCCGGTCCGCCTTTTCCGCCTTCTGAAGAGCCGCATCCAGCTCGTCCTTGCACATAGTGGCGAGCCTGGCCTGGAAAGCGAGGTCCTGATTCTGTTGCTTGAGCTGGGTGACCAACTGCTCGCTCCGGTCGAACTTTTCCTTCAATTCTTGAAACGCCTCGGCCTTCTCCTCCAGTTCCAGCCGCTACTGCCGCGTCTTGGTCTTCCAGTCGTTCAGCTCGGACACACAGGGACGGCCGAAGTCGTTCGGCTTCGCTTTCCCGGGGACAGCCCCGTCGAGATTCTCGGCTCCGGCTTCGGCGCCGATTGACGAACCCCTCGACATCTCGCGGTACAGATCTCTCTCGCGGATGAGCGAGCCGATGCTCTCGAAGACGGCCGAGTTGGCCACGGCTTCGTGATTTATCACGATATTCTGCTCGTCGGTGACGCGCTTGATGCACTCGGCCAGGTCGAGTTGTACGTCCAGCGGCAAGCTCCGGATGTCGGTGATGAACTTCTCTCTCTTGGGGCACTGCACGGCGCAGCCGAGGAGCAGGAGCAGCGTCAGCTGCATCTGGTCGACGTGTCGGTCCGGATCCTCGGCCAGATCGCGCGTCTCGGGCAGGACCAGAACCAGGTGACCTAATTCCTTGTAATACTGGTGAATGTTATCGACGATCAGCTCGAGGTTTTGAGATCGCACTAAAGCGTCGCCGTTGCTGGGGTCCACCGCCGTGTTCGGCGGATCGGACTCGATCTGAAGGAAGACTTCGTGAAGGAGAACTCCGTCCACGAGGTCCTCGTAGTTCGTCAGAGCCTCCGGTTTGTTCAGGCAACTGGTCAACCAGGTCACCAAGGAACCGGATAGTCTTTCGTCCGATTTGGCCGCTGCCATTCTTCTTGATTCTCTCTTCTGGTTCACCGAAAGTGCTACGATGATTTCTTCTTGGCCTGTTAAAAAACACTTGACAATGAGAATTAAACTAGAATTGTTTCATCGACTTTTTCAAAATTATATCACTGTCACCACTTCAAACACGGATCATAAAACGTTGTTATAAGTTCCTGAGCTGCAGAAGCTGAAACGTATCAACTGTTTTCAATATCGCACCGACGGCAAGCCGAGTTTTTCTGAAATTTGACGGGACGGCTTCGAACGACAATCGACGTGACCACTCACTGCACTTGTCAAAGAAAGACTGGTTTAGGGATTCAAAGTCATTACCACTCCTTCGTACTCGCTGCCGCGCCAGTTGCAGATTTCCTACAAGATTATATGACCTGCCACCCTTGAATTTAAACGTTGGGAGGTACTCTAACGGGATCTCGTTACCCCTCCTTGGGGGCACGGATGGTTCGCGCATCGAGCATGCGCAGTTTTGGCAAAACCAGGTTGTTTAAATAATGCAATTTCTTACATGGCCTTATAATTATCGTAAACATTATATTTTCTAGAATCGGTTTTTTGGCCATTTTATTCGATATATTTTTTCACGCTGATTCCGAAAATGATGGACATATTGAGGAAATTTCATTAGAACGTCGAGATATCGATGATATATTGGGAAGAAAATAATTGAGGAGCACAGTTCCAAAACTCGTTTAGTCCATTCGCAGTTTGTCCTATAATTGCTAATAGTTTAGCGATTATAAGACAAACTGCGAATGGACTAAATGAGTTTTGGAACTGTGCTCCTCAATTTTTCGCACATAAAATTGATGATCTCTGCCGAAAAAAAAACTATTCAGTGGTCAATAGTTTTCAATACTAACTATTGACAGATCAATAGTTCTCGATAATTGCCCCATTGAAGTTCAAAAGTTCCCTTCAATAGTTCCCCCCGAATTATTAACAACATTAATCATTGCGATTAATAATTTTCACAGAACGTGAGCTCTCCGTATACGCTACACAGAAGATGTAACGCCTTTAATTCCAACTTTTTTGCCACTACAGCGCATGACGGTACTCATGCACGATCCCTATACTTGGCGCGCCCTGCGGCGTTGCCGCACTTCACGACTGCGCGCGCAGCAATCTCCATCGTAAGCGAATTTACCATGATTTCTTAACTATTTGTTATAAATTACTGCCCTGATTGATGTGTGAAAATATGCCATTTATTCTTTGCATAATAATCTAGCGGTATGCAAGGTTTCATTACGGTAACCCAATTTACCATCGTTTTTCCTACGTTTCTGTGAATTTCCCATAAGAGCACGGGTTAAATTGTAATTTTTATTTCAATGATAACTTTTTAATGAATTTGTCAAGAGACTTGAAATTTTGCATACGGCTTTCAAAAATATTAACCCGTAACTGGTGAGGTGAATTTTTTGTAACGTAATTGGTGACGTTGGGTTATAGATACCCAATTTTTTTTGACCCTGCTGCGCAACTAGTTAGGAAAAAATAAAATATTTCAATAGAAATCAAGAAAGTAACTTTTATTCATTGTGGCTCAGAAATTTTTACTACAAAAAATTCGTAGAATCCAACAAAAAAATCGATCTTACACTCCTATGCGGAAAATGAAAAAAATATGTATTAACCTATGTAATCAAACATTTTTGTACATTTTTATGAACTTAAAAAAAAACACTGTTACACATTTATTCTAAAAATATTAATTAACCTAAATAAAATGTTTTGGTAATATAGAATGTAACATATAATTAAAATGCAAGCTTTCATTCGATACATTCGCGGCACATGGGAACTATGCAGCTTCCGCAAATCGGCACTTTGCACGTATTGCAGATTTTCTTAGTCTTTCTGTCAGAGCCGGGTGGGCACTTCCTGCATCTTACTTGTTTATCCAACTCCTGTCTGACTTCTTGTGGAAGTGGTTTTTGCGTTTTTGCGTTTTGGTTAATTGTTACGTAACTGGTGAGGTCGGGTTAAAAATACCCCGAGTTTCCGAAATTCGCGAATAAAATCAGACGCAGCTCTGTTAGCGGGTGTACTCTCGCCGAGCCGACAGGCGGTGAACTGACTTGAAGGTACTTGAGTAAGCAGCGTCTTCGAGGACAATGTTTGTTGCCAGTGGCGTACTACAATTTCGTCTGGGTATTTAATACCCAACCTCACCAGTTACGGGTTAAAGAATCTTGGGGAAAAAATTGAATAACTTCCCAGATTTTTGATAATAGGTGTGATACATCCTTAATAGTAATTCAATAGTTACCATATTGAATACTGTTCCGACAAACGATGGTTGGAATTCTGAATATCGATCCTTAGCATTTAGTATCATCGCGATCGATATAGCTCGTTAATCTAGGGTCAATCTCGACATAATGCGGGCGGCATATTTCGGCGAAGCTGCAAATGCGCTTGCAGTCCGGCACCTTTCGCGGAAAGGTTAATTACCGGACGAGTCGGAATAAGTCGTCTCCCGTAGTTCTTATTGTAATTGATACCGCTATCCATCAAATACTAAATCAGCTTGTAAAGGGGAGAATGACGAATTCAATAGATGACCAATTAGGAAGACCTATTACCTGACTCATTAAGACACAAAAGGATCAGTTCACCATTCGAGGTAGCTCGACCCGTCCATAGGGTCATAAACGAGCATCCGGTCCCCTTACCGTTAGATACGGAACCCGGATAAGAATAACCGTGATTTTCAAAATCAGCGCGAAAGAAAATACAGAAGATAGGATGGTTGAGCGGTTAATTCCAGAGATTTCGATTTTTGTCAAAATCTTAAGAGGTAAAAATCGAAATCTCTGCAATTGAATTTTGGTGATCTCTATCTTGTATATTTATTAATGTTGATTCCGAAAATTGTAGATTTATTTTTGAGAAATCTCGAAGGAAGACCGAGATACCGATGCTTTTCTGTATAAAATGAATTTTTCCGTACATATAGTAAAAATTGCCGATATCTTCTATTTCCTTTGAGATAGCGATCGAATAACCAGGCTTTTCGCAATTAGCGCAAGCAAATATTATACATAAGGTAGGGTGGTCGAGCGGTCAATTCCGGAGATTTCGATTATCACAAAGTTTGAAAACAATATCAAGGTGCCTTCTACGAATGCGCTATGATACCCTATTCTAACGAAACCTCGGTCTCGTCGAGAGTAGCTGCACTCTAGGAGTATACCGAGTAATATTTACTCGTATAATCCCTTACCCGGTCCGGGGCGTCTTAAGGCCCGTTTAGACGCTCATGCAATTCGCGCCAATTGGCTTGTGCAAGCCAATTACACAAGTAAATCGTTGTATGTGTATACAAGGATTTACTTCTGTATATTGGTTTGCACAAGCCAATTGGCGCAAATTGCATGAGCGTCTAAACGAGCCTTTACAACTTGATTGGAGAATCCTGCGGCATTTATACGCAAATGCGGGCCTTACGATAACATGCGTGATCCCGTTACGCTCCTTCGACATCCCTAACGGTACGGAATGACGACTCGAAAAAGTTCCACGGCATTGGAAATATTGGATGAAGAAAAATATGAAAAGTATTGGTTTTCGAGCGATTTTCCTCATTTTCAGTCCAACTTTGAACCATTGTATCTCTGAAACTATTTATCGTGGCGAGTTCCACGGGGTCGTGTTTTCTTTGTTGTAAAGTAGAGAAAAAGACAGTACTTAACGACTTTGTCATATTTTTGGGTAGTTTCGTAGATATAGCGCAAAAGTTAAAAAATCGTATTTTTCAAGATTATTTCACTGCCTTATAAGGAAATTCCCCTCTTAAATCGTCCGCGCAAATAGAGGTTCCTCTACTTTACGCCTAAATGAACCCATTTATCCATTAATATGTCTGCTCCTAATTGTGTATTGTTCAGGTCGATTTTTCGTCTCTGGTCTCTGGTTGTCTGGTCGTTCTTCGATCTTTACGGAAATGTTAAAATTAAAACTTAAAATTTTTCCTAAAATTGAAATTGCTGGAATCGAACTCTCGACTCCTTTATCTTATGTATTTTTTCGCACTGATTCCGAAAACTATAAATTTAATGAGCAAATCTCAAGGGATCGTTGAAATATCAGTGATTTTAGTGAAAGAAAAGAATTTTTCAAACATAAAATCGATATTATCTCATACTTCGTTGGAGATATTGACCGAATAATCATACTTTTCGTAATCATCACGAAAAAGTACATAAGTAAGGGTGGTTGAGTGATCGATTTTAGAGAATCCGATTTTTGCTAAAATTTGAAAAAGGATCAAGTACCTCTTAAATTTTTCGCAAGAATTGGAATCTGTGGAATTGGGTTTAAGTCTGATTCTGAAATTATAAATATATTAAGGATGTATCACACCTATATATCAAATCCTAACAGAACTTTATGAAATTTGCAGAGACAGTGTATATGATTAAAACATGTTAACACCTGCCAAATTTGAAGTCGATTGTCTGCCTGGTTAAAAAGTTATGCAGCAATGAAATTTCACTAATTTTACACGGGTTTATATGGAGAAACATTAAATCGACCGATATTAAACGGTGAATTAACACGAAATATCTAAGAAAAATTCTTGAAATTTGTCTGGTTTACTAAGAGATTAGGGGTTAATGTTCATGCCAAATTTCATGAACTTCGCCTATCACATTTTCGAGTTATTCCATAAAAATGTCAATTTTGATAGAAAAGCACGTTAAACGTGGCAACAACGCTTGCATGTAGTGCAGCGAAGGAGGTACTATTCAAGACACCCCGAGAAAAAATTCTTATAACAGGGGCGTAAGAATACGTATGACAGGGGAGTGAATTTAAGGTTATGAACGCATCGGAGTCGCAGGTTACGTCGTATGCATCATTTTCGATGTTTTCTTCTCTTTCATTGTGCACCATTGGCAGGTCTTCCAGTTTTCTTTTCTTTTTCGATCTTTGTGACAGCGCAATCCGGCTTTCGTACACTTTTCTTGTCACGAGTTTTCCTTTCCATCGATATCCCGACATTTTTAAAGACATTTTGGTTCAAATATGGACGCTGCAGGGCCCCCTTTCGCGAGTCACTCGCAAGAGAAACGTATACGCTTCTTAGCGAATAGACCAATCAGGACCCCCATCACAACGGAATACTTGATCCTGATTGGTCTATTCGCTAAGAAGCGTATACGTAATTTTGCGAGTGACTCGAGAAAGTAGGCCCAGTGCTGGCAACTATGAGGCACGTAAACATAAACTTAGCGTTGTTGCAACATTTCGCGCATTCATTGGGCGCAGCTTATCAATTTGATTAAAAAGTTATTGCTTATCATTTTCTTTTTTTTTAACTCTATTTTTCTCTATTTAACAGATTGTACCTAACTGGACGGAGCGGTGGTTGTTAGGGTTTCCTAGATGGATGGCTTTTCCGATAGACCCATCGGTCGGAATTCGTCGCTACTTCTCATTACAAAAGCGAATTAAGTAGCCGACGGCTAGCGGTGTTTAGCAAAGTGATTTCGATGATGCGTAATTCATTAGGAGCCGTCCGGAAATTAGCCTTCCGAGAAAGGTACGGAACTGCGAGTGCATTCACATCCCCTGCTTGATCTTAACATTTTCATAACTTCAATTTTGAAAGTGAGAAACGATAAATTATATATTTAAGGACCTGTTTATTCACCGCGTGGTAAATTTACTTGAAAAATAATTTCTGTCGAAGCCATTGTTAGCACAATTTGACCGCGTTATGTAAAAGTGGATTCACTGTACGGGCATTGCACGGTCCTAATACATACGACGTTGCCATAGACGTTTAAGAAAAGCTGAATTTGTAAAGTTTTTGCAATGTTTTGTTAATAATTATTGCCCTGATTGAGGTGAAAAAATATACCGATTGTCCGTTACATAAAAATCTATCGATGAGCGCAGTTTCACTCCGTTAGAAAAATTGTTCACAGATTTCCCTTCGGTTTTGTGATTTCTCCATAAGAACACGCGTTAAATGGGTAGTTTTTAAATAATTATAACTTTTTTATGGGGCTGTAAATAGACCTGCAATTTTGCTTATGCTTTTTAAATAGATTGAAGAACTTTGTCAAAAAATTTCATCAATTTCATATATTTTTAAATATCTTTAAAATGTAGGGCGAATATCCTTAAGAAAAAGGAAACCTTTTGTCGAACCTAGTTTCCGGTAAGGAACATCTTAATTCAACTGGACTTTAACGTATTAAACGAAACATTGATGCAGGTAGATAAAGTGGGTTATAGTACCATTTTAACAAAAAAATTACCATTTTGACCTTTTTCACGGAATCCGAAACGATAAAACGACAAACTTAAGGAGGTTCGACTATCAGACGAAAACCAACTTACAGCCCTAATTTTTTTATATGATATACACGAATACTTTACACAACTAATACGAAAATTTGAGCAATATAGACCGTCTAGTTTCTTCGTTATTTTATTCTAAAGTTGACTACTTTTAACATATCGTCGCCTTATGGGAGACGATTGTACTAAGGTAGATTATCACTGACTTTACCACACATTCCGATAACTTTAGACTTTGAAAGACTAGTCATTTGACAGATGAAATATTAACGATTATGTAAAAAATAAGTAAATTGGGTTTTACCGTATGGTTGCAACGTAATATTATCATGAAATTCGCTTTTACTTCGCAAACCATTAGCACGCCATATTAACGGTGAGAGACTTGGCAACACGGCAGCGAAACAGTTGTACAGCTCAAAGACCGAACCTTACCTGGCGTCCATTCAAACTGAGCGCGAAATTTGAAAGATTAGGAACGATAAAAAAAATATCGTCCCTAAAATCTTTATCCAAGTTGAATGATTGTTGAAACGAAATCATGCCTTTACTTATACAACTCTTTTTCTTTTTTGACAAAATTTGCCTTTATACTGGCTTTGCTGCATGCTCGCGTCATCCGCCATAGCTGGCCACTTTAGTTCACGCGTCACTGCAGCCAATATAAAATATCGCGGAGTACAACGTTGCCAAGAATACAATGAAAATTGCAACGCACAATGAAAAATGTTTAAACTATAATCACATATATCCATGATACTGAATTATCAATCGAATAACTGTTTTGTGTCTTCAGCATTCCCTATGAGTTGTTTTTATAGGTTTTTATAGATTATTTGTAATTTTTTATTTTTCTTTAAATTGTTGGACAAGAAGCCTCTGACAACGATTCCGGAGTCATTGACGCTCTAATAGTCCGCCATAAATTTTAAAATATTTTATTTACTAATGATTTTCGGCATGAACGATGCATAAAATGGGTTCATAATTCATTTAATTATTATTCCATAAAGTTTCAGATCGCTGTGAAAACATTTTTTTCAAACACATTTTTGACTCCAAAGAAACAGTCGATCCTCCTTAACTGAGAAGCGGAATAATAGGTGGTTTTAAAGGAAAAATATCGAATTATACCGGAAAATTCGAAAAATTGCGAGTTTTTAAATGAAAAAGGGCAACATTAAAGTATTTCTATTAGTCTAAGAGCCAGCGACGTTTTTGTGGTAGTGATTTTATAAAGAAAAATTCTATAATAAATCGTGAGGCGAACTTATGTTCTTTCCATATCGCTGCATCTGCCACCCTGCATTGCTGCGGCATTGCGTAATGAGCATTTTTATGGGGGTCGAAAATTCATATTTTTTTGAAGTGATTTTATAAAAGAAGAAAACATATTGAAAATCATTGTCATAACCTCAATATACTGAAACGGAAATTGCCAGATCATTTTATTATGCCGATTCATTTTGAAATTTCTAAAAATGCTGTATTGAAAAAATTCAATTATTTATAATCATATTTGAAGATATGGATTAACAAGTTTAAGTATATGTGTTATAATATAATAGGTATTTATAATTTTTGTATTATTTTTGAAATTTTCTATTAAACGTTAAAAACTTCTGTGCCCAAATAAAAAACTGTATAATTCAACATTTCAGGAGTATTTTGATGACACCTGTAGAAGATAATTCTGAATTAAAGGTATTGTAAAAATAGAAAAAAAAAGGCCCCAATTGGGCTTTCGTTGGGCTTGTAACGCTCCGCCTAACCTATGCCCAATTGGGCCCCAATTGGGCAACCCTATTTATGCCCAATCAACCTGAAATGTTACTTTTAATGAATAATAAGATTAATAATGAATAATAAGATTAATAATAATTAATAAGATTTTATATTTTCTCATAAAATGTACAAAAGTAAAATATAAACGTATTCAAGCGGAACAATGATTGATACAAATCATACGCGCGGGTTTCCTTAGTTTTTCATAAGTACAATTTAAGAATTTTCTATTTTCATATTTTATAGATTTATATGCAAGGGGGATCAGGGTGCGATTATTAATGTAAAAGGCCAAGGCCATACAGTAAGAAATAATAATAATATAAACGTATTCTTCAGTTTTTAGGGCTCTATCATACACTATATACACTACACTACATACACTATATTTATTTAAATATACAGGGTGTTACTTAATGATAGGTCGTAATTGCACGCGCACATTACTGAATCTATTTCCAGTAGAAAAGTTCATATTAACATGTGTCCTAAAATGTCTGATTTTCAAGATACAGGACGTCAAAATTAAAAAAAATCGGTTTTTTAATAATATCTCAAAGATCCTTGTGCCGATTTTGTTGACATTTGGCACTGTTGTTTATTGTAATAAGATGCTAAGTTAACACTAACTAGAAGATAATTATGAGTTCCAGTGAAAAACGAAGTGAGGTAGGATATAATGTCAAGAGACAAAAAAGTTGTATTTTTAGCTGCTTAATCTAAAAAATATATAAAATTTTTTAAAAAGTCAGTGGTGTATACTTTTTTTGTCAATCGCAAGAACTACTTCGGCGAAGAGCCGAAGTCAAGTCGCAGTCACATTCATCACGTTGTAACTCACAACCAATCGCATTCATCAATAAACTATTCTTTCGGGAAATATTTCCTACAAAAGAGCTGTCGAATTTTCATTAGTAATGAACGCGTAACAAGGAAGTTAGAAATACTCGTCGTTTGCAGCGATCGTTTACTATCTGGCCGCAATAAACTGCTATTTCTGGCACAGGCAAGCGCGGGTACGTATCCCGATGCCGCGACTTCCTCCGTGATGCGAATTTTTCGGCACTGCACTGGTACGAAAGACGCGGAACGACGCGATGCTCGATAGCAACGGTCACAAATAAATGCACTTAGCTCAAATGTCAGGAAAAGAATTCAATTCCCGATATTAAACAAGTAATTAGAACAAAATATATGAAAATTTCCATATATAATTTTTAATTTAATAATTAATTTTCACTTAATAAGGTGAAGAAAATTTGCTCACGGATAAATAAAAAATATAAAAACGTAAAATATAAAAAGTATCACATTGAACGGTAAATTTATATTCTAATTGGTGGAAAAAAAATAATCCTTGAGGTTAGTAATAATTTCAGTACAGGTTAGTATATTTTACCGTACCGGTGCAGCAGTTTCTACCCCGAAAACAGTAAAATCTCTCTCATTGTTTGACACTTTCAATCCATCTCAGCCATAATTTTCATCTATTCCAACCACATTTTTTATTTGATACAGAGGTCACATTTTACTTTCGAGAACATGAAAAACTCTTTGAATGCATGATATTTTTTACCTTACTGACCAAATGCAACACGATTACCGTACTAGTTGGGTATTTTGTCCCTGAATTTCAGGCAAATAGTACTGACTATTTCTCTCCGTGTACGAATACTGTGTACGTCACTATTCGAATGCAAACATGCTCCTTTGACATTCTTATATCTCCTTTGAAGAAGAGCGAGTCTTCGAAGCGAACGACTGTGAAATATTGGGAAACGTTTGTACCGCGTACACAAACGATACAGGTGTGTCGATTTGGAGATGCCAAAAAAAATGGTAAACTTTGCCTAATAACGCGTACCGGCAGGTCGTTAATCCGATAGTGAATGAATTATCTATCTATACACATATATGGGCGATTAGAAGCGATCAATTCGCCCGCCTAATCAACCCTATTGAAAAGATATCATAGATTCCCATAGATTCTAATAGAAAACTTGTAAAAATCCCGTAGAATCTCAATGGGAATTTGATGTGCTTTTGATACAGTAATTTCGAATATCCACACTAATACAATTCTGAGCGAGATGAATCAGAATATATTGGATTCTATGTGTATCTGTAAAAACATAAAATCTTGTAACGTTCTATTAGTGATTACGAATGGAGCAGCATGTATGGGTCTTTACTTGTATTTTCTTTATGGGATTTTTTTTTGCGGATACATATAAAATTCGGTCCCTTACGGAAAAATATTACTGCCGGCTATATGTAGTTATTATAATATGTATACACATGAGCATGCAGTGGTAACCACTGAAATCTCTGTAATCCTGTGTAGTAACTGTATATGTAGTAACAACTGCACGTGTAGTCAGGTATAAGGCTTAACTCACATGGTGCGACAGTTTTGTTGCACTCGTTCGCAGTCGAGAGTATGGCTTAACTCACACGGTGCGATTTCACTGCGATAGCAGTGCGACAAAACTGACGCACTCGGTCGGACTCGGTCGAGAGTACGTCGCACGCGGCAAATCGGCATGGAGACGCAGCGAAGCACTCACACGGTGCGACTTCCCTGCGACAGCAGTGCGACACGCACCTCGCGCTTGTCTGTATGACATCTACAGTGGCGGTGACGTTGTGTTAGTTTGCCGCGCATCTGCTCACGCGGTGGGACAAAACTGTCGCAGGAAAGTCGTCGATTCCTGCGACAGCGTGCGTCAGTTCTGTCGCACTGCTGTCGAAGTGAAGTCGCACTGTGTGAGTTAAGCCTACGTCGCACGCGGCAAATCAGCATGGAGACGCAGCGAAGCACTCACACGGTGCGACTCGCCGACGACGCGACACGATAGACGCAACGGGTCGCAGGTACTGCCGACAAAATTGTCGCAGGCAGCACTCACACGGTGCGACTTCCTTGCGACAGCAGTACGACACGCACCTCGCGCTTGTCTGTATGACATCTACAGTGGCGGTGTCGTTGTGTTAGTTTGTCGCGCATCTGCTCACATGGTGCGACAGCAGTGCGGCAAAACTGTCGCAGGAAAGTCGTCGATTCCTGCGACAGCGTGCGACAATTCTGTCGCACTGCTGTCGCAGTGAAGTCGCACTGTGTGAGTTAAGCCTAATACTTGTGTGGCGACCACAGAGAATGGACTACAGACAAGCACTATATATGTGGTTATCAGTGGAGTCTTCTGTAGTTCCATGTAACGCATGTAATAGTCAGTCATTAGTATTACACGCGTAGTTATTACAGAGAGTGTATACTGCAAATGTGCCAACGTGAAACTGTTTTAAGCTGCAGTTCGTAACAAATGCAATAATGCAAAAAAAGCGTACCTATCTCCTGTAATCTACTCCGATAAATCCGCTCAGTATAGTCATTTCGAGAGAAAAGAAATTAATATTTGTATAACATATTCCTATACTTATAAAGGTAAACTAAACTTATAAAAATGGAAATAAGTTTCCAAAGAGTACTTTTTCAATAATAATATACTGATATCATTTTTTATAACATTTATTATTACACCACTACATAGCCAAGTATGTAAGTATACTACTGTCGAGCACTGCTGTAAATATATTATTGTCAATTTTTAATTTAAATTAATCAAGGCTATATATTTATACGAATTAATAATACTACATTTTTACATACACTTATAAGTCCATATGAAACAATAAACATTTATATTTGCATTCATTTATGCGTTAAAAAGAAAGAAAAGGAAGCCTCAAAAGTTTTATGTGTATTGTGTTTTCGGAGTTTTTCCATTTCTTTTAAATACATGGGTATCCAATTAAATGTGTATTGTTTTGTGTATCTTTATAAAAGCTAAGTATATCATTTATTAGTTCTTGTAAATGCCTCAATTAATTTAAATAGGAATTGAGAATAATATTTTAGCAGTAGTTTCTCTATTGAAAAGATCCCATAGATTTCCATAGACAGTGTGTATGGGAATCTGATGTGCTTCTGACACAGCAATTCCAAATATCCATTAGAAAAGTTTGAGAAGGACGAATAGGAATGCATTGAATTCTATGTGCATCTGAGATGATGAATAGACTTATCCAATTTTATATGTATCCGTAAAAATAAGTTAAATCCCATGAAGATAATAAGAATCTGTATACACCATTCCATTTGTAGTTACTAATAGAATCTTATAAGATTTTATTTGTTTCAATAGAGGTACACCTAGAATCCAATACATTCTCATTAATTTCTCTCGGATTTTTATGAGAGGGTATCTGGAATTCCTGTGTCAAAGCCACATCATATTCCTGTGGGAATTCTATGGGGATTTTACAAGATTTCTATGAGAATTTATGATACTCTTTCAATAAGGTTGACAGTAGCAATATAGTAGTAGTTCTGACGGCAATACATGGCAGTAATATTTGCCAGGATTATAGGACTGTGGCTCAAAAATACCACACGAGATTGCTATGATTTTTTGGAATTAGTTGACTGTAATTTTTTCCCTGTAGTCAGGGCAGTAGTATTTCTTCGTGAGGGGTAAATCTCTATTCATCATCTCGGATATACATAGAATCCAATGAATTCCAATTCGTCCTCCTCAAACTTTTTTAGTGGATATCTGGAATTGCTGCATCGAAAGCACATCAGATTCCCATATAAATTGTTTACAGGAATCTATGGGATCTTTTCAGTAGGAAATTAACGAAACGATTCAATCTTCCAGGGGCACCCTGCGTGAATCCACAGGGCAAGCAGGGATACTGCGTCACTATCAGGCAGTGCGAGCCATTGCTCTACATTCTGCGCACTCAGAGAAACGCGGCGGGCGACTTCTTGAGGAGCTCGGTGTGCGGTTTTGAAGGTCTCGATCCCAGGGTCTGCTGTCCCTCGGATTCCGGAGTGACTCAGCCGAACGTGGAGGCACCTCGTGCGGCCGGTATCTACGGCCCCCTGTATCCGGACCAATGCGGCATCAGCAACGCTACCTACACCAAGGTAGTGGATGGCGTGCCCGCCAAACTGGGTGAGTGTTGCAACCACCGAACGCCACCCACTGATTTGCACGTTGGGAATCTAGTTCGCTCGCGCGAAACACGTAAATGGTAGAAGTAAACGAACAAAGACTCGCTGTTTCAACATCTCAGGAGCATGGCCCTGGATCGTGGCCCTCGGGTACCGTTCGGCGAAGAGGCCGAACACCCCCAAGTGGCTTTGCGGCGGCACGCTGATCTCCGCGCGTCATGTGGTAACGGCTGGACACTGCGTCTACAATCGCAATGATCTGTACTTGGCGCGTCTGGGAGAACTGGATCTGAACAGCAACAATGACGGGGCCAATCCCATCGACGTTTTGATCGAGAAGGCCACCATTCATCCCCGATACAGCGCGGCCACTTATACGAATGACATCGCTGTACTGAGGCTTCGACAGGACGTAGCTTTCAGTAGTAAGTTCTTGGTTATTTATTCAAACACAATTCATAACAGTTATACCATATGAGGCTAAACTTACTTGCCAGGAAAGAGACTTCAATCACTGTTATCTCATTACCTCTGAGCTTTTGACTCCTATTTGTGTAATACTTTTTTGAAGATTGCGTTTCAATCTACAATAAAGTCTTGTATTGATATGGGCTAAAAATTGATAAATAATGAGATAATAGAGATTGAAGTTTCTGATAAAATGTCACGTACTGTTTACACCGTAGTGTGATCTATTCAATTTGAACGAAATATTATATTTCATATACATAATATGAGAGATATATTTGATGTCAACTAAATATTACGTACTATTTATACATACTGTGAGATACAGGAACTGATACAGCTATTTTACATATAACATACGTAATGTCATATAGTTATATTCCCTGCATGTGCTCTATAGTTTATGTAAGAAATATATTATGGTTGGCTGGGTAGGTTACGTTACAGTGTTATGTATCTGAGCGAGAAATCGTAACTAACTATTGACTGTTACGTTCGTTCTCATTACAGTTATATAACATGTAAATCACACTGTGTTTACTGGAATACATCGTCGGATATGACATTCATCATATCTCCCGTTTTCAGATACCATTCAACCGATATGCCTGCCTCTGGACGATGAAATTCGCACGAAGGATATCGTTAGACACTTCCCCTACATCGCTGGATGGGGAGCGGTGTACTTCAGTAAGAAACTTCTGTAATACACTGACAATGTGTGTGTGTGAGAGAAATAATTGCTGATATCAAAGAAATGTTTTCTTCCATCAAAAACATGATATAATTCCAGGCTCAAGCCATGGATTTCTTTGTGCAAGAATATATTTGATAGGCTCGAGTAATTGTTTTTTTTTCGAACAGGAAGAATCTCTCATACCCCAACGAAGATATTCTTGAATCAAAAATATAGAGGGTGATTAAAATTCGCGTAGCAACATGGGGATCGCTTGTTTGAAGAGATACAAAGTTGGTTAAATGCGGGCAAAGTTTCTAAATTTTACGCTGATCAATAATCTGTAAAGAAATTGTAATTATCTTGAACGATTCATCTGAAATTTGAAAACAGCTGACGTAAAGCCGGTGCCAGTCAGAGCGCGTGATCAACAAACACTACATTAAAAACATTTCAAATGAAATTAACTTTAAATTGTTAATATTAAAACATAATAAAAATTTAAAATTTGTTCTAAAGCTCTTTGTTTGTTTGTTCATTTAATTCTTTTTAGTTTAAAAAATACTTATGATATCTTTGCAGAAGGAGGTGGCGTATTTGAACATTTACTGTAAAAATGCACCTACTTATGTTGCCTTAAGAATGTTTTCATCAAATTAGCAAAAACTTTGAAGTAAAGGAGTTATAGCACATTTTTTTCCAAAATCACAATTTTCGATTTTTTTCAAATTGCAAACGAACCGTTCAAGATACAGTAGAACTCCAATTATCCGAACTCCGACTATCCGAATTGCTTTCAGAAAAAAAAAATGTAAGACGGAAATGCAAGCAAAATAATGTGAAGCACTTGTAAGTACGCTATATAACATGTAAAAGTGTTGCCTTTTCATTTAATTAATTAAAAATGCATACAGTACCCACCGAAAATAAGCTGTTTTTCTTGAAAATACATATATGTACCCTTTTTGGGGGAAAAGTCCAATTATCCGAATTTTTAATTATCCGAATGGGGTTCGGTCCCAATTGATTCGGATAATCGGAGTTCTACTGTAATTACAATTTCTTTACAGATTATTGATCAGCGTAAAATTTAGCAACTTTGTCTCCATTTAACCAACTTTGTATCTCTTCAAATAAGCGAGATACCCATGTTGCTACGCGAATTTCAATCACCCTGTATATTTTTCGACCAAGAATCTGTATTCTTAAAAACGTTTTAAGATTATACAATATATTCTTGATTCGAGAAATATTTGTTTCACACTAGCAATTATTTCTCTCGGTATACTTGGCGATACGTGGTGCATTTCTGTGTTTTCGGCTAACACCTCGCTTTCCAGACGGGCCGTCGAGCAGTCGACTTCTGCAGCTACAAATCCCGGTGGTCGAGCCGGAGAGGTGCAGGAGGGCCTTCGAACCGTTCAAGACGACGGTGATAGACGAGAGGGTGATGTGCGCTGGCTTCGAACAGGGTGGAAAGGACGCATGCCAGGTCGGCTGAATTTAACCTCCGCGTTTTTGCTTTCCCGAAAACACTTCACCCGTTGAATTCTAATTCGTTTTCTTTCTTATTTTCAGGGAGACAGCGGCGGTCCACTGATGTATCCACGCGGGAAGACCTTCTTCCTAGTCGGCGTAGTGTCTTACGGGTTCAGGTGCGCGGAACCAGGCTTCCCCGGTGTTTACACCAAAGTCACCGCCTTCCTGGATTTCATCCAAGCCAACCTGGTCTAACGAATGACGAATTACGCTGCTTTTCGAATGAAATTTAAAAGCTTTATCGAGCCCGAGGAAGTTTTTAGCTTCTAACGATGACGCGGGGTCGAAAAATACCGAGTTTATTTTGTTTCCCGCGGTTATCTCGCTCGTACAAATATATAACTGCAGTATGAGCTCTTCTCCGAGAGTGCTATTCCAAGTTAAGAGCTATAATAACTGGATTAGAGAATTGATGTTCGCCAGATTTGAATCACGTTTTAAACGTGAGTGAAGAATTTGGTTTCGGGGTGGCGAGACTGCAGACCCGTTGTGGCGTAACGAAGGGGACGTAATTGTTGTATAGTTAAATTATTCCGAGAAATTTTACGGTTAAGCATTTACAATAAACTTTTCTACTAAAAGAATTTCGTTCTTATCCTTCCTTGCTGCCGATTATTATTTAAGGGAAGGGCGTCGAAATCGAATATCTGGTATATTTGAACTATTTATTTCCTGAGGAATTTATTTTCCAAGATCATGCATTTGAATAATGGATTATATATCGTCCCCCAAAACACGAACTGTCGTAACTAGTAAATTGTGAAAATCTTAGTTACGCCGGCGCGATATACTTCTTTGAGAAGAGCTTATCATACCACGAGAAGTGTCGTATCTGCATTCCGTATAGTTTTTGAGTAATGAATACGTAGTTCTCCGTTGTATTTAACAAATGGCATAAACACGATACCCCCCCACGAAGTAGCGTAACTGTCATAAGTACAAATTGTTAGTTACGACAGTTCGTGTTTTGGGGGACGATATGTACTAACAAATTTTTGAAAAACTGAAATATTTTTAACTTTTCTGATTTTTTGTAGCAATAGGAATATTTTAGACTTTTTCAGTGAAGTTTCAGAGTTTTTCAGAAATTTGTTACAGAAATTTTCCCATAAGAAAGTTTATTGATATTTACAAATAATCATAATGATTTCAGATGTTTGGAGTGCATCACTTAAAAATAACATTTTGAAAATTTTTTATAAGTGATTACGTCAATGCATAGACCTATTACATTCTTCAGAAAACTTTTGAAAGAGAAAAAAAGCTCAAATATCTGAGTCTGTCAGTTTTTCACAAATTTATTAGAGAATTTTTCCCATTAGGGAGTTTATTGATATTTACAAACAATTATAATGATATCAGATACTTAGATTTCATCGCTTAAAAACAACATTGTGCAAATTTTTTTGGAAGTGATTACGTCAGTACATATCGCTCATTTGTTGCAACAACGTCATAACTCAAAATTAGAATTGTCCCACAAGCGACGATTTTAAAAGCTGAATTATTATATTATACGAGCGTTGACCATTTGCTGCCAGATTATGATAATTATCATGAAAATTCTATGATAATTATCATAATCTGGCAGCAAATGGGCAATGCTCGTATAATATAATAATTCAACTTTTATTCTTCAATAAATAATTTTAATAAATAATAACTTTTTAATAGATAATTCAAGTCGTCGCTTGGGACAATACTAATTTTGAGTTATGACGTTGTTGCAGCATATGAGCGATATGTAGATCCCTTGCTTTCTTCGCATCAAAGCTTTGTTCCAAAAGATATTATTAATATTACACAATTAATTACGACACACACGCGATATTGGCGTATCGACATCAACGACTGATACTCCAATCTTACGACCAAGAATTGATCGCGCTGCAAGGCGAGCCCATCTTACTCAGAACCCTATCGAGCCACTGGAGGGGTCCGTGAAGGTGAATCTCGATCCAGCAAGGCGTGGACGTAATATCCTTCCGTTGATAAAGGGTTCCCCATCCCTTGGCGAAGGATATTCTGCAATAGAAAAAAACGATAGGTACGATTAGTTTCCATCATTTCGCGTTACAACTCTGGCGAAAAAAATTTGTACGATAAACTTTGGAAGAGTACCTTGAATTAATACTAAAAATCTACGTCAGTATGCATTGATTCTATGGGAAAGTATGGAATTTGAGACACTCTTTCAGTTTTACATACTTACCCCGGTGAAAAATTTCTTATAATTTTCCAGAAATCCTCATAAAATGAGAGATATTTTTAAGAAAGCCTCGTAAAATGTGAAATATTTTTCGGAAAATTTCGTAGTTTGAAATATTTCTCAGAAATTGTAATAAAATCTTCGAAGTTTAATGAAATAATATCGCAATATTTAATATTAAAACATAAAGATTGTGCATTTTCAGAATTTTCAAGTTTTATTCCACTATTTTCGGATTTTTTCAACGTTTTCATACGGTTTTAAAAATATCTGAGATTACTTAGAATTTTCCCGAGGATATTTTCTGAGAGAGTCTGAGAATCCTAGAATTTCCCTGGAAATATTTTTTCATAAAATCTCACAAGTTTTTGTAAATTTCGAAAAATCGCTCAGAATTTTTCGCGACCTTCTTGCTAACTTCGAAACGTTTCTGGATGAAAATTCATATATTATCTGCATTCCGTACGATCATATATAAATACAATTGCTTTTTAGATATATATATCTATTGTGAATTATATATGTGAATATATTCACAAGGCAGTCATAAAAAGTAATATTCTTTCTACGTATTGATAAGTGACGAACTGCAAGTACGTACGTTTTTTTTGCGATAGCAGTAATCGATTTCTTCCACACTAATAAATCAATTTAGGTGGCAATTATAATGACAATATCACGTCGGGGATTTGGAATGTGTATGGATTCCTTGAAATCGAAAGCATATCAAAATTCATAAGAAAATTTAATTTAATTTCCTAAAGATACATAATTGTAGTGATGAAGAGAAAGAATATACTCATGAAATAGAACGATATTTGTTTTTGTATTTCAATTTAATTTAACAATAGCAACTTTAATTTTCCATTAGCAAAATTTGATCGGACTGCGCCTCTGTGAAGAAATAGAATTTTCCAAACATTTTATCAGAAGATTTCAGATTTTCTCATGGAAATTGGAATATCAATTTTTCTCAGAATTATTTACAGTTTTTCAAAATTACTTGGAAAAACTCAAATTGTCATGCTTAAACATTCTCTTCAAACTTTATTTCTCAGAATGCTTTATAATTTTTCATTATCTCTTAGAATTTCGTAGAAACACATCAGCATTTCTCACAATCTCTCAGAATGTTGTACTTTCGAGAAACTATGTAAAATTTTGAGTAGACTGACAAAATTCCGAGAAACATTTCCACCGGGGTACGGTAAACTATGGAAGAGTACCTTGAATGAAAGGGCCCCACACACCTCGTTCTTCTCCGTCGTTTTTAACCGTCGCGACGGTTAATACTGTTCGGGTAAAACTGCCACAAAACCGAGGTATATGGACAAAAACCGTCCGTTATGCACGTCGTTCCAAAATTCAGACGAGGCTTGATTTTTATCGGCTATCGTGCCAACCGTACGGGTAACCACGAGGTGTGTGGCCTTGACAGTTTGATTGCTCGGGAGTTTTTATAGTAGCGTTGCGAACATTTTTCTGTTTATGCTGCTAGTGTGTGCTACAATATGTCGGCCGTGGAACAGGGATTTTTTGATTGAGTTTATAGAACTTTATAGGTCTTTCCCTTTTGTATGGAAGGTTAAATCGGCAGAATACCATGTAGTCCAGGATATTTAGCTTGAAAATCATGCAATCTTTTAAAAATCGAGCTCACCGAAAATTTTTTTTTAAACTGCTTATTATGATGTACCATTATATGCCTGAAAGTTACGCCACCGATGCACTGGAGCTTCGTGACATATAAGAGGTCAAAGGTCGCGGATTTTGTTATCTTGCTTCCTATCGCTCCAACGTGAAAAATACCTATTACAAAAGTTGAAAAGATCTCAATTTGTAATACCTAAAAAAAATATTTGACGTAAATACGCCTAACCGTTCTCGAGATATGTAGCTGAATATGTGGAAAAATGCAAAAATAGGCAAATTCTCAGGTTTTTATTTGACTATATTCAATCTCAACCGAGTTATAGGCCGAGTAAGGCGGGAAAAGGGAAAAAACCTACTAGAGGGAAACCATATAAAAAAACGCGCCGCGCATTCTACCTCAAAGGTGATGTGGAAATGAATGCTTCTCCACAAACTTCGCAGCATCGTATCTCGAAAACGGTAAGGTGTATCTGAAAAGTGTATGCAGCCATTTAGTTAGATAATTTCATGGTCTAACTGGAATAACTTGTTTCATTTTTGTGTGAGTCATAGAGAACGAGATAATTGCGTTAAAACAGATGCAGTATTTTTTAACCAAAACTTATCTTTCGTGTTTCATATCTCGAGAACAGGTAGGCATACGAAAACCAAACTGGACTTTTTAGAAAGGGCGTTTATTCATAAAAACATAATTATATAGGAGTAATTGCCGTTTGAGTAGTAGGAAGAGAGAAGAATGCGGCGATACGTGTTGCATACCCGAATTCAGCTATTTTTGAATTTTTCCACATATTCAGCTACATATCTCGAGAACGGTTAGGCGTACTTACGTCAAATATTTTTTTTAGCTATTAAAAATTGAGATCTTCAACTTTTGTAATACGTATTTTTCACGTTGGAGCGATAGGAAGCGAGATAACAAAATCCGCGACCTTTGACCTCTTCTATGTCACGAAGCTCCAGTGCGTCGGTGGCGTAACTTTCAGGCATATATTGGTACATCATAATAAGCAGTTTAAAAAAAAATTTCGGTGAGCTCGATTTTTAGAAGATCGATTACTAAATGTCCTGGACTAATGATTGAATTAAGAAAAACAAGGCTTATGAACCATTACTGAACAAATGCAAAGAAGTGGATAGTAGTGCACCTATAAAAACGATTAAGCAAAAAATTGATTCACTACGGGATGCATTTCTACAGGAATGACGTAAAATAAAACTGATGTGTGTGGATTCAGCCGACTTCGCTTTTCCTTTTAACGTTTTTAACCATCGGTTAAAAACGACAGAGAAGGAAAAGGTGTATGGGGCCCTTAATGCTAAAAATCTACGTCAGTATGCATTAATTCTATGGGAAGGTACTGAATTTAAGACACTTTTTTTAGTTTTACACAATCATAAGTAGAATTGCACGATTTGTGTGAATAACGTAAAAATAGTTTCCAATAAATGGCGCGAGAAAAGTACCAAACCCACTCACCTTATGGTGCACATCTTCGTCATCTCGTAAACCGCTTCGAACCCGTGTCCGACGTTCCGTCCCAGCAACTCGGCGAATTCCTTGTTGTCGAAGATCTTGAGCGAGCAGCCGGACTGCAGCTTGCAGACGGTACTGGGATGAAAGGAGTGGCGGTCGTTGCAGTTTCTCGACTGAATGAACACCGAACATTCCGACAGGCACTCCGCGTACACCATGCCACCCACGTAATGCAGAAGAACACCCTTTCCGATCCGTTGTCTCGTCATCTCGATGGTGGAGTTCCGATTGACGTTGGACAGCCTCCCCAGGCAGAAGCGATCCGAATTGTTGTCCGGATCGGTGAAGCCGTCTATTATCGTGACCTGCTTGGAGCAGTGGAACGCCTCGCCCACCCTGGTGTTCAGCTCGTAGTAGGCGATGGTGGCCCAGTAAGCCGGTTCCTCGTAAGCCACCGGCGAGGCCTCCGACATCGTCCAGCCGGGCTGGTATCCCGAGGCTTGCGTGCACGTAGACAACGGCGTTTCCAGGTGCCCGGCCGAGGAGTAACATAAGTCCATCGACGACGATGAACTTCCCGAATTCGCGGAAGCGGTCGATTCCATCGAACACACGGCCGCCGGGCTGTTCATGACGAAACCCTCCGTCGAGTAGGTGACGTTGTACGGCAACACCGTTTCGTTTGCCCTCGACAGGTGCAAGAACGGGCGACCCGGCGCGAACTCCGAGATCTTCGGCACAAGAACCGGCGGTAACCTCGGACTCTCCACCCTCTTGTAGTGGTAGGGGTTCACGCACACCTCCTTCTTCTTTGCGGCAAAGGGGTGCTGACAAATATCGAGGGACCTCAACTCGTGGTGAGACTGGAGGTCGGGCCAGCGCCAGATGCGGCAGTAGATGACGTGAGGAAGTGACTTCTTGTGGGAGACCTGCAGCCGGCCGTCCATGCTCCGCGGTATGGTGACGCAATTGCTGGGCGCGCCGGGATTGTTCAGCGCCTGGCACAGATCTTCCATAGCGCCCTTGTGCTTCTTCAGCTTCTTCACCAGCGACTGCACCGCCTTCTCGGGCCACTTTTCCTCCTCGTCGCCCTGTCGCCAGCTCAGGAGCTTTTTTACGGCGGGGTTAGAGAAGCCGATGATCCGGTTCAGCGAGGAGAACTTGCTGGAGTTTCTTCTGCTGTGCGTGGTGGGGCTGTCCATTGCTGAGTCCTGGGATTTTCTCACTCTCTTTTTAAAGAAGCCGACACTTTTTTCGATACCGAGAAGGTTCTCTGGATATTTTACGTGGGATTCGGTTGGGCTTCGAGTGAACTTTAAGTCGAACTGACGACGCGTCGATGATGGCGCTCGAACTCGATATGAGGCTCTTGAGCGAATTACAGAGTATAAGTAGAACCACCCTCATCCCCACCTGATTTCCAATTTCGCACGTGCGGTATTAGAATACCTTCGGTGACATTACCGTTTGTCACTTTCCGGAAATTTGGATTTCATTGGTATCGAGGGAAGCTTTTCCATTCCTTTCATAAATCCGGCTTTCGTCATGACAATTGTATCTTGATTTAATCGCGTCCTTTCAATAAAGGAGCGATACCTGGCACTCAACGTCTAAGGGGCGGGGCGACCCCCCGCAGGTAATTATCCGCAAGGGTCCCATACACCGAGGTGAGGTCATAGTCCAGTCATTGAAGTCCTGAATTAGAAATAATTAAAGAGGATCTGAATTTTTTACAGTAGGTACTTTTTGCACCCTACAACAACTTCCTGATATTTTGAAGGATCATCCCCGGTCGGATTGTTTAAAAAAGAGATGTAAACAAAAAAAAACCGATTTTTTGCGAATATCTCTTCAACTTTCAAGAATAACGAGAAAATCTTCAAACAAAAGTTGTAAACAATCGAATTTATAATAAAAAAGTCTTTGTGAAATTTTTACCTATATGCAATAGGGAAGCGGCAAAATGCGTTCAAAGTTTGCGCACCACCTAAGGGAGCATGCTGCGCTTAAAAAATTCATAAGAAATCGAAAAATTACTCTTTTTCGATGATTTTTTTTTTAAATCGCATCTACAGGAGTAGACCTACATTTTGAGAGATAAAGAAAAAAAATTAATGCATTATTAATGCGATTATTGATTATTTTAGATTTTAAACCGATTCTTTTCACTGAAAACATTGGGGAACAATTTTTTTTCTTTTAACTTGGTATTCGTTAGATTATTATCTAAAAAAAAGTCCTCTACGGCTTCGCACTGAATACCTTCTGTGTGGAGATATAATATAATATAATACAACTGATTTTCTGGTGAGTGGCAGTTCTGAATGAAATCTGTGGCCGCACCACTGTACTGGGGACCGACAGAGAACGCGCATATATTCCCGACTCTCTCTTAGTCATAAACGCGTTCTGCACTGCGCGAAGCCATCTGTGCCTCTACCAAGGAGTAGGTGTCCAACTACCTGCTCTTTACCTCTGTAGACCTTCGGCACGCTGCCAAAAAGTGCAATGGTAGTATCTTGTATGCCCTTTGAGGTTTCGGTAATAATGCATATGCTGATAAACGACCAAGCAAAATTGACAGGTCCCCGTGGAACTTGTGTTGGAGAAGTTAATTACTTGTTGCAAACAAAAATCGCATCTTGCAATGATAGTATCACGTATGCCGAGCATGTGAAACGATATTTCATAGAAAAAATAATATATATTGAAGAGAACGATCGGCATACGTGTATCGTAGGGACTAAGGGTCGATATATGCTCTAAAAAGTGTTGTAAATTCAGAATTTTTTAAATGATTATATCACACACCATGTCCAACTACCTACTCTTAAGCCGGTCCCAGACAATGCGTGCGTCCGGCGAATATTCGCCATTCGTGATCCTTCGCGTAGTGTGTGGGAGCTCTACTGCGCCAAGCATTCGGCATTCGCCCGCTATTCGCGGTCTTGTCGGTAAAACGACGCGTAGTAAAGGATGACGAAGTAACTTCGGGCTTCTTCGCCTCCACTCCCACATGGTGTGCCCAGTTACGCATAGTTGATTTATTTGCAACCTGAGAAGGGGTCCAGGCGTCTTTCCCTTAACGAGGCACACCGCCTTGCCGTCGCGACCGGTGCCCCGTCGCGAGGCCTCTGAAATTGGAGAGCGGGATTGAGGCGCCGCACAATGGGACGAAATCTCGAAAAGCTAGCCAAAACTCGCAAAATGAAGATTTTATTTCGGGGTTTGGTTAGTGACACAGGAAGTCTGAAGTCGGTCCCAGACAATGCGTGCAGTCGGCTAATATTTGCCATTCGTGATTCTTCGCGTAGTGTGTGGGAGCTCTACTGCGCCAAACATTCGGTATTCGGTCGCTATCCACGGTCTTGTCGGTAAAACGACGCGTAGTAAAGGACGACGAAGTAACCAAACACTTTCGTGCGTTGAAATGGGTGTAGAAAAACTTATGAACCCGTGCCCTTCCATGCGCACCCCAAATGCCTACACCGATATGGGATCCCAAACATGTTGACCACAAAAACAGAAACAAAGTGGCTGATGCCTGGAAGGAGTTGGAATCATCATTTTCTAGCAGCAACGTAACTGCCGCAGATTTAAAAAAGAAGAAAGACTCACTAATGGCGATATTCTGTCAGCTTTTAAGTAAGGTCAACCCTTCGTTGCTCACGTGGGGTGTAGGCTACACCCCAGCCTCCTTTTTTTGCATGCCACGCCTAGAGTTTTTTTTTCAAGGTTTGCACTTTTAGTACCTTTCGGGAACATTTCATTAAAGAATTTGGCACCAAAAGCGCAGGACAAAACCGATTTATCTCTTCGACAGAACGCTGCAAAGAGTTAAATAGTGATTTTTAACAGTCTGTATTAATTCAATATTTAATATTTTTCTATAAAACTTGTTCCAATTTGTTAATTGGTACTTTGTTAATAAAACGAGAGTACGACAACTATCCTCAGTCTATTATTTATACTATTTTTTTAATAAAAATCGGCAGGGAGACCTGAGCGTCTGAAAACCGAGACCTCATATACCGAGACTTCGAGTTTTGTTTTCAATTAGAAAATTACGAAATTAATTTTTTTTAATGTTGAGATCATTAGGCAATATCTCAAGCTTTAAAATAAAAAAAAAGTATTAAAAAATTTCAATTTTTCACTAAGAAAACGTTAATCTTTAACTGGGGTGTAGGGTACACCCCAGGTGAGCTTTAATGTTTCAAAAACCCACGTGAGTAACGAAGGGGGTTTCTCTGGTGCTGGGGCAGAAGACATTTACAAACCAAACTGGTTTGCCTTTGAAACTATGCAGAAGTTTCTCAAACCTATATATACTCCAGGAGAAACTATGAACTCAGAGGTAAATATTTTATAATTTTTCCAATTTCTCCACTCCGAATAAATCATGGCAATACATCGACAAAGATTTTTAAGACTATATTTTAAAATTTTTAAATGATGCTTCGAATTATTGGAGTTGTGCATAAAATTTAGATACTCCACTAATATTTCTAAAAATCTAAAAGATCCAACTATTCATTTCTCAACAGTCCGGTCATCTGATTGCGGTAATGTTGATTATAAATAGTATTTCTATAAATATTTTATAACTTAGTTTGTTGTACATTTGTAAACAAAATAGAATATCATTGGAGTCAGGGATGGGCGTCATAAGAAAAATTAATAATTGAATGACTAATAGTTAAGATTAAATTTTCATTTATCATTCAAATAATTTTGAATAACGAATAAATTTTCGTTCATCATTCCGTCATTCTTACTTGGTTGTTTCACTGGGTAGACGATCAAGGTAATTACGAAGTTCTTCCTACAGTTTATCGTGACCAGGTGCACCAGATCGACGATCACGGGAAATGACAGATTTTCCCTGCAGTTTTTCGTGTCTAGGTGCACCAGGTTAGTGAGCGCGATAGAGAGTCCGACATATATGGATCATTTTATATTATGATATATACTGAAAGAATCTACATCTCTCGTAATCAAGGGTTTCCGTGAATTGCGGTTATATGCTTTTTTTTCCTAGAGGAATGTGAATTATATCCGTATATTTCTAGACGAAAAATACGATGTTCCTTTGTGTACGTAATACGAGACGGTACGTAATACGAGACGCCGTGAGGCCCCTGAAATTGGAGAGCGGTATCGAACCCGAACGTCCGTGCATTTGCCGAAAGCACGAACATTTTCTACATACTGTAGCGTGTGGGAGGGTAGGCGAAGGCGTAGTACGATCTCCGAATGTTCGCGCATTCGCCGAATGCACGCATTGTCTGGGACCGGCTTAAGGTCGAGCCCGAACATTCGGAATTTGGCGAATACCGAGCGACCGCTCGGTGACCACCGAGGGACAGCTCTACCCGGCGAAGACCGAGTAGTCTGGACTCGGAAGGTCGGTTCTTACCTGAGGCTTATAAATAAGTGCAAACACTGGTTCAATGTTCTTAAAATGCATAGGAGTTTCGGAGTTATTTGCAAAAGTCGAGAAGACATCCTTAACGAATACTTCGGATGCAGCGTTTACACATTGCTTCTTTGGTTATAGCTGAACGTTATTCCCATACGCATCGATGTAATATTACAAGTACATTTTTCAATTTCTAGAATTTTTCCGTCAGCTCTTTCTTCAATATATTATGTATAATTAATATGATAGCCACGTCCGACACTCAAGTCTTTTGTTATATATATTTAAAATCACTTCTATCATATGTCAAAAGGCATGCGTGGGAAAATGGCGGCCATTTGCATACAATTTTCCTGCAACTTTCTGACTCAAGTCTTCGTTCCGTCCACATCCGATAGTCATGCCAATTTTATTTTAATGTCTAACACATCAATAATAGTCTATAGTTTCAAAGGCATGCATGGCAAAATAACTGAAAAATCGAAAAAACCCGTTAATTTTACGACTCCAAAATGTACCTACTTATCCATTCGCGCCACTCACACATGTCAATATTTTTTTCGGGCTAGTTACGATGTACGTTCCCATACTTCCAATAGGCATGTGTGGGAAAATCACTCAAAATCTCGATTTTTTCTTACAAGATTACACCCTTATTTCAACCTTTTAGCCACCTGCTACACTCATACCTTTGGTTTTCCGAAGCCAGGTTCTATTGAATCATTTAGTGAACAAGGCATGCGTGAGAAAATGGATAACAGACACCTTTTTATTTGTGTTAAGAAAAATTGAATTTTCCATATGTTATCCCCAAGGGCCATTCGTAAATTTCGCTTTATTCTACTCAGCATCGAAGTACTTTTCAATCCTCTTCGAGGCATGTATGCGAAAATGGGGCACCAGAATCTGTCACTATTTGACGGTCTACGAGGCCCGCGCCTGACGGTTTAAAAGTCCCCGTGACCCGTATACCTTAATATAAAAGGGGTCAATTCAAAGAATACATGCATGTGGAAACAACGCTTTTCAGCAAATAATAAAATCTAATCATTCGAAAGTTTGTATTTTCGATGGAATGTCACTAGTGCATAAAATTAAATTTCAAAAATATAATACTTTCGGAGATTTTGCCACTGCATATGATCGAAAGGAACGAAACTGAAGAAAATTGTTATATCAAGTCCTTCAACCAAAATCCCGGCCGACTGCAAAGATTTTTTTTCTTCTCAAAACAAACTGCAACCTGTTCAATTTCTCTGCACGTATGCTCCAACTTTTTAAAAAATCAATGCTGTATCATCAATAGCAGTATCTATTTGAATGGGTATTGCGAGAAACGGTTCATTACCATTCGTCCGACTCGGGAAAGGTGGGGGACTGCGAACTCATTAGTAGTCTAGATTCGCGGATACAGACCGCCTGCCTTGTTATTGTGACCGACGGTGGGATTAACTCTAGATTGGCGATTATAATGAAGTGGGGTGTGTTTACGACTATTCGTTTCCTTTGATGTGCCACGAAAGACCGACAAACTACGGGAACGGCGAATACTTGGACGTGCACGATATTCGGCCATCGGCGAGTAGCGAGCAACCCGTGTACACACTCGGGATTCGCCGAGCAGTCGCTCGGTGTTCGCCGAGTACCGAGTGTCTACCCACCCTGTTTGATAACGGGAACCAAGCGAACAATACATTTGGCCATCGGCAAACAGCGAGCAACCCGTGTACACACGCGGCATTCGCCGAGTATTCGCTTAAAGCCTCGTTGACATCGGCGAGCATTGCTCGGCACTCGCCGAATCCCGCGTGTTTACCGGCACCTTTAGGGTAGAGCGGGGCTGAAAGGTCCAATTTGACTATTAAGAATTATACTGTGAAAACGGAATATACTATATCAAAATATACAACAGTAATCAAATAAATAGTTATCGTACCATGTTTAAACAAATTTTTGGTTGAATTATATCATAACACAAATACGTAATTTTACAATTTTTCTAGACCTTATCGTCTCTCTCTTTTTGCCCCATGTGGTAGGGGTAAAAAGTTCCAGTATTTAATTTTAATTTTAAAAAGGTTTTATGAAATAATAACAATATTTCATCCAATGAATTTCAAAACTATATTTTCATTTCACAAGGAAAAAGTCATAAGTAGGTACTGTAATAATTATTACAAAAGAAAATATTTTTCTTCATTCTAAGTTTCAAAGTATATAAACAGTATTTAAATAGTATTTATTACAAAACAAAGTATCTTCTTATCACTAATCAGTCTCAATTGACCAGTACAATTAAACAAGACAACATTGTTCTTTATGAGAATATAGAACCTTTTATCCATATTAGACCTTTTTACCCCAACCGAGTGTAAGTGTTGTTAGAGGTTATTAAAAAAATACCGTTTAAACTAGCCTTAAACTAATAATAAATCGTGAAAAACAAAGAAATAATGTATACTAATAAACGATGTTTAGGCACGGTAAACGAAATAACACTGCTCGTAACTAAAAAGAATAATAATGAAAAAATTTACTTACGTTAAAATTTCGAGACGCAGTCATGTATCTCCTGCTAGCGTCGTCACTCGACTGCCAACGATGCCTCGTTACGCTACCCGCGACCTTTTCTGTCCGCTTGTATAGTTAGAAACAACGATACGTCACTAGTTTTTTAGATATATGTATATGGTGGACCTTTATACCCGCGGACTTTTAAGCCCCGCTCTACCCTACGTGCCATTACTGTTAGTTATAAGTCAACCTTCAGTCAGTCAACTCTCAGTCTTCCACCAGATATTCATCGATCAGTGCAGTGCTGCATCTTTCGTCCATTGTCGTTCCTAATCAGTGCGCGTCATTCGGATAATTAATCTCGCGTTTTCGAACTCTAATTCTCTTACGAACTTTCTGTAAGTATTTCGCTATTGGGAACTGTCGAATGGCGATATGACCTCTGGCGGCGAAAAAACAAACTAGTTTTAGATTGCAGTTTTGGAGCTTAGCAATGCATTAGAATAGTAGAGTGCACATAATAATTTATTTTTTCGCAAAACGACGTCAGAATTCTTAAAACCACCAGTGAAATCGAAAGGTAGACTTCTTTGCTACGACCCTGGCTGTCAAAGTCGTTTAAATAAAGACGACGTGTCTTTCCATTATTTTACAAAGCCCGGACAAACGTTTCGTGTACACTCCAAACGCGTTTGGAAATTTAGAAAAAATCGAATTTTAGAAAAGTGGATGATAATATTAAAAACAAAATCAGTTACGCCGTATGTCAAAGTGTATTCGCGTCATTTTTCGAGTGCTGATTATATTTCCGTTCCCCATGCATGTACATGCTTAACCTAAATGTTTACTCCAAAATAGTTATTCTTCAGATATTCCAGCTTCCAAGAGATTTTAAAACACGCTCCCCTTCAAGGAAGTTCCTATTACCCGGTTTTGTATTCGCCCACAGGCAAATTTCATTAATGTTAATCATATTTTACGTAAAAACTACTTTTAACCCATTGAAATACATTGAACCTGCACTTTTAAAGCCGCCATATTAATTTTAGCTCCGCCCATAAGACAGTTCCCAATAAGAATATACTCGTATGACTGTCTTGCTATTCCTACTCGGTACGATGTTCCCTTCACTTCAGAACAGTTCCAAAGTTTCAAAGCCGGGTACACATTACTAAAAATTTATAAAAATTCGTACAGACTAAAAATTCAGATTTGAAATCTACAAAAATTTCACTGGTTCAGAAGTTCAAAGAAATGTATACTTGAAATTTCAAGCAATGAAAGTGATAGATATCAGTGGAAAACTTTTGGAATTACCGAAGTATCAAATACTAGAATGTTTTAAAATTTTGAAGATAATTTTTAAATATTTTATAAAAATTTTCCGTTTCAATGGATCATGCATTATATTCCATCGTACCAAAAAGGAGACACTACTATAATCTGCTATAATATTATTCGACACTTTTTGGAAAACTGAAAATGCCCTGAAATGTTCCGATTTCAATTATTAACTTGGTACCGTTAATGTCATTATTAACGTGAAACTACCTTTCATTTGGACTGAGTTATCGCCCTTTTATTTAAATTGACGTGAAAATAAAGTTGTCTATACAAATAACGTTGGTTTCATCGTTTTTGGGCTTGCCAACTTATGTTTTGTTAAATTTGTCTCATTACTAACCGCGTCATTATTATAATTATATTTATTACTACTATTATTTACGTTGTAATAATTTGCTCACAAATTTTGGCTTATTATCTGTAAAAATTTCATTTTCACTACATGTACTATAGATTCCTTCTCATTTGTTGAATTTCATACGATTTGCAGGAACATGTTGGCGAGAGGGAAGAAGAGGCAGATAATTGTCCCACAGCGATACAAGGATGGGGCTGTTATTGAATCGACGTCGGAAGAAAAACAAAATAATATGCAAAGCATGAAACAGCAAGGCAGCCTAATAATGGAGTCCGATACATAGAAATACTTTTAATAATTAAGGAATGCAATATTTTTGATAATGGAGCCCGAAACATAAAAATACTTTTAATAATTAAGGAATATATTGAAACAATAAACGGCACTGACAATAGGCATTTTGACTAGTTTGAAAATGCATTACAAATTGTTATCATCTCTGTTTATTGCTATCTAATTAAACTTCTTTCAGTAAAATAACGAAAATATATAAATGTTTAATATTAAAAATCTTAACTTCAAAAGTTGTCTTTTTAAAATGCGGCCATTTAATTAGAAACGATACGTGATTGGCTAACGGTTAGTGTGACGTCACATAATTGTAAACAAACAGTTCACAACAACTTTTAGGTTAGGTTTGCTTTAGAATCGTTTTGTTTTGAGATTATTATTGGCACTGCACACCACTTGTAGTTCATTGTTTTTTAACAATTTGGTTTATTTTCAAAGAGAACAACTAATTCTGACAGCTGCTGCTTGAAGTTCATTTGTGTTTACAATTATGTGACGTCAGAGGGATCACGTGATTAGAGAGGCCGCTAGCTTGTCGTTTTTGGCGCCTTTTTAGCTATTTAAATTTGTTCCTCGATTTTTAGTGAATATATTGCTTATTTCATTAGAAATATTCATACAGCTTGTACAAAATTATATAATAAACCATTTCTGGTGGTTTCTCAATAGTAGTCAAATAGCCTATATTGCTTACATCTGATATCCCTATAATTTTGTTATCCCTAAAATTTAATATTGCGGCTTCTCGTGTGGAAATCTGCCCAAGTTGGCCCAATCAGTAATTGGGCGCCAATTAGGCCCCAATTGGGCGGCCCAATTTGAATAAAATATAATAAATCGAACAGATAAAATTGTTTGTTTTATTTATGTACCGGAAGTAAAAATAAATCTGGACATTTAGAACTTATTCCGAACTTTTAGTGACTGGAATTTGGGTCAGGTGATACGATGTAGTATTAGCGTTTAGTTGGGGCTACGTTATGAGCAGCCCAATCAGGCCCCAACTAAGGTACTAGTTGGGGCTACGCTGGGCACCCCAATCTGGCCCCAACTAAGGTACCTAATCACTACCCTAGCAAGAAATATTGTATAATTTTTATGTTTTAATGTTGATAGCATCGCCTCAAAAACTTTACTAACTTTATTATGATGACATTAGTAATAAATATATAATATATTTCATTCTTTGATAATTGCGTTTTTAATATTCTTTACAGCATTTTTCAAATTGAGTGGAGTAAGATACATATAATGATAAATTGGCCATTTCTATTACAGAATAAATAAAATTGAAATCTATTCCGAACTTTTAGTGACTGAAATTTGGGTGAGGTGATACGATATAGTATTGGGACCGTGCAATACCCGTACAGTGACACCTGGTGGCAGTAGTCGGCGAAAAATAGGCACTTTTATACAGTACCAAATACGACAAGAATATAGAAATCCTCGGCAAAACCAATTAGCGAACAATAATATGAATGTTTTTCATCAGGTGTATTTTATAGCAATTATTTATAAGTATAGAATTGCAATAAACAGTAAGCATAACATTTAGGGCCGGTTTATTCACCTTCAGACACGCGTTGACCGCCATATAATGTACTTTAACTCGGCAGCGGTGGTGGCTGGCAGTCAACGTGTTATAGGTATGGAGAGACGTGCCCACTAACTTCAAGCCTTCACCACTAGTTGCGCACGATCGTTCGCCGTATCCCCTCCAAGCAGTTCCACAGTCCCAATTAGCGTTTAGTTGGGGCTACATTGGGTACCCCAATCTGGCCCAAACTGAGGTACCTAATCACTTAGTCCAAGGCACTTATCCATTTTTACCTATGCCGCAAAAAAATCGACGAGGGTAGGGTGATTTTTTCAGGGCTGTTTAAGGGTAGTCTCCAGAGTACCGAATCAAAAGACTTTTTTATTATTTTATTATTATTTTTTTTCGACAAAATGACCTTAATAAAAGTTGTAGATAATAACATTCTAATCTTTGCTTTATGACTTTTTTTTCTAGCTATTTTAGTTTAGGCGCTACGGCTATTTTTGTGTTTAGAAATTCGTCAGGGCCGTCCCGGGAAAAGAGTACGGCCCTGGAGAGAGGCTGAAAACGTCCCCTTTTTTCGGGACGGCCCTGGCGATAGTGGTGAATGTGACAGACGCTCCGTGTATATAGTTTGTGCAAATCGTTTGTATTTTTTTTTAATAATCGTGAATCGTGATAGTGAACGGATGCAGTGCTACTTTTCTCTGGATGCCTGGGCATACAGAACAGGAAAGGAGACGGCAGCATCTCAGAAGAATTGCCATCAGATAAGTGAGGGGTCTCTAGTTGCAAAACCGGCAATCTCCACTTTTTGGTGAAATTGAGCTATTGGCGGGAATGTGTTCCTTATTGTAATTCTGATCGACTTGCAGAGTCGTTTGGCTGCAAATTCGGCTCAATTATACTTAAAAATGAGGTTAAAATTTTGGCCTAGTTTCAAACCCGGCAATCTCCAACCGCCGTTGAGTTGCAAAAACGGCAATCTCCATTTCGACCTATAGGGCGATTGGGTAACTGCACAAAACAGATGGAGTGCCATCTGTCGCACGCACCAAGCATCTGTATTTTAAGGAAAATAAATATTTATTTCAGTTGATTGCACTGTATCTTTACTCTATTTCTTATAAAACGCCAAGAAAAATTAGTTTCAAAACCGGTAATTTAGTTAACTAAGTTGCAAAATCGGCAGTTTCAAAATGTTACTTGCAAAACTGGCAATCTCCAATTTTCAATTCCATACTACTCAAAATTTATTGCAAATTCTGGTTTCTGCTTAATATCAAGTGATATGCATACATATGAGCTTGTTTCAGTTCAACAATAACAAACTTAAGTTATTTAGTTACCGAGTTATCAAAAATTCAGTTCTCCTATAAAATTTGCCAAAATGGAGATTGCCGGTTTTGCAACTAGACCCTTCAAGTTATTTTCTATCTGAACATTCTAACCTCACTTTGATTGCCTATGAAGGACATATATCTTTGTGAATATTCTATTTTTTGTTTTCAGCGTCATGCGAGCACGGGAGGAATCAATGGTTTTTCTTCTCCATCAACAAGCCGTGGCAGAAAAATAGGAGATCCAATGGAATTGGATCACAATAATCAAGTAAGTACTTGATTATTTTTTCTTTATCGATATATCTCCTCTTTCGTATTATACTATCACAAGTTCCAATTTATATACCGACCTGTCAAACGTGAAGTGTACATGTACCTCACTTCTATTTCATCTCTTCTTCGCCTCTGGTATAACGATGGAAATTACAAAATATCATCATTTACACCCCACAAAGCACGTTTTTGCAAGTAACTTTTCTGTAACATTCCTGCGATATTTTACAATATTCGTGAACACTACCGTATGTTAGAAATATATAAATATTTCTCGATAAAAACGTTTCGGAATCATCACGTCGAAAGATCTCCTTGATAAGGTATAGCGCGATAAGATTGTATTTGTCAGGGCTGAATTATATAGGGTTTTTATAATTATTTTAGGAAGTCCCAGAAGAATACAGGTGCAGCAAAATATCGATGCTGTGCTAGGAAGAATAAGGAATAACCCTCGAACGAGGAATAACCCTCGAACCCCTGCAGATATTGTTTGCTGATTCGTTGATGTGCAAGTGCAAGCACATTATAACGGTAATATGGGGGTATCTCCCATGTGGAAATGTTCATTGGGCCCCAATTGGGCTGCCCAATTACTGGTTCGGCGCCAATTGGGCAGCCCAATCAGTGCCCAATTGGGCTTTCGTTGGGCTTGGAACGCTCCGCCTAACCTATGCCCAATTGGGCCCCAATTGGGCAACCCTATTTATGACCAATCAACCTGAAATGTTACTTTTAATGAATAATAAGATTAATAATGAATAATAAGATTAATAATAATTAATAAGATTTTATATTTTCTCATAAAATGTACAAAAGTAAAATATAAACGTATTCAAGCGGAACAATGATTGATACAAATCATACGCGCGGGTTTCCTTAGTTTTTCATAAGTACAATTTAAGAATTTTCTATTTTCATATTTTATAGATTTATATGCAAGGGGGATTAGGGTGCGATTATAAATGTAAAAGGCCAAGGCCATACAGTAAGAAATAATAATAATATAAACGTATTCTTCAGTTTTTAGGGCTCTATCATACACTATATACAATACACTACATACACTATATTTATTTAAATATACAGGGTGTTACTTAATGATAGGTCGTAATTGCACGGGCACATTACTGAATCTATTTCCAGTAGAAAAGTTCATATTAACATGTGTCCTAAAATGTCTGATTTTCAAGATATAGGACGTCAAAATTTTAAAAAATCGGTTTTTTAATAATATCTCAAAGATCCTTGTGCCGATTTTGTTGACATTTGGCACTGTTGTTTATTGTAATAAGATGCTAAGTTAACACTAACTAGAAGATAATTATGAGTTCCAGTGAAAAACGAAGTGAGGTAGGATATAATGTCAAGAGACAAAAAAGTTGTATTTTTAGCTGCTTAATCTAAAAAATATATAAAATTTTTTAAAAAGTCAGTGGTGTATACTTTTTTTGTCAATCGCAAGAACTACTTCGGCGAAGAGCCGAAGTCAAGTCGCAGTCACATTCATCACGTTGTAACTCACAACCAATCGCATTCATCAATAAACTATTCTTTCGGGAAATATTTCCTACAAAAGAGCTGTCGAATTTTCATTAGTAATGAACGCGTAACAAGGAAGTTAGAAATACTCGTCGTTTGCAGCGATCGTTTACTACCTGGCCGCAATAAACTGCTATTTCTGGCACAGGCAAGCGCGGGTACGTATCCCGATGCCGCGACTTCCTCCGTGATGCGAATTTTTCGGCACTGCACTGGTACGAAAGACGCGGAACGACGCGATGCTCGATAGCAACGGTCACAAATAAATGCACTTAGCTCAAATGTCAGGAAAAGAATTCAATTCCCGATATTAAACAAGTAATTAGAACAAAATATATGAAAATTTCCATATACAATTTTTAATTTAATAATTAATTTTCACTTAATAAGGTGAAGAAAATTTGCTCACGGATAAATAAAAAATATAAAAACGTAAAATATAAAAAGTATCACATTGAACGGTAAATTTATATTCTAATTGGTGGGAAAAAAATAATCCTTGAGGTTAGTAATAATTTCAGTACAGGTTAGTATATTTTACCGTACCGGTGCAGCAGTTTCTACCCCGAAAAAAGTAAAATCTCTCTCATTGTTTGACACTTTCAATCTATCTCAGCCATAATTTTCATCTATTCCAACCACATTTTTTATTTGAGACAGAGGTCACATTTTACTTTCGAGAACATGAAAAACTCTTTGAATGCATGATATTTTTTACCTTACTGACCAAATGCAACACGATTACCATACTAGTTGGGTATTTTGTCCCTGAATTTCAGGCAAATAGTACTGACTATTTCTCTCCGTGTACGAATACTGTGTACGTCACTATTCGAATGCAAACATGCTCCTTTGACATTCTTATTTCTCCTTTGAAGAAGAGCGAGTCTTCGAAGCGAACGACTGTGAAATATTGGGAAACGTTTGTACCGCGTACACAAACGATACAGGTGTGTCGATTTGGAGATGCAAAAAAAAATGGTAAACTTTGGCTAATAACGCGTACCGGCAGGTCGTTGATCCGATAGTGAATGAATTATCTATCTATACACATATATGGGCGATTAGAAGCGATCAATTCGCCCGCCTAATCAACCCTATTGAAAAGATATCATAGATTCCCATAGATTCTAATAGAAAACTTGTAAAAATCCCGTAGAATCTCAATGGGAATTTGATGTGCTTTTGATGCAGTAATTTCGAATATCCACACTAATAAAATTCTGAGCGAGATGAATCAGAATATATTGGATTCTATGTGTATCTGTAAAAACATAAAATCTTGTAACGTTCTATTAGTGATTACGAATGGAGCAGCATGTATGGGTCTTTACTTGTATTTTCTTTATGGGATTTTTTTTTGCGGATACATATAAAATTCAGTCCCTTACGGAAAAATATTACTGCCGGCTATATGTAGTTATTATAATATGTATACATGAGCATGCAGTGGTAACCACTGAAATCTCTGTAATCCTGTGTAGTAACTGTATATGTAGTAACAACTGCACGTGTAGTCAGGTATAAGGCTTAACTCACATGGTGCGACAGTTTTGTCGCACTCGTTCGCAGTCGAGAGTACGGCTTAACTCACACGGTGCGATTTCACTGCGACAGCAGTGCGACAAAACTGACCCACTCGGTCGGACTCGGTCGAGAGTACGTCGCACGCGGCAAATCGGCATGGAGACGCAGCGAAGCACTCACCCGGTGCGACTTCCCTGCGACAGCAGTGCGACACGCACCTCGCGCTTGTCTGTATGACATCTACAGTAGCGGTGACGTTGTGTTAGTTTGCCGCGCATCTGCTCACGCGGTGGGACAAAACTGTCGCAGGAAAGTCGTCGATTCCTGCGACAGCGTGCGTCAGTTCTGTCGCACTGCTGTCGCAGTGAAGTCGCACTGTGTGAGTTAAGCCTACGTCGCACGCGGCAAATCAGCATGGAGACGCAGCGAAGCACTCACACGGTGCGACTCGCCGACGACGCGACACGATAGACGCAACGGGTCGCAGGTACTGCCGACAAAATTGTCGCAGGCAGCACTCACACGGTGCGACTTCCCTGCGACAGCAGTACGACACGCACCTCGCGCTTGTCTGTATGACATCTACAGTGGCGGTGTCGTTGTGTTAGTTTGTCGCGCATCTGCTCACATGGTGCGACAGCAGTGCGGCAAAACTGTCGCAGTGAAGTCGCACCGTGTGAGTTAAGCCTAATACTTGTGTGGTGACCACAGAGAATGGACTACAGACAAGCACTATATATGTGGTTATCAGTGGAGTCTTCTGTAGTTCCATGTAACGCATGTAATAGTCAGTCATTAGTATTACACGCGTAGTTATTACAGAGAGTGTATACTGCAAATGTGCCAACGTGAAACTGTTTTAAGCTGCAGTTCGTAACAAATGCAATAATGCAAAAAAAGCGTACCTATCTCCTGTAATCTACTCCGATAAATCCGCTCAGTATAGTCATTTCGAGAGAAAAGAAATTAATATTTTTATAACATATTCCTATACGTATAAAGGTAAACTAAACTTATAAAAATGGAAATAAGTTTCCAAAGAGTACTTTTTCAATAATAATATACTGATATCATTTTTTATAACATTTATTATTACACCACTACATAGCCAAGTATGTAAGTATACTACTGTCGAGCACTGCTGTAAATATATTATTGTCAATTTTTAATTTAAATTAATCAAGGCTATATATTTATACGAATTAATAATACTACATTTTTACATACACTTATAAGTCCATATGAAACAATAAACATTTATATTTGCATTCATTTATGCATTAAAAAGAAAGAAAAGAAAGCCTCAAAAGTTTTATGTGTATTTTGTTTTCGGAGTTTTTCCATTTCTTTTAAATACATGGGTATCCAATTAAATGTGTATTGTTTTGTGTATCTTTATAAAAGCTAAGTATATCATTTATTAGTTCTTGTAAATGCCTCAATTAATTTAAATAGGAATTGAGAATAATATTTTAGCAGTAGTTTCTCTATTGAAAAGATCCCATAGATTTCCATAGACAGTGTGTATGGGAATCTGATGTGCTTCTGACACAGCAATTCCAAATATCTATTAGAAAAGTTTGAGAAGGACGAATAGGAATGCATTGAATTCTATGTGCATCTGAGATGATGAATAGACTTATCCAATTTTATATGTATCCGTAAAAATAAGTTAAATCCCATGAAGATAATAAGAATCTGTATACACCATTCCATTTGTAGTTACTAATAGAATCTTATAAGATTTTATTTGTTTCAATAGAGGTACACCTAGAATCCAATACATTCTCATTAATTTCTCTCGGATTTTTATGAGAGGGTATCTGGAATTCCTGTGTCAAAGCCACATCATATTCCTGTGGGAATTCTATGGGGATTTTACAAGATTTCTATGAGAATTTATGATACTCTTTCAATAAGGTTGACAGTAGCAATATAGTAGTAGTTCTGACGGCAATACATGGCAGTAATATTTGCCAGGATTATAGGACTGTGGCTCAAAAATACCACACGAGATTGCTATGATTTTTTGGTATTAGTTGACTGTAATTTTTTCCCTGTAGTCAGGGCAGTAGTATTTCTTCGTGAGGGGTAAATCTCTATTCATCATCTCGGATATACATAGAATCCAATGAATTCCAATTCGTCCTCCTCAAACTTTTTTAGTGGATATCTGGAATTGCTGCATCGAAAGCACATCAGATTCCCATATAAATTGTTTACAGAAATCTATGGGATCTTTTCAGTAGGAAATTAACGAAACGATTCAATCTTCCAGGGGCACCCTGCATGAATCCACAGGGCAAGCAGGGATACTGCGTCAATATCAGGCAGTGCGAGCCATTGCTCTACATTCTGCGCACTTAGAGAAACGCGGCGGGCGACTTCTTGAGGAGCTCGGTGTGCGGTTTTGAAGGTCTCGATCCTAGGGTCTGCTGTCCCTCGGATTCCGGAGTGACTCAGCCGAACGTGGAGGCACCTCGTGCGGCCGGTATTTACGGCTCCCTGTATCCGGACCAATGCGGCATCAGCAACGCTACCTACACCAAGGTAGTGGATGGCGTGCCCGCCAAACTGGGTGAGTGTTGCAACCACCGAACGCCACCCACTGATTTGCACGTTGGGAATCTAGTTCGCTCGCGCGAAACACGTAAATGGTAGAAGTAAACGAACAAAGACTCGCTGTTTCAACATCTCAGGAGCATAGCCCTGGATCGTGGCCCTCGGGTACCGTTCGGCGAAGAGGCCGAACACCCCCAAGTGGCTTTGCGGCGGCACGCTGATCTCCGCGCGTCATGTGGTGACGGCTGGACACTGCGTCTACAATCGCAATGATCTGTACTTGGCGCGTCTGGGAGAACTGGATCTGAACAGCAACAATGACGGGGCCAATCCCATCGACGCTTTGATCGAGAAGGCCACCATTCATCCCCGATACAGCGCGGCCACTTATACGAATGACATCGCCGTACTGAGGCTTCGACAGGACGTAGCTTTCAGTAGTAAGTTCTTGGTTATTTATTCAAACACAATTCATAACAGTTATACCATATGAGGCTAAACTTACTTGCCAGGAAAGAGACTTCAATCACTGTTATCTCATTACCTCTGAGCTTTTGACTCATATTTGTGTAATACTTTTTTGAAGATTGCGTTTCAATCTACAATAAAGTCTTGTATTGATATGGGCTAAAAATTGATAAATAATGAGATAATAGAGATTGAAGTTTCTGATAAAATGTCACGTACTGTTTACATCGTAGTGTGATCTATTCAATTTGAACGAAATATTATATTTCATATACATAATATGAGAGATATATTTGATGTCAACTAAATATTACGTACTATTTATACATACTGTGAGATACAGGAACTGATACAGCTATTTTACATATAACATACGTAATGTTATATAGTTATATTCCCTGCATGTGCTCTATAGTTTATGTAAGAAATATATTATGGTTGGCTGGGTAGGTTACGTTACAGTGTTATGTATCTGAGCGAGAAATCGTAACTAACTATTGACTGTTACGTTCGTTCTCATTACAGTTATATAACATGTAAATCACACTGTATTTACTGGAATACATCGTCGGATATGACATTCATCATATCTCCCGTTTTCAGATACCATTCAACCGATATGCCTGCCTCTGGACGATGAAATTCGCACGAAGGATATCGTTCGACACTTCCCCTACATCGCTGGATGGGGAGCGGTGTACTTCAGTAAGAAACTTCTGTAATACACTGACAATGTGTGTGTGTGAGAAAATAATTGCTGATATCAAAGAAATGTTTTCTTCCATCAAAAACATGATATAATTCCAGGCTCAAGCCATGGTTTTCTTTGTGCAAGAATATATTTGATAGGCTCGAGTAATTGTTTTTTTTTTTCGAACAGGAAGAATCTCTCATACCCCAACGAAGATATTCTTGAATCAAAAATATAGAGGGTGATTAAAATTCGCGTAGCAACATGGGGATCGCTTGTTTGAAGAGATACAAAGTTGGTTAAATGCGGGCAAAGTTTCTAAATTTTACGCTGATCAATAATCTGTAAAGAAATTGTAACTATCTTGAACGGTTCATCTGAAATTTGAAAACAGCTGACGTAAAGCCGGTGCCAGTCAGAGCGCGTGATCAACAAACACTACATTAAAAACATTTCAAATGAAATTAACTTTAAATTGTTAATATTAAAACACAATAAAAATTTAAAATTTGTTCTAAAGCTCTTTGTTTGTTTGTTCATTTAATTCTTTTTAGTTTAAAAAATACTTATGATATCTTTGCAGAAGGAGGTGGCGTATTTGAACATTTACTGTAAAAATGCACCTACTTATGTTGCCTTAAGAATGTTTTCATCAAATTAGCAAAAACTTTGAAGTAAAGGAATTATAGCACATTTTTTTCCAAAATCACAATTTTCGATTTTTTTCAAATTGCAGACGAACCGTTCAAGATACAGTAGAACTCCAATTATCCGAACTCCGACTATCCGAATTGCTTTCAGAAAAAAAAAATGTAAGACGGAAATGCAAGCAAAATAATGTGAAGCACTTGTAAGTACGCTATATAACATGTAAAAGTGTTGCCTTTTCATTGAATTAATTAAAAATGCATACAGTACCCACCGAAAATAAGCTGTTTTTCTTGAAAATACATATATGTACCCTTTTTGGGGGAAAAGTCCAATTATCCGAATTTTTTATTATCCGAATGGGGTCCGGTCCCAATTGATTCGGATAATTGGAGTTCTACTCTGTAATTACAATTTCTTTACAGATTATTGATCAGCGTAAAATTTAGCAACTTTGTCTCCATTTAACCAACTTTGTATCTCTTCAAATAAGCGAGATACCCATGTTGCTACGCGAATTTCAATCACCCTGTTTATCTTTCGACCAAGAGAGAATCTGTATTCTTATAAAAACGTTTTAAGAGAGATTATACAATATATTCTTGATTCGAGAAATATTAGTTTCACACTAGCAATTATTTCTCTCGGTATACTTGGCGATACGTGGTGCATTTCTGTGTTTTCGACTAACACCCCGCTTTCCAGATGGGCCGTCGAGCAGTCGACTTCTGCAGCTACAAATCCCGGTGGTCGAGCCGGAGAGGTGTAGGAGGGCCTTCGAACCGTTCAAGACGACGGTGATAGACGAGAGGGTGATGTGCGCTGGCTTCGAATAGGGTGGAAAGGACGCATGCCAGGTCGGCTGAATTTAACCTCCGCGTTTTTGCTTTCCCGAAAACACTTCATCCGTTGAATTCTAATTCGTTTTCTTCCTTATTTTCAGGGAGACAGCGGCGGTCCGCTAATGTATCCACGCGGGAAGACCTTCTTCCTAGTCGGCGTGGTGTCTTACGGGTTCAGGTGTGCGGAACCAGGCTTTCCTGGTGTTTACATCAAAGTCACCGCCTTCCTGGATTTCATCCAAGCCAACCTGGCCTAACGAATGACGAACTACGCTGCTTTCGAATGAAATTTAAAAGCTTTATCGAGCCCGAGGAAGTTTTCAGCTTCCAACGATGACGCGGGGTCGAAAAATACCGAGTTTATTTTGTTTCCCGCGGTTATCTCGCTCGTACAAATATATAACTGCAGTATGAGCTCTTCTCCGAGAGTGCTATTCCAAGTTAAGAGCTATAATAACTGGATTAGAGAATTGATGTTCGCCAGATTTGAATCACGTTTTAAACGTGAGTGAAGAATTTGGTTTCGGGGTGGCGAGACTGCAGACCCGTTGCGGCGTGACGAAGGGGACGTAATTGTTGTATGATTAAATTATTCCGAGAAATTTTACGGTTAAGCATTTACAATAAACTTTTCTACAAAAAGAATTTCGCTCTTATCTTTCCTTGCTGCCGATTATTATTATTTAAGGGAAGGGCGTCGAAATCGAATATCTGGTATATTTGAACTATTTATTTCATCAGGAATTTATTTTCCAAGATCTTGCACTTGAACAATGGATTATATCTGTGGCAAGCAGTCAAGAGGGCATAAGTCGATTTATGACTAAATGGAAATTTGTAGGACATACATCATAAAAATTAAATATCTTTCCTCAGTAAAAACGTCATAATTGACAACTATATACAACAATAATATATATTAGATAACCAAAATGGCTCATAAATTAATTTTGGCAATATCTCTGATTTACAAGAACTAGTTTAACTTTGCACCCCTCTCTTGAAAATGTCAATTTTTGAACTTCTGTCCATTTGACTTCTTGCCACAGATATATCGTCCCCCAAAACACGAACTGTCGTATCTAGCAAATTGTGAAAATCTTAGTTACGCCGGCGCGCGATATACTTCTTTGAGAAGAGCTTATCATACCACGAAGTGTCGTATCTGCATTCCGTATAGTTTTTGAGTAATGAATACGTAGTTCTCTCCGTTGTATTTAACAAATGGCATAAACACGATACCACGAAGTAGCGTAACTGTCATAAGTACAAATTGTTAGTTATAACAGTTCGTGTTTTGGGGGACGATATGTACTAACAAATTTTTGAAAAACTGAAATATTTAAAACTTTTCTGATGTTTTGTAGCAATAGGAATATTTTAGACGTTTTCAGTGAAGTTTCAGAGTTTTTCAGAAATTTGTTACCGAAATTTTCCCATAAGAAAGTTTATTGAGATTTACAAATAATCATAATGATTTCAGATATTTGGAGTGCATCACTTAACATTTTGAAAATTTTTTATAAGTGATTACGTCAATGCATAGACCTATTACTTTCTTCAGAAAACTTTTGAAAGAGAAAAAAAGCCAAAATATCTGAGAGTTTGTCAATTTTTCACAAATTTATTAGAGAATTTTTCCCATTAGGGAGTTTATTGATATTTACAAACGATTATAATGATATCAGATACTTAGATTTCATCACTTAAAAACAACATTGTGCAAAATTTTTTGGAAGTGATTACGTCAGTACATATTGCTCATTTGCTGCAACAACGTCATAACTAAAAATTAGAATTGTCCCAAGCGACGATTTTAAAAGTTGAATTATTATATTATGCGAGCGTTGACCATGTGCTGCCAGATTATGATAATTATCATGAAAATTCTATGATAATTATCATAATCTGGCAGCAAATGGTCAATGCTCGTATAATATATATTCAACTTTTATTCTTTAATAAATAATTTGAATAAATAATAACTTTAATAAATAATTCAAGTCGTCGCTTGGGACAATACTAATTTTGAGTTATGACGTTGTTGCAGCAAATGAGCGATATGTAGATCCCTTGCTTTCTTCGCACCAAAGCTTTGTTCCAAAAGATATTATTAATATTACAATTAATTACGACACACGCGATATTGGCGTATCGACATCAACGACTGATACTCCAATCTTACGACCAAGAATTGATCGCGATGCAAGGCGAGCCCATCTTACTCAGAACCCTATCGAGCCACTGGAGGGGTCCGTGAAGGTGAATCTCGATCCAGCAAGGCGTGGACGTAATATCCTTCCGTTGATAAAGGGTTCCCCATCCCTTGGCGAAGGACATTCTGCAATAGAAAAAAACGATACGATTAGTTCCCATCATTTCGCGTTACAACTCTGGTGAAAAAAATTTGTACGATAAACTTTGGAAGAGTACCTTGAATTAATACTAAAAATCTACGTCAGTATGCATTGATTCTATGGGAAAGTATGGAATTTGAGACACTCTTTCAGTTTTTGTATTGTCAAAGCAATTGTATATGTCAAAGCAATTGTATTAATATACAGGGTGTTCATTTTAAAACTTACCACCCACGTTATCTGCGTAAAGAGACATATTTCTGAAAATCGCCGAGACACGTCAACAAAATTATTGAGGGAGAACATTTTTTATAAAAATTCGACGCCCCCCCCCCTCCCCTCAACCACCTGACTCCGGGGGCGGTAACCCCAATATTCTTAAATGGAACAGGGGGTCGAGTGATACCTCATTTTAACGTCAAATTTGAAAAGTAGGACGTCAAAATGTACACAATTAAAAGCCCTTTAAAATGAGGTATCACTCGACCCCCTGTTCCATTTAAGAATATTGGGGTTACCGCCCCCGGAGTCAGGTGGTTGAGGGGGGGGGGCGTCGAATTTTTATAAAAAATGTTCCCCCTCAATAATTTTGTTGACGTGTCTCGGCGATTTTCAGAAATATGTCTCTTTACGCAGATAACGTGGGTGGTAAGTTTTAAAATGAACACCCTGTATAATCGTACGGAATGCAGATAATATATGAATTTTCATCCCGAAACGTTTCGAAGTTAGCAAGAAGGTCGCGAAAAATTCTGAGCAATTTTTCGAAATTTACAAAAACTTGTGAGATTTTATGAAAAAATATTTCCAGGGAAATTCTAGGATTCTCAGACTCTGTCAGAAAATATCCTCCGGAGAATTCTAAGTAATCTCAGATATTTTTAGAACCGTATGAAAACGTTGAAAAAATCCGAAAATAGTGGAATAAAACTTGAAAATTCTGAAAATGCACAATCTTCATGCTTTAATATTAAATATTGCTATATTATTTCATTAAACTTCGAAGATTTTATTACAATTTCTGAGAAATATTTCAAACTACGAAATTTTCCGAAAAATATTTCACATTTTACGCGAGGCTTTCTTAAAAATATCTGTCATTTTATGAGGATTTCTGGAAAATTTCTTACAATTTACTTACAAATTACTTAGAATTTTCCCGAGGATATTTTCAGAGAGTCTGAGAATCCTAGAATTTCTCTGGAAATATTTTTTCATAAAATCTCACAAGTTTTTGTAAATTTCGAAAAATCGTTCAGAATTTTTCGCGACCTTCTTGCTAACTTCGAAACGTTTCTGGATGAAAATTCATATATTTTATCTGCATTCCGTACGATCATATATAAATACAATTGCTTTTTAGATATATATATCTATTCATCATCATCATAAAGTTATCAGTCCTAAGACTGGTTTGATACCATTCTCCATCTTTTCCTGTCCTCCGCTAGTCTTTTCATTTCCCTGTATTTCGAACAACCTACGTCCTTAATGATTTGCGAAATGTAGTCTAACCGCGGCCTACCTACCTCTCTCTTTTTTCCCGTTTCTGCTTCTAAGATGTCTCTTAGCAGTCCCTCATGTCTCACTATATGGCCTATCAGCTGATCCCTTCTTTTCTTTATATTTTTCCAGAGCCGCCGGTTTTCCTCTATTTTCCTCAAGACTTCTTCATTTGTGATTTTCTCGGTCCATTTTACTTTTAGCATTCTTCTATAGCACCACATTTCGAAGCTGTCTAATTTTTTCCTTTCTACCATTCCTATCGTCCAAGATTCGCACCCATACAAAGCTGTACTCCACACGTATGTTTTGAGAAATTTTTTCCTACTCTCTAGGCTGACGTTTTTTGAGCATAGTAGCTTCTTTTTCAGATTAAAAGCCTGTTTTCCCTGCGCTATTCTTTGTTTGACGTCTTTTAGGCTCTTTCCATCTGTCGTTATTTGGCTACCTAGATAGCAAAACTGCTGTACTTCTTCTACGCTTTCGTCGCCTATATTTATTCTAGTTTTACTCTTACGTTTTTTCTTACTACATACCAGAATTTTTGTCTTTTTCTTATTAATTTTCATATTGTAGTTCTCTATTAGGATGTTTTCCATTTCGTTAAGCGCCTTTTCTAGTTCTTCTTTGTTCGATGCTAGTAGCGCTATATCGTCGGCGAACCGAAGCATGCTCACTGTTTGCCCTTGTATTTTAATGCCTGAAGTTGAGTTTTCTTTTAATTCGTTCATCGCTTCCTCTATGTATAAGTTAAAGATTAGAGGCGACAGTGTGCATCCTTGTCGTACTCCTTTTCTAATTTTCGCTTCTCTCACTTCTTCTTCTACTCCTATCACTGCTACTTGGTTTTCGTATAAATTATGTATGATTCTTCTTTCTCTGTACTTTATTCCTACTCTTTTCAGTATTTCGAACATTTTTTGCCACTGAACATTGTCGAATGCTTTCTCTAGGTCTATGAATCCTATATATAGTGTTTCGTCTTTTTCTAATGTTTTCTCTGCAATTAGTCTTAGCGCTATTATCGCTTCCCTCGTTCCTCTGTTCCTTCTAAATCCGAACTGGTCTTCTGCTAATACTTCCTCGGCTCTCCGTTCCATTCTCCTTTGTATAATTTTTGTTAAGATTTTTGATGCGTGCGGTATCAAGCTGATTGTACGAAAATTTTCGCATCTATCCGCGCCTACTTTTTTTGGAAGGGTAACTATTATACTTTTCTTGAAATCTTTTGGCATTTTTCCTGTTTCGTACCTATGACTCACGAGTTTAAATAGCCTACTTATCGCTTCTTCCCCTGCAAACTTTAAAATTTCTGCCTGTATTCCATCTATCCCGGGTGCTTTATTGTTTTTCAATTCCTTAAGTGCTATCTCAAATTCCGACTTAATAATAGGATCCCCGAGTTCGTTTTCATCTACGCTATTTTCTTCTTCCAATATGTTACTTAGTTCTTCTCCATTGTATAGTTTTTCTAAATATTCTTTCCATCTATCGGCCTTTTCTGCGTTTTCTAACAACATGTTTCCGTTTTCATTTCTAATATTTCTACTTTTCGGTTTGTATTCTTGAAAATTTCTTTTTATTAGTCTGAAAGCTGCATCGGTCCTACCTAATTTAATTTTCTTTTCAACTTCTTCGCATCTTTCTTCTATCCATTCTTCCTTAGCTCTCCTAGATTTTCTAATTATCTCCCATTTCAGGGATTTGTATTTTCTCTGTCCGTTTTCATCTACCCTAGACTTATACTTTCGTCTCTCCTCTATCAACTCTAAAATTTCTCTCGTTATCCACGGATTTCTACTCTCATTTTCTTTGATACCTAGTACTTCTTCTGCTGCATTTTCTAAACTCGTTTTAATATGATTCCAATTTTCTTCTGTGCTCGCTTTGCTATTATTGGCTACATCCCCCCCCTTACGATTTAAATGTTTCTCAACTTTACTCTGGAATTCTTTTTCTACTTTATCGTTCTTGAGTTTACTGATATCCCACTTTTTGCGGGCGTTATTTTTTTTCTTAAGTCTTTTAAATTTTAACTGACATTTCATCATTACTAAATTATGATCGCTGTCTATATCTGCACCTGGGTAGCTCCTACAGTCTTTTACCTGGTTTCTGAACCTTTGTTTGACTAATATATAATCTATTTGATATCTACCATTGTCCCCCGGCATTTTCCAGGTATACACTCTTCTTTTATGGTGCTCGAATAAGGTATTGGAAATCACTAATTGATGTTTATCGCAGAATTCGACTAATCTTGAACCTCTTTCGTTCCTAATTCCCAAGCTATAATTTCCTGTTATTTGTTCTTCCTTCCTTTCCCCTACTACCGCATTCCAGTCGCCCGTTATTATTAAGTTTTCGTCTCCTTTCACGTATTCTATTGTCTCTTCTATGTCATTATATACCTGTTCTATTTCCTCGTCATCGTGGCTCGAAGTGGGCATGTATACCTGAATTATTGTTGTGTTTGTTGGTTTCGACTTAATTTTTACCATAACAATCCTATCTATTGTGAATTATATATGTGAATATATTCACAAGGCAGTCATAAAAAGTAATATTCTTTCTACGTATTGATAAGTGACGAACTGCAAGTACGTACGTTTTTTTTGTGATAGCAGTAATCGATTTCTTCCACACTAATAGATCAATTTAGGTGGCAATTATAATGACAATATCACGTCGGGGATTTGGAATGTGTATGGATTCCTTGAAATCGAAAGCATATCAAAATTCATAAGAAAATTTAATTTAATTTCCTAAAGATACATAATTGTAGTGATGAAGAGAAAGAATATACTCATGAAATAGAACGATATTTGTTTTTGTATTTCAATTTAATTTATCAATAGCAACTTTAATTTTCCATTAGCAAAATTTGATCGGATTGCACCTCTGTGAAGAAATAGAATTTTCCAAACATTTTATCAGAAGATTTCAGATTTTCTCATGGAAATTGGAATATCAATTTTTCTCAGAATTATTTACAGTTTTTCAAAATTACTTGGAAAAACTCAAATTGTCATGCTTAAACATTCTCTTCAAACTTTATTTCTCAGAATGCTTTATAATTTTTCATTATCTCTTAGAATTTCGTAGAAACACATCAGCATTTCTCACAATCTCTCAGAATTTTGTACTTTCGAGAAACTATGTAAAATTTTGAGTAGACTGACAAAATTCCGAGAAACATTTCCACCGGGGTACGGTAAACTATGGAAGAGTACCTTGAATGAAAGGGCCCCATACACCTCGTTCTTCTCCGTCGTTTTTAACCGTCGCGACGGTTAATACTGTTCGGGTAAAACTGCCACAAAACCGAGGTATATGGACAAAAACCGTCCGTTATGCACGTCGTTCCAAAATTCAGACGAGAGAGAGAGAGAGAGGCTTGATTTTTATCGGCTATCGTACCAACCGTACGGGTAACCACGAGGTGTGTGGCCTTGACAGTTTGATTGCTCGGGAGTTTTTATAGTAGCGTTGCGAGCATTTTTCTGTTTATGCTGCTAGTGTGTGCTACAATATGTCGGCCGTGGAACAGGGATTTTTTGATTGAGTTTATAGAACTTTATAGGTCTTTCCCTTTTGTATGGAAGGTTAAATCGGCAAAATACCATGTAGTCCAGGATATTTAGCTTGAAAATCATGCAATCTTTTAAAAATCGAGCTCACCGAAATTTTTTTTTAAACTGCTCATTATGATGTACCAATATATGCCTGAAAGTTACGCCACCGATGCACTGGAGCTTCGTGACATATAAGAGGTCAAAGGTCGCGGATTTTGTTATCTTGCTTCCTATCGCTCCAACGTGAAAAATACCTATTACAAAAGTTGAAGATCTCAATTTGTAATACCTAAAAAAAATATTTGACGTAAATACGCCTAACCGTTCTCGAGATATGTAGCTGAATATGTGGAAAAATGCAAAAATAGGCAAATTCTCAGGTTCCTATTTCCCGGAACGGTCTCGCCGACCGTTACTCAATTGTTTCAAGAATAATTTCGGGTTTTTATTTGACTATATTCAATCTCAACCGAGTTATAGGCCGAGTAAGGCGGGAAAAGGGAAAAAACCTACTACACGGAGAGAAATCGTCAGTACTATTTGCCTGAAATTCAGGGAAAAAATACCCAACTAGTACGGTAATCGTGTTGCATTTGGTCAGTAAGGTAAAAAATATCATGCATTCAAAGAGTTTTTCATGTTCTCGAAAGTAAAATGTGACCTCTGTATCAAATAAAAAATGTGGTTGGAATAGATGAAAATTATGGCTGAAATAGATTGAAAGTGTCAAACAATGAGAAAGATTTCACTGTTCTCGGGGTAGAAACTGCTGCACCGGTACGGTAAAATATACTAACCTGTACTGTGTGAAATTATTACTAACCTCAAGGATTATTTTTTTCCCACCAATTAGAATATAAATTTACCGTTCAATGTGATACTTTTTATTTTACGTTTTTATATTTTTTATTTATCCGTGAGCAAATTTTCTTCACCTTATTAAGTGAAAATTAATTATTAAATTAAAAATTGTATGGAAATTTTCATATATTTTGTTCTAATTACTTGTTTAATATCGGGAATTGAATTCTTTTCCTGACATTTGAGCTAAGTGCGTTTATTTGTGACCGTTGCTATCGAGCGTCGCGTCGTTCCGCGACTTTCGTACCAGTGCAGTGCCGAAAAATTCGCATCACGGAGGAAGTCGCGGCATCGGGATACGTACCCGTGCTTACCTGTGCCAGAAATAGCAGTTTATTGCGGCCAGGTAGTAAACGATCGCTGCAAACGACGAGTATTTCTAACTTCCTTGCTACGCGTTCATTACTAATGAAAATTCAACAGCTTTTGTAGGAAATATTTCCCGAAAGAACAGTTTATTGATGAATGCGACTGATTGTGAGTTACAACGTGATGAATGTGACTGCGACTTGACTTCGGCTCTTCGCCGAAGTAGCTCTTGCGATGGTCGAAGGAGAGAATGATCACCGAGCTGCCCAAGCCGCCCTTATGCCCGGCTGGTCCCTTATTCCGAGCCGATCACCGTGCGTTCTCAGGTAGCGTCGGTATCCTGTTAGTCGGACGATCGGTATGGTCGTCCGTGCGTTATCCAGGATGTTCCGTTAACGGCCTGCAGACCCTAGGTTTTCTCCGTCAAATCGTTCCTCACACTTTTCTGCTCAGAAGAACAAATGACATACAAAATTAAATAGATTAAAATTTTTCAATGAAAATCTTATCTGCTGAGACTCTATGTATTGTAAGCTATATTCGACGCGGTAGACTCGACGCGGCTGCACGATAAGTCATGAAGCAATCCTCGATGAGACTCGGATCACGATCCGATATGCACGCTGGTTGTCGATCGAATGGCTTCCTTCGATTGCCTGGAGGAGCATAAGACCCCCTTACTCCTTCATCCTGGGCCTGCATTGGAACGCCCCGTTGCCTTGACGTCATTATGGGGGAAACTGCCCGCTTCCACCTGACTTCGTGAATCACCCTTGCTTGACGCGTCCACTCCTAACGGTGCCTTGAAATTTCAGTATAGAATTTTTTTGCATGAATTTCCCATAATTTTTCTTCTAGTCTTCTCTTCTTATTTATAACGAAAAAGAAATCACCAGAATTTCCCATCAAATACTTCTGGTAATGGACAAAAATGGTGAGACTTCTCCGTATATCAGGCACAAAAAATATGATTAAAAAATCTACTAACATTTCCCCATAGATCTTTGTAGTTTTTACAAAAATTTGGAATTTTTATGGACTTTAAGAAATCGATTCGATTGACATCTGGGGTCAGTTTGGTCTTCCCAAATGTGCCATTCATCAATTAAAAACGAATATTTATTTAGTCATATTCCACTCTACTATTTGTTGATTATTCACGTGAAAAAAAAACTAATTCATTTTTATTTTCATGCAAAACAAACTTTGGAGGCTAGGTCCATCAACATAATTACATTCGGGGTGCTCTCACGCTCACACACATATCTCTAAATATTCTAAATAAAATCACTTACCTCAAGAGAGCCGCTTTCACCAGACAGTAATTCACCTTTTTAAATAATTGTTTTTTTTTATAAATGTATTAGTTTAAGCACTTTATTTTTTCTGGAACAACTCGCACCGGTTCTAATGGCCACAACTCACAACGTGCGTCGACTTCTGACGATCGGCCGAAAACGGCCGAACTGACGCGAACTGACGCGAACTGACGCGAACTGACGCTCACGCGATCGCCTTTATAGATGTCATTGGTAGAATCTATCTACCCGGATAGGTAAAAATTCCGTTACTCTAGGGTAATTGTGCAGTAACGTAATGATAAAAATTAAGGCGCACAACTTGTTACAATTTAAGGGCCGAATGATAATTTTTGCTGCTATTATACGATAACGTTTATTAACGGAGGGATACTTTCTATATTGCGCAGGCATAAAAATTCCTGTTCGGGTAAAATTGTAGAGTTGGAACGGTAAAAATTCTGGAACGTTCGTCAAAATATATCGGTTGATTGTTAATTCCTGACCAGCGCCTCTACAAAATTAACCGTAAAACACCGAATGCTACACGCTTACCCTACTATTTAGGTAATTTTTACCGAAAATTTCTCTCCGTGTAGAGGGAAACCATATAAAAAAAAACGCGCCGCGCATTCTACCTCAAAGGTGATGTGGAAATGAATGCTTCCACAAACTTCGCAGCATCGTATCTCGAAAACGGTAAGGTGTATCTGAAAAGTGTATACAGCCATTTAGTTAGATAATTTCATGGTCTAACAGGAATAATTTGTTTCATTTTTGTGTGAGTCATAGAGAACGAGATAATTGCGTTAAAACAGATGCAGTATTTTTTAACCAAAACTTATCTTTCGTGTTTCATATCTCGAGAACAGGTAGGCATACGAAAACCAAACTGGACTTTTTAGAAAGGGCGTTTATTCATAAAAACATAATTATATAGGTGTAATTGCCGTTTGAGTAGTAGGAAGAGAGAAGAATGCGGCGATACATGTTGCATACCCGAATTCAGCTATTTTTGAATTTTTCCACATATTCAGCTACATATCTCGAGAACGGTTAGGCGTACTTACGTCAAATATTTTTTTTAGCTATTAAAAATTGAGATCTTCAACTTTTGTAATACGTATTTTTCACGTTGGAGCGATAGGAAGCGAGATAACAAAATCCGCGACCTTTGACCTCTTATATGTCACGAAGCTCCAGTGCGTCGGTGGCGTAACTTTCAGGCATATATTGGTACATCATAATAAGCAGTTTAAAAAAAATTTCGGTGAGCTCGATTTTTAGAAGATGATTACTAAATGTCCTGGACTAATGATTGAATTAAGAAAAACAAGGCTTATGAAGCATTACTGACCAAATGCATAGAAGTGGATAGTAGTGCACCTATAAAAACGATTAAGCAAAAAATTGATTCACTACGGGATGCATTTCGAAAGGAATGACGTAAAATAAAACTGAGGTGTGTGGATTCAGCCGACTTCGCTTTTCCTTTTAACGTTTTTAACCATCGGTTAAAAACGACAGAGAAAAAAAAGGTGTCTGGGGCCCTTAATGCTAAAAATCTACGTCAGTATGCATTGATTCTATGGGAAGGTACTGAATTTAAGACACTTTTTTTAGTTTTACACAATCATAAGTAGAATTGCACGATTTGTGTGAATAACGTAAAAATAGGTTCCAATAAATGGCGCGAGAAAAGTACCAAACCCACTCACCTTATGGTGCACATCTTCGTCATCTCGTAAACCGCTTCGAACCCGTGGACGACGTTCCGTCCCAGCAACTCGGCGAATTCCTTGTTGTCGAAGATCTTGAGCGAGCAGCCGGACTGCAGCTTGCAGACGGTACTGGGATGAAAGGAGTGGCGGTCGTTGCAGTTTCTCGACTGAATGAACACCGAACATTCCGACAGGCACTCCGCGTACACCATGCCACCCACGTAATGCAGAAGAACACCCTTTCCGATCCGTTGTCTCGTCATCTCGATGGTGGAGTTCCGATTGACGTTGGACAGCCTCCCCAGGCAGAAGCGATCCGAATTGTTGTCCGGATCGGTGAAGCCGTCTATTATCGTGACCTGCTTGGAGCAGTGGAACGCCTCGCCCACCCTGGTGTTCAGCTCGTAGTAGGCGATGGTGGCCCAGTAAGCCGGTTCCTCGTAAGCCACCGGCGAGGCCTCCGACATCGTCCAGCCAGGCTGGTATCCCGAGGCTTGCGTGCACGTAGACAACGGCGTTTCCAGCTGCCCGGCCGAGGAGTAACATAAGTCCATCGACGACGATGAACTTCCCGAATTCGCGGAAGCGGTCGATTCCATCGAACACACGGCCGCCGGGCTGTTCATGACGAAACCCTCCGTCGAGTAGGTGACGTTGTACGGCAACACCGTTTCGTTTGCCCTCGACAGGTGCAAGAACGGGCGACCCGGCGCGGACTCCGAGATCTTCGGCACCAGAACCGGCGGTAACCTCGGACTCTCCACCCTCTTGTAGTGGTAGGGGTTCACGCAGACCTCCTTCTTCTTTGCGGCGAAGGGATGCTGACAAATATCGAGGGACCTCAACTCGTGGTGAGACTGGAGGTCGGGCCAGCGCCAGATGCGGCAGTAGATGACGTGAGGAAGTGACTTCTTGTGGGAGACCTGCAGCCGGCCGTCCATGCTCCGCGGTATGGTGACGCAATTGCTGGGCGCGCCGGGATTGTTCAGCGCCTGGCACAGATCTTCCATAGCGCCCTTGTGCTTCTTCAGCTTCTTCACCAGCGACTGCACCGCCTTCTCGGGCCATTTTTCCTCTTCGTCGCCCTGTCGCCAGCTCAGGAGCTTTTTTACGGCGGGGTTAGAGAAGCCGATGATCCGGTTCAGCGAGGAGAACTTGCTGGAGTTTCTTCTGCTGTGCGTGGTGGGGCTGTCCATTGCTGAGTCCTAGGATTTTCTCACTTTCTTTTTAAAGAAGCCGACACTTTTTTCGATACCGAGACGGTTCTCTGGATATTTTACGTGGGATTCGGTTGGGCTTCGAGTGAACTTTAAGTCGAACTGACGACGCGTCGATGATGGCGCTCGAACTCGATATGAGGCTCTTGAGCGAATTACAGGGTATAAGTAGAACCACCCTCATCCCCACCTGATTTCCAATTTCGCACGTGCGGTATTAGAATACCTTCGGTGACATTACCGTTTGTCACTTTCCGGAAATTTGGATTTCATTGGTATCGAGGGAAGCTTTTCCATTCCTTTCATAAATCCGTCCTTCGTCATGACAATTGTATCTTGATTTAATCGCGTCCTTTCAATAAAGGAGCGATACCTGGCACTCAACGTCTAAGGGGCGGGGCGACCCCCGCAGGTAATTATCCGCAAGGGTCCCATACACCCAGGTGAGGTCATCCCTGCTCAGGATTTCAAATAATAAGTAACCGCAATGAGTCGAGTCGAAGCATTACCCTGTCCCTTTGTTTTGCTCACCCTAAATATTATCGTTTCATTCGGCTTGAAGGAAACGGCGTTTCACGGTAATTCCTCGTATCGACGGATTACTTTCGGATGGTACTTTTTCGTAAATGTCAGTCGCGCATGTGTGTGTGCTCTGATTTTATTACTCTCTATCGAGCAATTTCTAATTCGTGTCGCTAGAGCCGTCTAGTAAAATTCTCCGACTACAATGGGACCTCGATTATCCGAACCTCTGTTATCCGAACCATAACCTGCTTCATCTGAACGTTCTACAGTGCTCCCTCCATAATTCCCTCCTCGTTAATTCAGAGCGCCCGAAGCACAAGAGGGGACGCATTCCCCCACTCTTGTTATGACGTACGTTGCGCGCAGGTATGCGCCAACGGGGAATACGGGTTTAGTTTACGCGTCTATTTTGGTTGCGCGCAGGTATGTACCTCTCTAATGGACAGAGTGGGAGTATTCCATAATTCATTTTTCTTAGAATTTAAAGCCCCGTCGTACGGAATTATGGAGGGAGTACTGTATTATGGGGTCGCGTTGAAAGCCGCTGTTTTTTCTTGTTTCAAAAACATTATCTCATAATAAAATGTGTGAATACCTTAACACCTCAATCGAAGTATTTGCCTTCAGCCGGGTATACACTTGGCGAATGTGTTCGGTCGAACACCAGCGAACGCATTCGTTCGGGTTCGCCAATGTTTGCCGATCTGGCGGTAAATCAGCGAACATCAAAGGATATTTCCTCGAAATTCAAGGCCTAAACTAACCTTTCGGTACTAACTGCCGCTCATTGACGGCGGCCACGGAAAGTTATGTGGGTGTGATTACTCTCTATATATAGTACGCATTTTACTTTGGGTGTGAGGCATTACTGTACTATTCTGTATGTAAAATTGCCGGCTGCTCTAACCGGAGCTAATCAGAGCGCATTCGCTGGTGTTCGGCTAAACACATTCATCAAGTGTACATCCGGCTTTAGGAAGCTAATTGCTTTTTCCCGTTTTTCTGGCACAAGTTGAATTCCCCGAAGAAAGAATTGTCTATCGTGCTAACATTATACTAACATTCGAAGCTAGCAATTGTTTCTATCTTTTTGCTACAAATAAGCTAAGATGACAATTTGATTTCCGCATATTGACGACAGTATGATTGCAACGGTTATTGCTGATACACGATTGCTTCCGGGTTGTTTCCACGCGTTTTTTTTCCAAGTTGTTTCTTGTTCGTCGGAGGGAAAAAAGTGTAACGACCAAAATTATAGAGCTTGTAGTTTGCAACATTTTTTGTCCGAGGCCAAACTCTGTAATTAGTTTCCAAGAAGATAGAGGCCGTTAAAATTTCCAAAAATCAGTTTCTCCGTATTTCGACATTGAAAAATTAATTTAAACCGAAATTTTCGATTTCGAGATCTACAAGTTTTACGAAAAATTCTTCGATTTAAATCAATTTTTGAAGGTTGAAGTACGGAAAAACTGATTTTTGGAAACTGATGCCTTTATCCCTTTAGCCCGCTACAGACTATGCGCGATGCGTGATGCGCGATGCGCGATGCGTGATTTCGTGCATAGTGTGTAGGGACTTATTCGTTAAAAATCGATTCGTAAACAACATGATTCGTGTGGTTCGCAGTGATTCGCAGTGGTTCGCAGTGGTTCGTTCTTGGCCAACTCGCTACAGACTATGCGCGATGCGTGATGCGCGATGCGCGATGCGTGATTCGCGGCAGTTCGTGAATAGTGTGTAGGGACTTGTTCGTTAAAAATCGATTCGTAAACAGCATGGTTCGTGTGGTTCGCAGTGATGCGCAGTGATTCGCTCTTGGAGGCGGTAAATGGACGAATATCAAAGGCTGCGCATCAACCGCTGTTTCTCGCCGAAGTACGGGCTGTGGTCATAGTTAATTTGTCCATTCTTTGTGCGCGCTATTTAGTTTACAGGAATTTTCCGGTGGTTGAGGGGCTGTAGGTAACCCTCCGCAAGTCACCTTCGGATGGCAGAGTCCGAGGCTCGTTTATGTTTCTGTTTTGAAAGTGACGGCTCTGACTTTCGAGAAAACATCACAATAAAATAATTCGCCGACGATTTGTCGTAGGCCGGCCGATCGGCGCCGTGGGAACATAATGCTCGCGGTAGACATATCGAAGATTCACGAAACACTTTGTATTGTTATTTTTGCCTGTCGGGAAGGGACAATTTCATGGCTCTTTCTCGAAAGTACAGAGAAAGGGGAAAAACGTTCTTACGGGGTTTTTTTTTTCCGAACATGTGATAACCAAACAGTCGATGTATATGAACCCGTGCCCTTCGGTGCGCACCCTGAATGCCTCCACCGATATCTTTTTTTTTTATTATGGAGCAGACTCCTACGCCAAAACACCCCTTTCAAGGACCCTTGTCTTTTTCCTATAGTGAAAACTTTCGAAGCTGTAAATCTCACTTCGTGCGTTGAAATGGATGTAAAAAAATGGAAGCGATATTGTGATTAATTACGATAAGGATGAAGCAATAGAAACAGAATTTGAAGACTATTAAGGAGGTTCGACTATCAGACGAAAACCAACTTACAGCCCTAATTTTTTTATATGATATACACGAATATTTTACACAACTAATACGAAAATTTGAGCAATATAGACCGTCTATAGACTATAGTTTCTTCGTTATTTTATTCTAAAGTTGACCACTTCTAACATATCGCCTTATGGGAGACGATTGTACTAAGGTATATTATCACTGACTCTTTAACACACATTCCGCCAACTTTAGACTTATTGAAAGACTAGTAATTTGACAGATGAAATATTAAGGATTATGTAAAAAATAAGTAAATTAGATTTTACCGTATGTTAGCGTGCCAACCTTACCGAAATTTCTGCAGCGATTTTTTCTATATGGTTGCAACGTAATATTATCATGAAATTCGTTTTTACTTCGCAAACCATTAGCACGCCGTATTAACGGTGAGAGACTTGGCAACACGGCAGCGAAACAGTTGTAAAGCTGAAAGACCGAATCTTACCTGGCGTCTATTCAAACTGAGCGCGAAATTTGAAAGATTCGGAACGATAAAAAAAATATTGTCCCTAAAATCTTTATCCAAGTTAAATGATTGTTGAAACGAAATCATGTCTTTACTTATACAACTCTTTTTCTTTTTTGACAAAATTTGACTTTATACCGGCTTTGCTGCATGCTCGCGTCATCCGCCATAGCTGGCCACTGTAGTTCACGCGTCACTGCAGCCAATATAAAATATCGCGGAGTACAACGTTGCCAAGAATACAATGAAAATTGCAATGCACAATAAAGAATGTTTAAACTATAATCATATATCCATGATACTAAATTATCAATCGAATAACTGTTTTATGTCTTCAGCATTCTCTTTGAGTTGTTTTTATAGGTTTTTATAGATTATTTGTAATTTTGTATTTTTCTTTAAAATGTTGGACAAAAAGCCTCTGACGACGATTCCGGAGTCATTGACGCTCTAATAGTTCGCCATAAATTTTCCAGTATTTTATTTACTAATGATTTTCGGCATGAGCGATGCATAAAATGGGTTCATAATTCATTTAATTATTATTCCATAACGTTTCAGATTGCTGTGAAAACATTTTTTTCAAACACATTTTTGACTCCAAAGAAACAGTCGATCCTCCTTAATATGTATTTCAATCATAGTATTATGTTTTTCATTTTTTCATACATAATGTACATACATAATTAGCATTGTATTCGTGGGTAGATAATTTTAGAACTGTGGTAACTTTGAAACAATGCAAGCAGAATTGCTACGAACTGCAACGAACTGCCGCGAATCACGCACCGCGCATCGCGCATCACGCATCGCGCATAGTCTGTATGGCTCTGTTTACGAATTGCTACGAACTACAACGAACTGCCGCGAACCACGCATCGCGCATCGCGCATCACGCATCGCGCATAGTCTGTAGCGGGCATTTGAGAACTGAATACAGAGAGTTCGGTCTCGGATAAAAAATATTGAAAATTTCGAGCTCTACAATTCATGTCGTTACATTTTTTTCCTTCCGAAGGATAAGAAACGAGATATATCGATTCCAACAATGTTTTGGGATTTTACTTTCTCGACCACCAGAAACAACCTATTAAAAATTCAATCCTACCCTAATTTTTTTTATTTACCCCCTTCTTTTATGACTGATTGACTATACTATTTGCTTCATCCAGATTTTTTATTATTTGAACATCGGTTCGAAATTTTGGAAGGCATGCATTGTCACGTTTAAACGTTGCAAATTAAGTCAGCGTTCGAACGCGTGGCTCATATCGCCATTCAGGACTTAAGGGGGGATTGTCAAGATTGTTGCGGTTGGTAACATGTTAAAAATTCAGCGTGCCATTTTCATTTGATTTTTGATAACTTTTCCATAATGAAATATATTGCGAAACACATTTAGCATGACCGATAACATACAGGAAATAGGTTTTAATAAAGTATTATAGCTGAAAATGTATTAACGAATTATTATAAAATCGCAGGCAACTGACAACTGACAATTGTCATGACTGACGAGATTTGAAATTGATTTGACAGACGCTGACACTTTTTGTTATAGGTATTAGACATGTTATGTACTTATGGAGAATGCGAGGTAATTACCGGTGTAGGGTGTACTACGCACTCTCACAATTTCAATGTATATATTTCAATGCAGTATCTTCTTCTTATAACAAGTTTTTTGTCAGCGCGTGATTGATACACTAGCGGATTATTATTCTAACATATAGTAAATATTTTGTTTTAGAGCATCCGCGCAAGTGCTCCGTGTCACTCATAGGCGTAATGATCAGTTTATTCACGGATCTGCACAGCCATGATATTCAGGAATGATATGTCCTTCAGTCGTTACTATGCCAATGAGTTTCACTATTTTGTTGACAACGAGATCATTCACAATCTCCACAGCCATGGTATTCAGGAATGATATGCCCTTCAGTCATTACTATGCCAATGAGTTTCACTATTTTGTTGACAACGAGATCATTCACAAATGCTACCGAAAAAGTTCCTGTGATGGATTTTCATAGTCTCTGTATCGACAGACCCCCCCCCCCCCCCCTTAATTCGGGTGTACAGTAGTCCCCCACACTAGGGGAATTCACACCAGTGGACTGTAATTAAGCGTATCGACCGAAAGGCATATGATCCGGACCTTCCTAGGTAGACCGTCGAGTCCCGTAATTTGCGTATCTCCATATCTAGCAGTGCCGTATTTACTGACAGTTCAAGAACTGACAAGACAAGAACTCAATTCATGCAGAACAATTTTGATCAGTTTTCGTTGAAATTTTGAAATATGAACACGATGTCGAGAAGGAAAAGTAGAAATCGTAAGACTTACGAATTACAAATTACAATTACTTATCATAGCATCAATGTAGGGATAACAAAATAGGACACTTGGAAAGACTTGGTCACTCAGTTCATTGATACGACACTGTTGAGGCACCGAGGGTCCGAAACCCTGTTGCTTTTCTTCACGCTTTAATGAGTTCGCACTAACGGAAATATTCCCCGAGCTTTCCTTTTGTGCGGGGGGACACACACTATATTGTAGATACATATTTTTCTCATTATGTCTTTATTAGTTCCACGTGATGCCCAAATCGTAAATGCAAATTGATAATTCTTTTTCCTTTAGGGGAGAGGAAGGTTGTACCGCCCAGTAGGTAGGACCGCCCACCTGCATTTCTTTACAACGAATTGAAAAACAACAACATTTTATGTTTGGAAAATTAAAGGATTCAATACTAATACCTAAATTCAACAAACATTTCCCATTTCTTTTCACTCAAATTTTAAAAAATTAACATAAAAGATTATCGGTGGAGTTCTTATAAGATTTCCCAAGTCCAATTTAAGGTTTTTCATCGTCCTAACTATTTATCAACTATATAAAATAATGAAATATCAATTCGTCATAGATTTTGTATTAAAAATACACATCTAAATAATTAAAAAAGCTTTCCATTAATTAATATTAATGTTTTTCGTGATGCGCGTATTTGCACGTTGCACCGCCCAGTGTGTAGATCGAATACCGACCGGGCCAGTTGCTGGATCGCTCAGTTGCGAGTGAGCTCAGGTACCTATTGTGTTGGCGTTTGCCAGTCAGTGAATAAAATTCACGTAAGTAAATTGGTTTAATCAGAAACAAAATAAGGAAGAAAAATGAAATTAAAATCGTTATTGTAAATAATAAAAACATAATATTTAATTGTAATATTTAATTTTTATATGTTGGGTGGTATTAGAAGCAAGCTGAGCGGTCATACATGCATCTGTACAATGTACCGCTCAATTGCCGATTGTATAAAATATGCTTATATAATTTTTTTTATAAATAAAAACTTCATATATGTATGAAAAAATTGAAATAGACACTACACAAGACCCCTTGAAAACGGTTTCATGCATTAAATTTTATTTTAATGTAATCAAATTCTCCTAGTTTCCTTAGGTGGGCGGTACATCCATCACCTCCCCTATTACCGTTGGCCATACGTCGACAAAAAATTATGAATTTCATGATAAAGAAACACTAAACTATGTATTCAATTTCTATAATTTTTTATAAATCTTTATAATCAAAAATATACATAGACTGAGTTTTTTTTCAAATATTATTTTATTGTGGGACATCGTTTCATCCATCATGATTAATCTATTATATTATCCGAACTTTCGCTATTCGCCTGGTTTCAATTCATTTAAATAATGGAGGTCCTACCCCAGGTAGAAATCGTACCCCGAAATAAGCTTGTTACAAGGTTGGCCGGCAAGGTAGAACCTTGCGGCAAGGTTGCAAAACAAGGCTGATGCAAGGCAAATCCGTTACGCGTTTCAATGTTGTGACAGTATGCTATGCAAGCTTGTTTCAAGGTAGACTAGGTATGGCGCTTGGGACAAGGTTGCGTTGTCGGTAATGAAGAACATTTGAGGTTAGAATTAAATTTTTATATTTTATTGATAATTAAAATTGGGTTACAATATATAGCGATAGCATTACAAATTTAGAAAAATAATGTATAATACTAAGACGAGTAAAATTTTATTATTCCTACTTTACTATCACACTAGGTTTACGGAACCCCGTCAATTTGACGGGTATTCAATTTCGATTGTTTAATAATATATGAGATAATTTTAACTTAACTTTTATTAGGTAATAATCAGGCCAAAAAACAACAAAAATCACTGCTCGTCTGACGTTTGGGTTCCCCTTCGAAAGAATCCTTCATTTCGTCTCCGAAGAGGGTTCGGAGAGGAATTGAAGCGGAGTCAAGCCATGTCAAGTCGGACTCGAAATTTCCACTAAATCGCGGATTTCGAAAATAATAACTCTATTACGAAAGGAGTATGGCACTTACGTTACCGTATTAATATTTCGTGAAAATTCCGTTATTTGTTAATGTTATTAACAATCAAACTTTGAAGCGCGATTAAAATGAAAAATCGTTTTCTCTTAAACTACTTTAGACAATTACTTAAAATTTTGCACACTGATAAAGCAATGTTTACACTATCGAATAAATATTTGCTTGAGGTGAAATTGTTTTAAAAAATGAATTTTGCATTAATTTTTTTAAAACAATTGCAATTTTTCATGCGTTCTTCACGCTATAAAAAAATGGAACCTACATCAATTCATGCGGCAAACGTTGGCCTTTTATAATCTGCAAAGAGAACTTTGTACTTTTTCTCCATTCCGGAGATACGAAATTGTTTGTTACGCGGTGCGCTCGTAGATCGCGCGGCGCGCTCCGCTACTGGCGTCCGCGGCATCTTGATGGCCGCGCAAACTTGAGCAAAAACCGTTTGAACTTGCATGAACATGATTTTCCGAGTTTGGCAAACATACACAGTTTTCTTGTCAGTTTGCTGATGGTGCTCGTGCGGTATACTTGCGTAAAAACTATTCGGTGTTTCAATATCATTAAGTGAAAATGGTTCGACCGAAGGAATGTTGTAATCCTTTGAAAAAGAAAGGTCATAATTGTGTTCGTCATAAGTTGTTCCTCGCGCGTTACCGCCAAGTGGAATAAAAAATTCGAAGAATACATTGATCGATATATTTGTCAGATATGTCGTAAAGACATGTATAATGATGTTAAAATTGCTTCAAATGTAGAAAATGAAGACCCAAGCACGAAGTGAGTTTACTAATTACACAGGTTTACAAAAAAAAAAAAGTCCGGACTATTTGACCATGGCATTCCGAGGTATTTTTGCGTCCTGAATCCGATCCTGAGGTCATCTGAGCCCCATCACGTCAGAAAAATGAGATTTCAAGGTCATTTAGAGGTTAAAATGACCATTTTTTGGAACTGGATCCGGGACAATTTCTCAAGCGACCTGTTGAGTTGGAGGGTAGCTGTTTAGGTCTTGAATACCTTCCAAACATTGGAATGGAGTCCTAAATCTCGACCGGGACTATCACAGAACCACCCCAGTGGATAAAATGTTGCCATGATCGTTGTATCTCGCGGATTACGATCTCCCTGTCAAGGCATCCAATTCCGGCGATCCGTTCACTGTGACAGTGGACCCAGCACTGACCGTAATGGCCTTAGAACCTTGGAGTCATGCTCTGGGTGCTGCTCAGGGCAGTCCCATTTCCTTATTTATTTATTTCGAAATCTCGTTTTTCTGACGTGATGGGGCTCAGATGACCTCGGGATCGGATTCAGGACGCAAAAATACCTCGGAATACCATGGTCCGGTCAAATAGTCCGGACTTTTTTTTTGTTGTAAACCTGTGTTATTTTTATATTTTATTGTATAATTAATTGCTATACTGTAACACCTTCTTTAATAGTGAACCACGAATAAACTTCCAAGTAATTATAACTGTTCACTGTTCAAATCCAATATTTACATTCAGTTAAAAATTCAATTCGTTCCCTGGAAGGTATTACAGTATAGCAATTAATTATCGGTATTAACTATCTTGGGTCTTGGGTGCTTGGGTCTTCATTTTCTACATTTGAAGCAATTTTAACATCATTATACATGTCCTTACGACATATTTGACAAATATATCGATCAATGTATTCTTCGAATTTTTTATTCCACTTGGCAGTAACGCGCGAGGAACAACTTATGACGAACACAATTATGACCTTTCCTTTTCAAAGGATTACAACATTCCTTCGGTCGAAAGATTTTCACTAAATGATATTGAAACACCGAATAGTTTTTAAGCAAGTATACCACACGAGCACCATCAGCAAACTGACAAGAAAACTGTCTATGTTTGCCAAACTCGGAAAATCATGTTCATGCAAGTTCAAACGGTTTTTGCTCAAGTTTGCGCGGCCATCAAGTTGCCGCGGACGCCAGTAGCGGAGCGCGCCGCGCGATCTACGAGCGCACCGCGTAACAAACAATTTCGTATCTCCGGAATGGAGAAAAAGTACAAAGTTCTCTTTGCAGATTATAAAAGGCCAACGTTTGCCGCATGAATTGATGTAAGTTTCATTTTTTTATAGCGTGAAGACCGCAAGAAAAATTGCAATTGTTTTAAAAAAATTAATGCAAAATACATTTTTTAAAACAATTTCACCTCAAGCAAATATTTATTCGATAGTGTAAACATTGCTTTATCAGTGTGCAAAATTTCAAGTAATTATCTAAAGTAGTTTAAGAGAAAACGATTTTTCATTTTAATTGCGCTTCAAAGTTTGATTGTTAATAACATTAACAAATAACAGAATTTTCACGAAATATTAATACGGTAACGTAAGTGCCATATTCCCTTCGCAATAGAGTTATTATTTCCGAAATCCGCGATTTAGTGGAAATTTCGAGTCCGACTTGACATGGCTTGACTCAGCGTCAGATGTGTTGTGATTTTTGTTGCTTTTTTGGCCTGATTATTACCTAATAAAAGTTAAGTAAAATTAACCATATATATTATTAAACAATCGAAATTAAATACCTATACCTCTCTTGTACAGCGAAATATAATGTACGGAAAAAAGTATTCCAACAATTTAGTCTAAAATCTCAGATTCTTAAGATAATATTACTTCTGTCGCCTGTAGTTTAATATTAATTTAACTTAACTTTTATTAGGTAATAATCAGGCCAAAAAACAACAAAAATCACTGCACGTCTGACGTTTCGGTTCTTTTTCGAATGAATCCTTCATTGTGTTTCCGGAGAGGGTTCGGAGAGGAATCGAAGCGTCAGATGTGTTGTGATTTTTGTTGTTTTTTTGGCCTGATTATTACCTAATAAAAGTTAAGTTAAATTAACCACATATATTATTAAACAATCGAAATTGAATACCTATACCTCTCTTCTACAGCGAAATATAATGTACGGAAAAAAGTATTCCAACAATTTAGTCTAAAATCTAAGTTTCTTAAGATAATATTACTTCTGTCGCCTGTAGTTTAATATTAATTTAACTTAACTTTTATTAGGTAATAATAAGGCCAAAAAACAACAAAAATCACTGCACGTCTGACGTTTCGGTTCTTTTTCGAATGAATCCTTCATTGTGTCTCCGGAGAGGGTTCGGAGTGGAATCAAAGCGTCAGACGTGTTGTGATTTTTGTTGCTTTTTTGGCCTGATTATTACCTAATAAAAGTGAAGTTAAATTAACCACATATATTATTAAACAATCGAAATTGAATACCTATACCTCTCTTGTACAGCGAAATATAATGTACGGAAAAGTATTCTACCAATTTAGTCTAAAATCTCATAGATTCTTAAGATAATATTACTTCTTCGGGAGATGTGGAGTCAAATCTTCAGTGATGACTGGATTACTCTGCATGGTTCTATGACGTAGCCTGAGGGGCACCAGGTCTCATGCCCCTTCCTCTGATCTGAAATACGAATTCGATATAATACTCCTTATAAGAAATACGAATTCGATATAATACTGCCTACTAAATATTGATCTCAGGGACGTTACTTACTTGATAGCTGAGCTGCTACACTGACCAATGCCTACGGTCTCCTTTCCATGTTCCTTCGCCTCCGAGTAGATGGAATATCTGGCCTTCCTGAACCTCGCGTACCTCCTCCGGGCAATTTTTCCATTCTGGCTGCATCGATGACGCTGGATCTGGAACTGTATGAAAGACAAGCATATGAGATAATAAAGAAACTTATTCATCTATCTGCTTTTGGCAAATAATTTCATGAAATTAGCTATTAATACTTACCCTTCTATGCAGGAGAAGCTGGATAATATTTATTTTCTGCTCGTAGGTCCTTATTCCGAAGATCTTGCCCCCCGAATGTTTTAACCCATTCCGTGTAAACGTGGGTCATTCGTGTCCACGCGATTTTTAACCATTTGCGTGATGCAGTACGCAAATTCGTTATGGTTAATATATGGTTATCTAAACAATTCGTTTTTTTCTAGAGGAATCCTTTTGAAATTTGTTTGAATACATTTAAGAAAGTGAGGCTGGACACAAATAGCCCACATTTACACTCAACGTGCACTAAAAAAACGTTTACACTCGATGTGCACTAAAGAAACGTTTGCACGCGTTAACATTAAACACTGACGGCTTCTTAACCAAAAAAAACACGCGTGAACCGAACTGATCGCCACTGATGCTAACCTCAATCTAAGGGCTCTGACAGCTGAGGCGATGCGCACGCCACGCCGCGGATTTTTATGATATCTATTCGCTAAGCGCAGGGCCGTGTCTAACGAGGGGCCATTTCGTGCCACGCACGAAGGCGCACTAGCCATGGGGCGCCGACACTAGAAAAGGGCGCTAAGCATGAAGACGTCTCAACATCTAGAGGCGGCACTGATTCGCTAAGCTGCCGGCACAACCTTGTTTTCGCCTTGTTTTCACTTGTCACGCGCGAACCTGGTATCTTTCTGTTATAGACTGCCTAAGTCTGACGTCACAAATGGGCGGAGCTTCCAAACCTTTCCAAACAAATCGGTTTTGCGTGCAAATTGTCCATAAGAAAGTTTTCTTTTCAAGTGTATCGTTAATTTTGACGTAAATAAGGGTTATGAGCTATATATTTTGGTAAAGTTTGGTCAAACCTAGGTTATCCCCAAATATTTTTAAATAGGTAAGCTGTATAATATATTTTTTGCTCCTTTTAGATATGTTAGGTTATGAGGTTATGTCAATGTTTTGTTTTCATGAAAACTTTTATAATTTTTGAAAAGTACTATTTTCTCAGGAGCGTTTTTAAATGCTTTTTTAAATTATTATTTTTTAGTTTGAGCGGTTTAATGGACATTTATAACCATGGTAATGTGTTTTGTGCCTGATTGTAAACACTATAGTGACTGAAATCTTTGTAAATTTTTCACGTTCCCTGCTGACTTACAAGAGCGAAGGAAATGGATTAACATGATAAAGTAATATTATTGAATACTCCCAGATAGAAAAGTCTGCCACAGGATTAGTGCAGTGCCGCTAATATACCGCCAAAGTTGATGCAGACCTTGTCGAAGCACGTCTTGTCGGTAGAACGTGATATTCCAACCGTGGCATTGTACCGCAATTCTAGAGATTTTTAGTTCTGGCATATTGGAGGTAAAATACATGTATACTGTCAGTACAGGAAGACGATATATAAGGGGTATAGTTTCAAAGTGTACGATCTCCATGCTTCGTAAGCTTACGAAGCATGGAGATCGTACGCTTTGAAACTATACCCCTTAGATATCGTTAGCTTACGAAGCATGGAGATCATACACTTTGAAACTATACCCCTTATATATCGTCTTCCTGTACTGACAGTATACATGTATTTTACCTCCAATATGCCGGAATTAAAAATCTTTAGAATTGCGGTACAATGCCACGGTAGGAATATCACGTTCTACCGACAAGACGTGCTTCGACAAAGTCTGCATCAACTTTGGCGGTATATTGGCGGCACTGCACTAATCCTGTGGCAGACTTTTCTATCTGGGAGTATTCAATAATATTACCTTATCATTTTAATCCATTTCCTTCCCTCTTGTAAGTCAGCAGGGAACGTGAAAAATTTACAAAGATTTCGGTCACTGTAGTGTTTACAATCACGCATAAAACACATTACCATGGTTATAAATGACCATTAAACCGCTCAACCTATAAAATAATAATTAAAAAATCATTTAAAAACACTCCTGAGAAAATAGTGTTTTTCAAAAATTATAAAAGTTCATGAAAACAAAACACTGATATAACCTCATAACTTAACATACCTAAAAGGAGCAAAAAATATATTATACAGCTTACCTATTTTAAAATATTTGGGGATATCCTAGGTTTGACCAAACTTTACCAAAATATATAGCTCATAACCCTTATTTACGTCAAAATTAACGATACACTTGAAAAGAAAACTCTCTTATGGACAATTTGCACGTAAAACCGATTTGTTTGGAAAGGTTTGTAAGCTCCGCCCCTTCGCGTGACGTCAAGACTTAGGCAGTCTATTGCAAGCTTGAAACAGGCTAACGGTACAGGGCAGTGGTAAGTTTCGGCTATGCAAGAAACAGACAGGCTTGCAGCAACCCTGTTTTAACCTTGCAGCGTAACCTTGCAAAACGTACCTTGTAACAAGGTTCAACCTTGCACAACCTGAACAGATTTCTACCTGGGACTATATTCCAGGTTTTTAAGTTTCAAATAACTTGCTTTCCCTGAATCCCTTTCATATGTAAATCCGGTACAGTACTCCGTCCATAATTCCGTACGACGGGGCTTTGAATTCTAAGAAAAATGAATTATGGAATACTCCCACTCTGTCCGTTAGAGAGGTACATACATGCGCGCAACCAAAATAAGCGCGTAAACTAAACCTGTATAGACTGCCTAAGTCTTGACGTCACACGAAGGGGCGGAGCTTACAAACCTTTCCAAACAAATTGGTTTTACGTGCAAATTGTCCATAAGAGAGTTTTCTTTTCAAGTGTATCGTTAATTTTGACGTAAATAAGGGTTATGAGCTATATATTTTGGTAAAGTTTGGTCAAACCTAGGATATCCTCAAATATTTTAAAATAAGTAAGCTGTATAATATATTTTTTGCTCCTTTTAGATGTGTTAGGTTAGTAGGTTATATCAATGTTTTGTTTTCATGAACTTTTATAATTTTTGAAAAATACTATTTTCTCAGGAGTGTTTTTAAATGTTTTTTTATTATTATTTTCTAGGTTGAACGGTTTAATGGTCATTTATAACCATGGTAATGTGTTTTGTGCCTGATTGTAAACACTACAGTGACCGAAATCTTTGTAAGCTTACGAAGCATGGAGATCGTACATTTTGAAACTATACCCCTTATATATCGTCTTCCTGTACTGACAGTATACATGTATTTTTTTTACCTCCAATATGCCAGAATTAAAAATCTCTAGAATTGCGGTACAATGCCACGGTAGGAATATCACGTTCTACCGACAAGACGTGCTTCGACAAGGTCTGCATCAACTTTGGCGGTATATTAGCGGCACTGCACTAATCCTGTGGCAGAATTTTCTATCTGGGAGTATTCAATAATATTACTTTATCATGTTAATCCATTTCCTTTGCTCTTGTAAGTCAGCAGGGAACGTGAAAAATTTACAAAGATTTCAGTTACTGTAGTGTTTACAATCAGGCAAAAAACACATTACCATGGTTATAAATGACCATTAAACCGCTCTCAACCTAGAAAATAATTTAAAAAAACATTTAAAAACACTCCTGAGAAAATAGTATTTTTCAAAAATTATAAGTTTTCATGAAAACAAAACATTGACATAACCTCATAACCTAACATATCTAAAAGGAGCAAAAAATATATTATACAGCTTACCCCTATTTTAAAATATTTGGAGATAACCTAGGTTTGACCAAACTTTACCAAAATATATAGCTCATAACCCTTATTTACGTCAAAATTAACGATACACTTGAAAAGAAAACACTCTTATGGACAATTTGCACGCAAAATTGATTTGTTTGGAAAGGTTTGTAAGCTCCGCCCATTTGTGACGTCAGACTTAGGCAGTCTATTCCCCGTTGGCGCATACCTGCACGCAACGTACGTCATATCAAGAGTGGGGGAATGCTTTCCCTCTTGTACTTCGGGCGCTCTGAATTAACGAGGAGAGAATTATGGAGGGAGCACTGTATAGTACTGGACGTAAGAATCGTCCTTATGGACGATTTACTTGTTTAGTGCGCGTAAATATCCTACAGCACGCCGTTTTGCTTTTTAACGGCACGAAAGAAATTTCGCCGAATTAAATACAATTTATGGAAACAAATTATTATAAAATTACCTTGTGACATAATTGTAATTGAGAAGTTACTATGTACCGCTGAGGTTAATTATAATTATGTCCCAACATAATAAGAATTCACAAATTAAAACTATGACGGAACATAATTTTAATTAAGAATTTTTATTATGCCACGACATAATGATCATTCGGTAAATTTTTATTAGATTCCAATATAAATAATTTTAATTCATCGAATTATTATAATGCCGTGGCGTAATAAGAATATGAAATAAAAATGATGTCGGGATATCATAATAGTTCACTTCAATGAATTAAAATTACGCTCGATATAATAACAATCCTACGAATTAAAATAATTTTAGTACATAATTTAACTCATAGAATTATTATTATGTCGAGATATAATTAAAATATTACAATATTATTCCGGAACGTAATAAAAATTAATTAAACATGTGTCTACGTATAATAATACTATTTTAGCATGACTTCTATGATATTCTGTGTAAGTATTTGGAATTAATATTATGTTTACACTCAATTTTACTAATTTTTTTATTCTTGACATAATAAGAATATTTCCAAACCATTTCTTATTTTCTTTTAAATAATGAATCTATTTTTCATTTTACGTTAAAAATGATTGTATTAAAGGGCAAAACGGCGTGCCATAAAATATCCCATTTTAAATATTAACTAAAGACTGTGAGTTTCTGAAGAAATGCGCTGAAATGCATAAAATAACACACACACACACACACACACATTGATGGATAATTTCTTTAATTGGGTCTCATCTGGGCATTTGGTACAAGGGCAAGGAGTTAAAAGAATATAATACAAAGCGTTTACATAAACTTATTATATACGAGAAATTCGTACGGTTTAGAAATTCGAGTCATGCAAAACTATGTAAAATAAGCCATTGATAGACATTTTATTAATCGGATCTCATTAATAAAGCATTTGGTATAACGGTAACGAGTTAAAATAATATAAAATAGTTATATAATCTTAATATCTGCGAGAAATTCGCACGGTTAAAGAATTCGAGTCATGCAAAACTACGTAAAATAAGACATTGATAGACATTTCATTAATCGGATCTTATTAATAAAGCATTTGGTACAACGGTAACGAGTTAAAATAATATAAAATGGTTATATAATCTTAATATCTGCGAGAAATTCGTACGGTTAAAGAATTCGAATCATGCAAAACTACATAAAATAAGACATTAATAGATAATTTTTTTCAATTAAGTCTCATCCCGTGGCATTTGATATAACGGTAACGTGTTAAACAAAATATAAAACGGTTATATAAACTTAATGTCTACGAGAAGTTCGTACGGTTGAAAAATTCGAGCCATATGTGAAACTTATACATAAAATAAGACACCGATAGATATTTTCTCCAATTAGATCTCATCAAGGCATTTAGTACAACGGTAACTTCTAAAAGAATATATAATTATTACGTAAACTTAACTTAATATCTTTATGAAATTCGTACGGTTACAAAATTCGAGTCATTTAACGTTCATCGAAAAAATACAACCGCATTCGTCAACTACAAGCAACTCTGCTAAAAATGTCCGATAGAAAATCTCACAATGAATACTATAAGAAACGATAAGATCGACATAAAATCTGTATAAATTTCTATAGTATTTAGTAGGAAACCGATAAGAAACAATTTTGAATCAGTTTTACTATGTTCTATACAGTATGTCTCATGGCAAACGCAGGTTTTGAATTTCCCTGATATTTGATTTCGGTAGTGGTTGGGACGGTGCTCTAGTAATTTATAGTTAGAGCACAATCCCAACCACTACCGAAATCAAATGTCAGGAAAATTCAAAAACCCGCGTTTGCCATGAGACATACTGTATACCTATAGCAAATATGATTTAAAATCGTTTCTTATCACAGTTTCATATTAAATACTATATAAACTTATACAGATCTTACGTCGATCTTATAATTTCTTATATTATATAATAGTATTCATTGTGAAAATGATAAGAAACGACAGAACTTCTGACTCCATGGTATTCTTGAATCTTTTCAAAAACTTTCTCTCGTCTCTCATCGGACATTTTTACCAGGAAAATTGCGAATTAACGTTGTCGGTCGATCAAACGCAGCCGTGTTCCTCACAGATCAAACGCTCCGACCTGGTCTCTACAGGCATGTCGACCAGGTCTGTTTCCTTAATGAACGGCAAGTTTTCAGCCTCCCTCGTCTCGACCAGCATAGGATTCTCATCGAACACAACGAAAGCACACGCTCCGTCGTCAACTTCGGCGCGAAGGCTCTGGTCATTCGCACTCTTCTCGCCTTCCCGAGCTTCCTTCACCGCCGGTCTGTCTGGAGTCGATGTCCTCGACGGCAGAAACATCCTGGCGCAGCGACGGGTCGCCTTGTCGCCCTTCGCCTTGACCGAAGGCGAGAAATCGTTCGCCAGGCTCTCGTTATCGGCCGGATCCTGCCGTAGATAGTCGTCAATCTTACCAACGGATTCGTAGTTCTCGGAGTCCAACGTTTCCGACTGCCTGTTGCTGTCGTCCATCGCCCAGGAGCGCCTGCTCCTGGCCAACATCCCGGCCCTCTTCACCATCTTGACGAAATTGGCGCCGAAATTCTTCTTCTTCACCGAGCAGCTGTCCAGCTTCTTGTAGTGCTCCATGATCTTCTCCTCCAGTTTCTCCTTCTGTCTATACAGACAGTTCACCTTGTCAGCGTGCATCCTCTCCTCGGCGTGGTACTGCTCCTTCTCCTTGAAGGACTGCGCCAGCAACTCGTGGTACTGCTGGTGCAGAAGCGCCGTGTGCTCCATCAGCGAGCGCTTGTCGTGGTCCAGGCTGGACTTGAGGTGGTGCAGCATCCCGCAGTACTGCGTCAGCTCGGCGACCTTCTCCTCCAAGCGCGCGCAGCGCTCGGCGTGACTGGCGACGAGCTTGCTCGTCTCCAGCTTCACCTTGGAGTGCTCCTCCTGGAGGCGGAGATACTGCGGCCTCAGCGACTCCAGGGCCGAATAAACACTCGTGAAGTCGTCTTTCAGCTGCGAGTGCTCTCGCTTCAGCTCCTCATAGTGACGGAGATCCTGCGTCAGAGAGGTCTTCGCCGACTGCAGCATGTCGTTGCTGTCTTCTAGCTTGGCGCAGGCTTCCCGCAAGCGATTCACCTCGTTCCTGGCCTCGATGAGGTTCGCCCTCAGCTGCTTCTGCTCCTCGAACACATTGTCGTAGTGGTCCTCGATGTCGAAGAAGCATTCGAGCTTCTTGTTGGTGGCCAACAACGACTGCTCGGCTTTGACGGCCCTCTTCCGGGCGTTCTCCAGCAGTAAATCGACTTCCTGGTTGCCCTCCGTGATACCCTCGAACCTCTTCTCCCACTCGCTGATCGTGGTCTGCTGCGTCTTGGTCTCCCACTTCAGCGTCTCCAGCGACGTCTTCTGGCTCCGCAGCAGCTGTTCCAGGTTGTGAATCTCCTGCAGGGTGTTCTCGTACATCGTCTCCAGCTCGACGTTGCGCCGAAGGAATGACTCGCGACTCTCGTTCTGCGAGTCCACCTTCATCGACAGTCTCTTGTTCTCCAGCTCGAGCCTGGCGACGTACTCTTGGAGGCGGAAGCCACTGTCGACCAGGGATTCTATCTTACGCGTCAGTTCCTGCGCCGTCCGCTCCAGTTCGGCGTTGCGTCGAAGGAGACCATGACGATCTTCGCTCGGCGAGTCCGCCCGCGACGACGGTCCCCCGTTCTCCCGTTTCGCCTCGTCGATTCCGCTGGAATTGCGCGAAGCCGCGGACTCCTCCCTCAGCCGATCTAGGGAAGCGACCAGCCGGCGGTTCTCCAGCTCCAGCTTCAACAGCTGCACCTGGGAGCTGTTTGTCAGCTGCTCGGATAAGCTGATATTCGTCGTCGCCGCCGTCATCATCTCCTCGCTGTCGCCGCCGGAGTCCAGCGAATGTTCTCCACTCCTCGTCCTGGTCATCAGCTGCAACTGAGCATTCTCGTCGAGCAGCTCGAAGTACCTGTTCTGGTCGATCTCGCGCTCCCGCGCCACCTTCATCAAGAGCTCGTTGTACTGGAGGATTTCGGCTTCCAGCTTGGGAATCTCGTCGATCTGCTTCTTACACGATGTGCACTGTTCCTCCAGGAGTTCCCTCGTCTCCAGCAGCACCCTATTTTCCTCCTGCAGCTCGTCGACGCGTTTCCTGTAGAACTCCACATCGGCCAGGTTCTCACGCAAGCGTGTGACCTCCAGCTCCAGCCGGTCCGCCTTTTCCGCCTTCTGAAGAGCCGCGTCCAGCTCGTCCTTGCACTTAGTGGCGAGCCTGGCCTGGAAAGCGAGGTCCTGATTCTGCTGCTTGAGCTGCGTGACCAACTGCTCGCTCCGGTCGAACTCTTCCTTCAATTCTTGAAACGCCTCGGCCTTCTCCTCCAGTTCCAGCCGCTGCTGCCGCGCCTTGGTCTTCCAGTCGTTCAGCTCGGACGCGCAGGAACGGCCGAAGTCGTTCGGCTTCGCTTTCCCGGGGACAGCCCCGTCGAGATTCTCGGCTCCGGCTTCGGCGCCGATTGACGAACCCCTCGACATCTCGCGGTACAGATCTCTCTCGCGAATAAGCGAGCCGATGCTCTCGAAGACGGCCGAGTTGGCCACGGCTTCGTGACTTATCACGATATTCTGCTCGTCGGTGACGCGCTTGATGCACTCGGCCAGGTCGAGTTGTACGTCCAGCGGCAAGCTCCGGATGTCGGTGATGAACTTCTCCCTCTTGGGGCACTGCACGGCGCAGCCGAGGAGCAGGAGCAGCGTCAGCTGCATCTGGTCGACGTGTCGGTCCGGATCCTCGGCCAGATCGCGCGTCTCGGGCAGGACCAGAACCAGGTGACCTAATTCCTTGTAATACTGGTGAATGTTATCGACGATCAACTCGAGGTTTTGAGATCGCACTAAAGCGTCTCCGTTGCTGGGGACCACCGCCGTGTTCGGCGGGTCGGACTCGATCTGGAGGAAGACTTCGTGAAGGAGAACTCCGTCCACGAGGTCCTCGTAGTTCATCAGAGCCTCCGGTTTCTTCAGGCAACTGGTCAACCAGGTCACCAAGGAACCGGATAGTCTTTCGCCCGATTTGGCCGCTGTCATTCTTCTTGATTCCCTCTTCTGGTTCACCGAAAGTACTACGATGATTTCTTCTTGGCCTGTTAAAAAACACTTGACAATGAGAATTAAACTGGAATTGTTTCATCGGCTTTTTAAAAAATTATATCACTGTCACCATTTCAAACACGGATCATAAAACGTTGTTACGAGTTCCTGAGCTGCAGAAGCTGAAACGTATCAACTGTTTTCAATATCGCACCGACGGCAAGCCGAGTTTTTCTGAAATTTGACGGGACGGCTTCGAACGACAATCGACGTGACCACTCACTGCACTTGTCAAAGAAAGACTGGTTTAGGGATTCAAAGTCATCTCACTCCTTCGTACTCGCTGCCACGCCAATTGCAGATTTCCTACAAGACTGTATGACCTGCCACCCTTGAATTTAAACGTTGGGAGGTACTGTAACGAGATCTCGTTACCCCTCCTTGGGGGCACGGATGGTTCGCGCATCGAGCATACGCAGTTTTGGCAAAACCAGGTTGTTTAAATAATGCAATTTCTTACATGTCCTTATAATTATCGTAAACATTATATTTTCTAGAATCGGTTTTTTGGCCATTTTATTCGATATATTTTTTCACGCTGATTCCGAAAATGACGGACATATTGAGGAAATTTCATTAGAACGTCGAGATATTGATAATTTATTGGGAAGAAAATAATTTTTCGCACATAAAATTGATGATCTCTGCCGAAAAAAAAAACTATTCAGTGGTCAATAGTTTTAAATACTAACTATTGACAGATCAATAGTTCTCGATAATTGCCCCATTGAAGTTCAAATGTTCCCTTCAATAGTTCCCCCCGAATTATTAACAACATTAATCATTGCGATTAATAATGTTCACAGAACGTGAGCTCTCCGTATACACTACACAGAAGATGTAACGCCTTTAATTCCAACTTTTGCCACTACAGCGCATGACGGTACTCATGCACGATTCCTATACTTGGCGCGCCCTGCGGCGTTGCTGCACTTCACGACTGCGCGCGCAGCAATCTCCATCGTAAGCGAATTTACCATGATTTCTTAACTATTTGTTATAAATTGCTGCCCTGATTGAAGTGTGAAAATATGCCATTTATTCTTTGCATAATAATCTAGCGGTATGCAAGGTTTCATTACGGTAACCCAATTTACCATCGTTTTTCCTACGTTTCTGTGAATTTCCCATAAGAGCACGGGTTAAATTGTAATTTTTATTTCAATGATAACTTTTTAATGAATTTGTCAAGAGACTTGAAATTTTGCATACGGCTTTCAAAAATATTAAAGACTCTTGAGAAAAAAATTGAGTAACTTCCTACATTTTTGATAATAGGTGTGAAACATCCTTAATAGTCATTTAATAGTTACCATTGAATACTGTTCCGACAAACGATATGGTCGGAATTCTGAATATCGATCGTTAGCATTTAGTATCATCGCGATCGATATACCTCGTTAATCTAGGGTCAATCTCGACATAATGCGGGCGGCATATTTCGGCGAAGCTGCAAATGCGCTTGCAGTCCGGCACCTTTCGCGGAAAGGTTAATTACCGGACGAGACGGAATAAGTCGTCTCCCGTAGTTCTTATTGTAATTGATACCGCTATCCTTCAAATACTAAATCAGCTTGTAAAGAGGAGAATGAAGGTCAAAGCACATCTAGGCGAAGCGAAGCGACGCGCCGCGAAGCGCGGCTGTGCAACGCACACTTGGGCGAAGCGAAGCGCGGCGAATTCTATCCCCTTCTCTACCAGGTATAAACAGCTATACCTGAAAATATCCATATATGGATACCCGGGTAGAGAAGGGAGGGAAGGGAAGCGCCGTGAAATGTCAGTCATTTTCGCCTTTTTCGCCTTTTTCATTCATTTTCGCCTTTTTCAAACTGATGAACGCAACGTGAAATGAGCCGTGTACATGTTTTGTTTTGAGAAATGGGCATTCGTGAGGAAAAATAGTATATGTCATTCGGCGGAAATCCTCGGAATTTTAAGACTGTGTTTATATAGATCGTAGCCTCCTCCCCAAACCATGCCTCGTGTTATGACCTAATTAAACACAGTCTGAAAAAATCTCGAATTTCCGCCTTATGATATAAGATACTATTTCGTGTGAGAAAATTCATTTCGTTGACGAGATCTATCTTGGAAAGGATTTTCGAATCGTTAACGGAAGTGATCGACGAAACTTTACACCCGTTAACGAATTACATTCCGTCCACGATAAACATTTCTCGCGGCGCTTCGCTTCGCGGCGCTTCGGTTCGCCGCGCTTCGCTTCGCCGCGCTTCGCTTCGCGGCGCTTCGCTTCGCTCAAGTGTGCGTTACCTCGTAAGAATCAATGGAAATATAAAAGGTAGCTTCGCTGCGCTTCCAGTCGCACAAGTGTGCTTATGGTACTCGCACACTTGTACACTTTTGTGGCGCAAGTTCTTATAGCGCAACTATAAAATTGCGTGTCGTGTTCCAACGTAACCGTGCTCTCAAATTTTATAGTGATTTTATAATATTTAATGGAAATGTATTGTGATGACGATGACAAAATACAAGCCGCTTCCTGCTTAGCACTTATATTACTGCGAAGACGACAACGTAGTACACGCCAAAATAGTAAAAAAATAACACTTCGGGTTAAAGAATGGATTAAAAATCATGACCGTTATGGAGTAATAAATAATTTATTACAAGAATTAAGAGATGGCGATGAAGCAGTCTACAACAATTTTTTGCGATTGTCCGCCACCGATTTTGATTATTTATTAGAAAAAGAAACGCCATTAATAAAAAAAAATTACACGTTTATGAGGAAAGCGATTTCACCTACTAAACGACTCGCTGTAACATTGAGATTGTTATTCGTAGTGTTGTGTGTAGGGGAAAACCGGAGGAAGGTAAAGTCCGGTTAGATAGCTACTGCTCACACAACAGACAAAAGGTACACTATAGCAGAAGTTGCGCCACATTATTCACCAACATGTCGGTTCATATTTATATTGCGCGAGTCCAGTATCTTCAACACAGGTAGCAATTTTTAAAGTATCAGCAACTTGAAAAGTGTAGTGCAATTTCTAAAAATTGCGCAATTTTTAAACTTGCAACGTTATTCAAACGCTGTAATACCCAAATGGCGCCATTTTCCAGGTTGCGCAATACAAAAAGTGTACAAGTCTGCGAGTACCATTATCCTAGGTCGCGGCGCTTCGCTTCGCTCAAGTGTGCGTTACCTCATAAGAATCAATGGAAATATAAAAGGTAGCTTCGCTTCGCGTCGCTTCGCTTCGCCTAGATGTGCTTTGGCCTTGACGAATTCAATAGATGACCAATTAGGAAGACCTATTACCTGACTCATTAAGGCACAAAAGGTTCACCATTCGAGGTAGTTCGACCCGTCCATAGGGTCATAAACGAGCATCCGGTCGCCTTACCGTTAAATACGGAACCCGGATAAGAATAACCGTGATTTTCAAAATCAGCGCGAAAGAATACAGAAGATAGGATGGTCGAGCGGTTAATTCCAGAGATTTCGATTTTTGTCAAAATCTTAATGCCGGGTTTATACGCTTGCCAAACCTCGACAAGCCATCACAAATTCAAACGTGTGAATAGCGCGTTTTACTTTGCTTGTGTAGGCTTGCTAGCACTTGTCGTCTATCCGACCGAGTGTCGGTTTTTGGCACAACTCAAAGGAAGTTAACGGTAAGCGCTTGCGAAGCGTTTACACGTTTGTGCGTTTGTGAAGGCTTGGAGTTTGTGGCAAGTGCCAAGCGTGTAAACCCGGCATAAGAGGTAAAAATCGAAATCTCTGCAATTGAATGTTGGTGATCCCTATCTTGTATATTTATTAATGTTGATTCCGAAAATTGTAGATTTATTTGAGGAATCTCGAAGGAAGACAGAGATACCGATGCTTTTCTGTATAAAATGAATTTTTCCGTACATATAGTAAATTGCCGATATCTTCTATTTCCTTTGAGATAGCGATCGAATAACCAGGCTTTTCGCAATTAGCGCAAGCAAATATTATACATAAGGTAGGGTGGTCGAGCGGTCAATTCCGGGGATTTTCGATTATCACAAAGTTTGAAAACAATATCAAGGTGCCTTCTACGAATGTGCTATAATACCCTGATCTAACGACACCTCGGTCTCATCGAGAGTAGCTGCACTCGACAAGTATACCGGGTAATATTTACTCGTATAATCCCTTACCCGGTCCGGGGCGTCTTAAGGCCCGTTTAGACGCTCATGCAATTCGCGCCAATTGGCTTGTGCAAGCCAATTACACAAGTAAATCGTTGTATGTGTATACAAGGATTTACTTCTGTATATTGGTTTGCACAAGCCAATTGGACCAAATTGCATGAGCGTCTAAACGAGCCTTTACAACTTGATTCGAGAATTCTGCGGCATTTATACGCAAATGCGGGCCTTACGATTACATGCGTGATCCCGTTACGCTCCTTCGACATCCCTAACGGTACGGAGTGACGATTCCTGGGGCAATTGCTTGGCTCGAACGAAATCAGCTGCGATTTTATTTTTCGTGCGTTCGTGATTTACGATTATAGCCGCGTGAATTTCTTTCGGAATTTATAGATTTATATCGAAATAATGAGTGTTTATGGAAAATTAAAAGTAAGGATTACTCGGACCCACAAAAACAAATGTAGCTTATGATATTTTTGTTAATAAGCTGAAAGAAATCGGTTCAACAACAATTAAAGATACGGTTATAAAACAATTAATTCATCACGGACATGTTTTCGAAAAGAATTAAAAAAAATACAATGCTTCGCTTTTATCAGGAACTGGTACGGAAGACATTCAGAAGCCAAATTTATGGTACTTTGATCTGCTTCTTTCTCTAACTGATCAAGAAGTGAGGTACGAATGAATAAATTAATAACTGAGTCTTCCATTGTTTTATAAGTTTATTGCTAATATGTAGGTACTGAAGTAGCATTTTGAAAACTAATTGATCATATTGTCCTGCCAGTTAACTTGATCCATGCGTAAATAATTAAACCAGTCTTGAGATTCTACCTTAAGTTCTTTTAACAAATTAATATGTATGAACTCCTCTCACAATAGCAACCATTTCTTTGACCATTTCTTTTTGATCTTCTGCTTTCTCTTCTTTTTAATAATCAATATAGCTGAAGCAGCAATTGCTCATTTCTGACGATCGGCCATGTTTCGTTTTAACACTGATGTAAAGGACGATACTTTAAATAGTGAATATCTGTGGGCTGCTCTGTGGGCTTGTATTACAACTTAAAACTGTACAAGTAAAACGACAAACTAGCATGTGTGTCTGTGGCGGCCTTAACACCTTTTGTGAAGGGGGAAGGTGTGACATTACGTCACGTTTTCGTACAGCGACAGTTCTTTGAACAACGAGAGGCCAAAGGAGTAAGGAGTAGAGGGGCCGTGAATGCGCTTGCAGTTCCGTACCTTTCCCGGAATGCTAATTACCGGACGGTTCCTACTGAGTCACGCGTCACCGATATCACTTTGCTAATCACCGCCAACCGTCGGCTACTTAATCCGTTTATAAAGAGAAGTAGCGACGAATTCCGACCGATGGTCTATCGTTGATATAATTATTATAAATTTACCAAACAAGTTAGATTTTTAAAACATAATTATCAGGGGGGTCCTCAGTATTTTTACGAAAAATGAATGCAATGATGTAGAACTTTGAAATTTTGAGGATATATTCATTAATTACTTCTCAATAAATCCTCAAAATTTCAAAAACATTTACCGTACAGATTTTCTGAAAAAAAATAATAAAAACTTCCAGGATAGAGAAAGAAAAATTGCAATGATTTACGGAGAAACTTGTGATTTAGAAATACATTTTTAGAAAGTTAAATTTTATATTTCCACAATAAAAATGCCCACTAACCGTTCTAAGTTTTGAGCAATAATGAAAAAACCATCAGATAACCTAGAATTTACTTTGAATGAGATAGAAATGGCGGTGAGACTTGGCAACGGCTCAGTCGAAGACTCCCTTGATAGTTCAGTCATTGAAGTCCTGAATTAGAAATAATTAAAGAGGATCTGAATTTTTTACAGTAGGTACTGTTTGCACCCTACAACAACTTCCTGATATTTTGAAGGATCATCCCCGGTCGGATTGTTCAAAAAAGAGATGTAAACAAAAAAAACCGATTTTTTGCGAATATCTCAACTTTCAAGAATAACGAGAAAATCTTCAAATAAAAGTTGTAAACAATCGAATTTATAATAAAAAAGTCTTAGTGAAATGTTTACCTATATGCAATAGGGAAGCGGCAAAATGTGTTCAAAGTTTGCGCACCACCTAAGGGAGCATGCTGCGCTTAAAAATTCATAAGAAATCGAAAAATTACTCTTTTTCGATGATTTTTTTTTAAATCGCATCTACAGGAGTAGACCTACATTTTGAGAGATATAGAAAAGAAAATTAATGCATTATTAATGCGATTATTGATTATTTTAGATTTTAAACCGATTCTTTTCACTGAAAACATTGGGGAACAATTTTTTTTCTTTTAACTTGGTATTCGTTAGATTATTATCTAAAAAAAAGTCCTCTACGGCTTCGCACTGAATACCTTCTGTGTGGAGATATAATATAATATAATACAACTGATTTTCTGGTGAGTGGCAGTCCTGAATGAAATCTGTGGCCGCACCACTGTACTGGGGACCGACAGAGAACGCGCATATATTCCCGACTCTCTCTTAGTCATAAACGCGTTCTGCACTGCGCGAAGCCGTCTGTGCCTCTATCAAGGAGTAGGTGTCCAACTACCTGCTCTTTACCTCTGTAGACTTTCGGCACGCTGCCAAAAAGTGCAATGGTAGTATCATGTATGCCCTTTGAGGTTTCGGTAATAATGCATATGCTGATAAACGACCAAGCAAAATTGACAGGTCCCCGTGGAACTTGTGTTGGAGAAGTTAATTACTTATTGCAAACAAAAATCGCATCTTGCAATGATAGTATCACGTATGCCGAGCATGTGAAACGATATTTCATAGAAAAAATAATATATATTGAAGAACGATCGGCATACGTGTATCGTAGGGACTAAGGGTCGGTATATATGCTCTAAAAAGTGTTGTAAATTCAGAATTTTTTAAATGATCATATCACGTAAGTATGCCCTTTTGAGATTCAACCATTTTTGGCATAAAATGCACAGTTACTAAAGGGCATACGGTTCTCGCGGGTCTAATTAATTCTACACCTTTATAACTGTGTATTAAATTTATGGGTACTTGCAATTATAGTATAACGTATGTCCTTAAAATATATGATCCATCACTATGAGATATATCGTACATACCAACGGCATACGGTTCATAAAAGTCCTACCCAGTGGCATACGTGAATAAAGAGTGTTAAATTTTAGATCAATTTGCAACGATAGTTTTACGTTTAGGATCATTGTTAGAAAAAAATCTCTCTTATTGCATTACTCAGTTATTTTCTTCTTTTCAGATTTTCTGTGGTTGCACTACGACTTGTCAAACTAACCGCTGTGGGTGTAAAAAAGCTGGTCTACGTTGTTCACAATTATGTAAAAACTGCAATGGCATCAGTTGTAACAATGCTGCAGTTATTTCTCGCTCAAAGTCCCCAGAGAGAGCTGTATACCACGAAGAAAATAATGAGAAAGATAGTGACAGTGAAGACGACAATTGTGAGGATATGTATGACATTCTTATCAACGCAAATGAGAACACTGTTTATGAATTCGAAGAAGATGATATAGAAAATGATATTGATTTTGATTCTTTTTGAAATTTCTAAAAATGCTGTTTTGAAAAAAAATTCAATCATTTATAATCACATTTGAAGATATGGATTAACAAGTTTAAGGATATATATGTTATATATTTATTTATATCATGTATTTATAACAAGTACGACATTCTTATTAACGCAAATGAGAACACCGCTTATGAATTCGTAGAAGATGATATAGAAAATGATATTGATTTTGATTCTTTTTGAAATTTCTAAAAATGCTGTATTGAAAAAAAATTCAATCATTTATAATCACATTTGAAGATATGGATTAACAAGTTTAAGGATGTATGTTATATATTTATTTATGTCATGTATTTATAACAAGTACGACATTCTTATTAACGCAAATGAGAACACTGTTTATGAAGTCGAAGAAGATGATATAGAAAATGATATTGATTTTGATTCTTTTTGAAATTTCTAAAAATGCTGTATTGAAAAAAAATTCAATCATTTATAATCACATTTGAAGATATGGATTAACAAGTTTAAGGATGTATGTTATATATTTATTTATGTCATGTATTTATAACAAGTACGACATTCTTATTAACGCAAATGAGAACACTGTTTATGAAGTCGAAGAAGATGATATAGAAAATGATATTGATTTTGATTCTTTTTGAAATTTCTAAAAATGCTGTATTGAAAAAAAATTCAATCATTTATAATCACATTTGAAGATATGGATTAACAAGTTTAAGGATATATGTTATATATTTATTTATGTCATGTATTTATAACAAGTATTTATAACAAGTACGACATTCTTATTAACGCAAATGAGAATACTGTTTATGAATTCGAAGAAGATGATATAGAAAATGATATTGATTTTGATTCTTTTTGAAATTTCTAAAAATGCTGTATTGAAAAAAAATTCAATCATTTATAATCACATGTGAAGATATGGATTAAAAAGTTTAAGGATATATGTTATATATTTATTTATGTCATGTATTTATAACAAGTATTTATAACAAGTATGACATTCTTATTAACGCAAATGAGAACACTGTTTATGAATTCGAAGAAGATGATATAGATAATGATATTGATTTTGATTCTTTTTGAAATTTCTAAAAATGCTGTATTGAAAAAATTCAAATATTTATAATCATATTTGAAGATATGGATTAACAAGTTCAAGTATATGTGTTATAATAATAGGTATTTATAATTTTTGTATTATTTTTGAAATTTTCTATTAAACGTTATAAACTTCTGTGCCCAAATAAAAAACTGTATAATTCAACATTTCAGGAGTATTTTGATGACACCTGTAGAAGATAATTCTGAATTAAAGGTATTGTAAAAATAGAAAAAAAAATTACAATTACCCACAAAATAAAAGAATTTTCTTCCTTAATAAAATGGATATTACTATACACTAACAAATTGCCTGCATTGCTCCAACAACGTTTATTCGTCGCTAGCACGCACTACGTGTTTCAACAGAGAGAAATACTGTTTAGCTCCCACCTCTGTCGTCCTCATGGCGCAGTAGAGGTTAAGAGTAGGTAGTTGGACATGATATGTGATATGATCATTTAAAAAATTCTGAATTTACAACACTTTTTAGAGCATATACCGACCCTTAGTTCCTACGATACACGTATGCCGATCGTTCTTCAATATATATTATTTTTTCTATGAAATATCGTTTCACATGCTCGGCATATGTGCTACTATCATTGCAAGATGCGATTTTTTTTGCAATAAGTGATTAACTTCTCCAACACAAGTTCCACGGGGACCTGTCAATTTTGCTTGGTCGTTTATCAGCATATCGTCGGCTTCACATGAAAAGTGCATAAGTCCAAAATGACTGTTTTCACAGTAGATTAAAGAAACTGTTTAAAATTAGTGTCTCTTATTTTAAGAAGTTCAGAAGCTATACATGGGATTATCAAACAAAAGTTCAAACTTTTAGATAAACAATTTGACAATAAAATACTTCCAAAAACCAGTTTAATTTGCAAGATGGCTTGTTTCTTACATAATCGACAGTCATTTTGGACTTATGCACTTTTCATGTGAAGCCGACGATATGCATTATTACCAAAACCTCAAAGGGCATACATGATACTACCATTGCACTTTTTGGCAGCGTGCCGAAAGTCTACAGAGGTAAAGAGCAGGTAGTTGGACACCTACTCCTTGGTAGAGGCACAGACGGCTTCGCGCAGTGCAGAACGCGTTTATGACTAAGAGAGAGTCGGGAATATATGCGCGTTCTCTGTCGGTCCCCAGTACAGTGGTGCGGCCACAGATTTCATTTAGGACTGCCACTCACCAGAAAATCAGTTGTATTATATTATATTATATCTCCACATAGAAGGTATTCAGTGCGAAGCCGTAGAGGACTTTTTTTAGATAATAATCTAACGAATACCAAGTTAAAAGAAAAAAAATTGTTCCCCAATGTTTTCAGTGAAAAGAATCGGTTTAAAATCTAAAATAATCAATAATCGCATTAATAATGCATTAATTTTTTTTTCTATATCTCTCAAAATGTAGGTCTACTCCTGTAGATGCGATTTTAAAAAAATCATTGAAAAAGAGTAATTTTTCGATTTCTTATGAATTTTTTAAGCGCAGCATGCTCCCTTAGGTGGTGCGCAAAACTTTGAACACATTTTGCCGCTTCCCTATTGCATATAGGTAAAAATTTCACTAAGACTTTTTTATTATAAATTCGATTGTTTACAACTTTTATTTGAAGATTTTCTCGTTATTCTTGAAAGTTGAAGAGATATTCGCAAAAAATCGGTTTTTTTGTTTACATCTCTTTTTTAAACAATCCCACCGGGGATGATCCTTCAAAATATCAGGAAGTTGTTGTAGGGTGCAAACAGTACCTACTGTAAAAATTCAGATCCTCTTTAATTATTTCTAATTCAGGACTTCAATGACTGGACTATGACGCGCTTCGCGCATGCGCTGGAACACTGAACGGACACTTGCAGGCACTTCTCTTAATAAATTTTCCTTTTACTCGTGACGGTCTTTGATGCTCCATTGCTTTCTTCAAATTTCTCTCTTCATAAAATGATACTTGCTTGCACTCGTAAACACAAGACATAACCTCATTAACATATGACTTCTCATCACAACCGAGCTAGTTTCGATGGTAACGTTCCGATTTTACCGACCGGAGCAATACCAACCACTTATTCCAAAAAGGCGTGGTGGCCAAGTTCATTCAAGAAATCTAAATCATTTATAAAATTCGGAATTAATAATTTGACAATTGGGAAAATAAAATCGAAGGTGTGCCAAACTCAATGATAATCGAAAGAAACTATTTCAGAAGGTTTTCCGTAAGAATCATTGTATTTTTTAAAGTTAATATTTTTTTTCTACAAGTTGCAGCAGACTGTCGGCACCTTTGAAGTTTACCCCCACTCCTTACCCTTAAATTCAACTAAGGACCCTCCTTAAAAGAGTGGTAACTTTACTACAAAATTCAATATTGAAAAAAGGTTTATTGTTGTTTGTTGACCACTGACAACAAGCTTTTGTTAATGGCGTCTGGGCGGGCACAACGGCCAGCAGGTGGCCAATGAACTATGGGCTGGTGTCGAAAAAGAGGACGCTGAATATTTATGCAAAAACTATATGCTTGGGAGCCGTGCGATCGTTGGTAGATCTTCGCGGGGTCGTAAATCCCGCAGACACTCGCTCGTGACACGACTACTGGCCAAACATACCGCTAGGCGGATTTTGAGAATTCCACGGTGAACTGAGTTCGACGCGTGGTGAAAAGGACCGAAACCGAGCGGTTAATGGAATGATTCGACACCGCACTCACTATACAACTAATGATATATTTGAAATAACGGAATACAGGTGATGCCGATTAACCGTGGTTGCAATTGACTGTTTCGAATGCACTTAAATATAACTGATGTACACTTAAGAGAATCGCGGAGTAAGTTGAAGGACTTACGACGTGAATGCGTTGGATAGACTGGCAGACTGAGGCACTGATCCTATGCTGACTGAGGCACGTTTGCACATTAAGGAAGATACATTCAGTAGCGGTTTATATACAGTGAAACTAATAGCTAAGTGGGGATAGCGTGGGTAACGCGGTGCTCGCTAATTGGTTGGATGGGAGTGGCTACCGACGCGTCCCGCTTGGCCACCCCGACAGCAAAGCGTGCCCCGATAGCCAAGCGTGACTTTCACCCGAGCGTCACGCGGTGGCAGCACGCCGTGTTGGCACGGGAGCTTCACTGTGCCGCCACCGCGTGATTGTCACCGAGTGACGTTACTCATACGTTACTGTAGGCCTATTCTGTAACTCGTTATGACCCGTAACGACGGTTGTCGTTAGCATTAGTCCAATCAGGATCAAGTATTCCGTTGTGATGGGGGTCCTGATTGGACTAATGCTAACGACAACCGTCGTTACGGATCGTAACGAGTTACAGAATAGGCCTACTGGGATGCCACGGAGTGATTGTCACTGGGTGATGTAACTGTGACGCCACTGTGACTTAATCTTTTAAAAAATCCAAATTGTTCAATAAAAATTAAAAGTTATATATTAGGTGTTGGAATTAATTCGTAGCGTTTTTTAATGAAAAAATATGATCATGCCCAAACTTTTAAGACGTTTTCCTACTGGTGATAAGTCAACTCCCAACTTGGTTGGTACATAACCTTTTTTCAAATCATAAATAACAACATTTTATAATAATTTATTGAATATATCAAAATTTATGCCGAATAACGTGTTCTTGCGGGGAGTTTTGCTTCATTATTTTAATATGAACAAAAGTGCAGCTACGTATTTAGTGGAAGTATACATGCTCTAGCTACGAGCAAACGCGTCGGAAGTGGTTTGCACGTTTTAAAGCTGGTGATTTCGACTTGGATGACAAGGAGCCGAATAAATTTGAAGATAATGATTTGGAGGCATTAGTCCATCAAGACTCATGTCAAACACTTATGTATAAAGAATTCTTACAATTAAATTGTGATGTTTACGATATTACATTACTGTCGGTAACAACGAAATACTGTACTACCTGCGTGCCATTTATTGTTATAAGATCGACGCTACAAATTAATTCCAACACCTAATAATACAAAAATTCCATCGTGAACTTAACCCATTAAAGCCCAAATTAATTTATGGTGGATTTTCTTTACGAAAATTGCATGATTTGTTACTCAGAGGTTATGAGAAAAAAATTCCAAATGACCGTCCTATACATAAGACGCTTGGCGCTAATGGTTAACTTTAACATGATTCTTGACGAATATTCTACTATAAATAGTGAATGGATAATTATCATAATCGCTACTGTTTTGAAAAAGAACATATCAAATTATTTTAGAAAATTTAACGAGAACCTTCGAGAGCAGTCACTGTCATGTCCGGTTTCTCTATAAGACTGGAGTCGACCAACATCTCTCGAAGAGTGGTGGCGTAATGCGAAAACGTTTCCCAGTCTCGAGGCATCTGGCCTAGGATATTCCAAAGATCGCAGGTTCAAATCCCGGTGGGGCACGGAAAAAAAAAAGAAGCAACACCTCTAGGCGGGTAAAGTCACTGTGTGCGTTCCCTTTTTGCAAAATCTACATACCGACAATTTTATTTTGAAAGCGCACCGCGTGACTGCACAGTGCTGTTTTAGTGACGATCGCTGTGCAGTCACAGTTACCTCACTCGCCGTTGCCACTGTGTGTCGCCACTGTGACGTCCGCGGGGGCACGCACGATAAGGTCACTGTGATGTTTCCTAACTCCACCGCGTGACGGCACAGTGCGCTCGTAGTGACAAAACTTGGCTATCGGGGTGGATTTACACGCTAGCCGCACGCAGTGCTGCCACGTAGTGGCACCACTATGGTCTCACCGTGGCGTGATCGCGTGGCGTACACAAACTAAAAGCACCGTGGCTACACAGTGAACACACTGAGTGGTTCACAGCGTAAAGACACAGTAGTTACACTCAGTGCAGTCAAGGTGCCTTTTTAACGTACACACTTCGTAAATTTACCGACCATGAATGTCGGTAACTTCATTGTCTTCACAAAATTTTTAACACGTCGTTTGCTGCCGCCGGCTCCGATCGGAGCCAGTCGACACTTCGCGCCTGTGCCGCCGGCTCCGATCGGAGACACATTGACGTGCACATTACATATAATTATTCAGTCTGTTACCGGCACTGAGCGCGATGCAATCAATCTAAAAGTGGCAGCGAATGTGTTAAATTAGAAAATAACAAAATTGATATAATAATAGGTTTGTTCCCAGAAAGCAATTTGTGACTAGTTACAAATTTTGATCTGCGGATGTGTGCGGTTGTAAATTTACAATTAATTGATTTCACACCCCGATAGAAGAATTTTTAAATTAGAAAATAACAAAATTGATATTATAATAATGTTTCAAACAGTGCAAATTGTACTGAATTATTTCATAAATAATGAATAATTAATTATCATAAACGCTACTGTTTTGAAAAAGAAAGTATCAAATTATTTTTAAAAATTTAATGAGATATATATATATAAACCGGCCTTTACACAATGCAACACTGAGATATCTCGGCAAAAATATTTAAAATTTAGTTTACGTTTGACATAGCTCGAAATCGGCTTTCGGCTTTATCTCACTAGTCACAGTACTGTTGCTTTCAGGTATCGATATTATATGTATAACTTAGTCGACTTCCACTACAAAGAGTCGATGGCGCAATTGGTAGAATGCGAGAAGCGTTCCCAGTCTTCTAAAGATCGCAGGTTCGAGTCCTGGCCGGGTCGGGTTTGAGAAAAAAAAACCGACACTCTCTCTCTCTCTCTCTCTCTCTCTAGTAGGCGGATAAGGCAGGCGGGAAATCCTACTTTATCGCCCCCTTTTTGCAAAATTCTACTTTTACCGTCGTACTTACACTGCGTGACTGCAGTGTGGCTTCACGGTGCACAGACAGATGGACACCCCAGTGCATGCACTCGAATGCACCGCGTGAAAGCAGGGTGCAGTCACTGTGGTGCCACTTTGCTATCGGGGCAGGAAAATGATTAACTCCCCTGGTAAGGAGGGTACAACTTCGTAGAATTCCGAAAGGGTCGAGGAAGTTTCCGAAGAAGTGCAAATGCGTTCCGTACTTGGAATTTCGCGTGACGTATTACATATCGTTCGAGGAAACAAGCTAATGGCTAAAGGATAATCCCTTTTGGAAGACATCGAGGTTCGAGGGTCCGGATATGCGCGGTAATTAAGCTATACCTGGATGCGTGTACTCAGGTCAACGGATATCATTAAAACGGACTACTAGTATAAAAGTGCCGATAAACACGCGGGATTCGGCGAGTGCCGAGCAATGCTCGTCGATGTCAACGAGGCTTTAAAGGTGCCGGTAAACACGCGGGATTCGGCGAGTGCCGAGCAATGCTCGCCGATGTCAACGAGGCTTTAAGGTCAAGCCCGCGAACATTCGGAATTTGGCGAATACCGAGCGACCGCTCGGTGACCACCGAGCGACAGCTCTACCCGGCGAAGACCGAGTAGTGTGGACTCGGAAGGTCGGTTCTTACCTGAGGCTTATAAATAAGTGCAAACTTCTTCAATGTTCTTAAAATGCATGTGAGTTTGGGAGTTATATGCAAAAGTCGAGAGAGCATCCTGAACGAATACTTCGGATGCAGCGTTTACACAGTGCTTCTTTAGTTATAACTGAACGTTATTCCCATACGCATCGATGTAATATTACAAGTACATTTTTTCAATTTTTATAATAGCAGTGTTCCATCGCACCTTAAGCGGACGTCTATATCGGTTCTTACCGTTCGTCATTATCGCGATAATTAAATTTAGAGTTAATCCCGCCATCCGTCGCAATAGCGAGACGAGTGGTATGTTTCGATGAATCTAGGCTGTTATTGAGCTTGCAGCCCCGTCAATCTTTCCTGGAAAGGTTAATTATCGGACATCGCAATTAACGAGTTGCAACGCAATTGAATTTTCCATATGTTATCTCCAAGGGCCATTCGTAAATTTCGCTTTATTCTACTCAGCATCGAAGAACTTTTCAATCCTCTTCGAGGCATGTATGCGAAAATGGGGCACTAGAATCTGTCACTATCTGACGGTCTACGAGGCCCGCGCCTGACGGTTTAAAAGTCCCCGTGACCCGTATACCTTAATATAAAAGGGGTCAATTCAAAGAGTACATGCATGTGGAAACAACACTTTTAAGCAAATAATAAAATCTAATCATTCGAAAGTTTGTATTTTCGATGGAATGTCACTAGTGCATAAAATTAAATTTCAAAAATATAATACTTTCCGAGATTTTGCCACTCCATACGATCGAAAGGAACGAAACCGAAGCAAATTGTTATATCAAGTCCTTCAACCAAAATCCCGGCCGACTGAAAAGATTTTTTTCTTCTCAAAACAAACTGCAACTTGTTCAATTTCTCTGCACGTATGCTCCAACTTTTAAAAAAAATCAATGCTGATCATCAATAGCAGTATTTGAATGGGTATTGCGAGAAACGGTTCATTACCATTCGTCCGACTCGGGAAAGGTGGGGGACTGCGAACTCATTAGTAGTCTAGATTCGCGGATACAGACCGCCTGCCTTGTTATTGTGACCGACGCGACGGTGGGATTAACTCTAGATTGGCGATTATAATGGAGTGGGGTGTGTTTACGACTATTCGTTTCCTTTGATGTGCCACGAAACACCGACAAACTACGGGAACGGCGAATACTTGGACGAGCACGACATTCGGCCATCGGCGAGTAGCGAGCAACCCGTGTACACATTCGGGATTCGCCGAGCAGTCGCTCGGTGTTCGCCGAGTACCGAATGTCTACCCACCCTGTTTGATAACGGGAACCAAGCGAACAATACATTTGGCCATCGGCAAACAGCGAGCAACCCGTATACACATGCGGCATTCGCCGAGCATTCGCTTAAAGCCTCGTTGACATCGGCGAGCATTGCTCGGCACTCGCCGAATCCCGCGTGTTTACCGGCACCTTTACCTACGAGTATACCTGCGCTCTTTCCTATACTCTGATTTGAAATCGCCTGGAACGCCGAGCGCTCGCGAAATTTACATTTCTTTTTTTGCTGACTGACTAGCTCCGTCCCCACATTCAGCTGACTGACTGTCATAACTTTTATTTATATGCAATATACAAGTTGAATACTGATTTTCAGTCTTTGTAAATTCAAATTATTACCTCAGCAGGAACGACAACTTCGATAGTGTCCCTGAGACACCTGTTCTCAGTTTCGCTTGACTGTGACCGCAGTATGTTTGTCTACACAACCACTGCAATAAACTATAAAAAAAACTAGGCTTTGTAAATTCAGACTTTTTTTTGGCTCTGGCTCTTGGACTATTAAGGTTACCGCACACTTGGGCGTCGCGTCGCGTCGCGTCGCGTCGGGGCGCGTCGGGTCGCGTTGGGGTGCGTCTTAAGGCGCGTCCTGACTGAGTCGACAGTGTCAATCGACAGAGTCGATCGACACTTTCGACTAGAATATGTCGATCGGCATGTCGACTGGTTTATCGGTAAACATCAAAGAGTAGTCGAGTCGACGGGTCTACAAGGCGGGCGGTATGTTCCGACCCTCGGCGTAAACGGGCCCCCGGTTGGATTGTTTTTCCCGAACGGTCATCTACACGGAAAGAAAAAATCAGGAAAAATTACCGTGCGTGGCACTGTAATCGTGGTGCAAGCGGCACTTTCTGGGATTTTTCTTGGTGAACGAAGGAAAAATTCACAGTTACACTGGAATAATTACTGTACATGCTAGAATTTTTACTGCACTGCGGAACAAAAATTCTTGAACGGCACAGTAAAATTTCCGTGACTTAGAAATTTTCTCGTGCTGCGAAATACTTTTTCTTGATTTTCTGTTAAATATTATGAGAAAATCAAGAAATTTTCGGGTGCTAGAGAGCACCGGAATTTTTCCGGTGCTGTCGCAGAAAATCATTGCCGATTGTTGCCGAATGGCCATTCGGGACTGTTCGTTTGCCCCGCTACACGAGACAGGGCCGTGTCTAATGAGGGGCCATTTCGTGCCACGCACGAATGCGCGCACGAAGGCGCACTAGCTATGGGGTGCCAAAGGGCCTCATCATCTAGAAGCGGCCCTGACCCGAGAGTAAAGAGAAAGTGTCTAACCTTGATACCTACCCTTTGCCGAGGGTACGTCTGAGCACCGAACATAGACTAGACTAGTCTAGTCTATGTTCGATGGTCTGAGGCAGGAAGGCGTACGAGAGGCAGTTCGTTTCCAGACTTTTAGCGAGACAGTCGCTAACAGCGCGCTACCCCAAGACAGCTCCGCTAGTCTTTTTCATTTCCCTGTATTTTCAACAAACTACATCCTTAACGATTTGCGAAATGTAGTCTAACCGCGGCCTACCTACACCTCTCTTTTTTTTCCTGTTTCTACTTCTAAGATGTCTCTTAGCAGCCTCTCCTTGTTAGTAAGAACAACGCATGCGCACTAGTCTTTCCTTTTCACAGAAATTTTACCGTGCCAGTACCAGAATTTGTCAGGTGCATGCGCACCACTTTTCCTTGGACTGGACGTTTGCACCACGATTCAGGGACAGCACGGTAATTTTTCTTGAACTTTCCCTAGAAAATTTCTGGATTTTTTCTTTCCGTGTATTCAATTCGTCATTCTCTCCTTTACAAGACAGATTTAGTATTCCACGTATATCGGTATCGATTAAAATTTTCGGGAAATGTGCGGGACTGCAAGCGCATTTGCCGCTTTCGCCGAAATATATCGTTAGCTAGTGAGGTATTCAGATCGCGGTGCTATCGAACGGTACGAATCAATATTCTGAATTCCGTCTATCGTGCGATGGAACACAAATAAAAAAAGAAGCATTCGAACATGAGCCAAGTAATTTAGCGTCTACACGAAGTGAACAGTTTAGGGCGGCCTTCGAACATCGCCAAAAACCAGCTCAGACGACACAGTCCACGAAATTCGTGGGCTGAGCCGGCTAAACGCATATTGTCACGCACAGTTGTGTTATTTCTTGCGTAGAGTAAAGTCATGGAAAATTATTTGATAAAAAAAGTCTTAATTCATCTCGGTGAATAAAATTCGAGCGAAATAAAATAATAAACGAAAAAACGGAGACGATAAACGTCATTTCATTGAAATAATTTTTTGCGAATTCTTCTTGCTTTGCCATGTGCAATTTCCCTCAAGTTCCCAATAACTATAGTGTTTTTCACTACAGAATAGCCTACATTTTAGTTAAATTCTCTTCCTCCTGTAACTATACAATGAAATATTGCAATATAAATAGAAAATTATAAGTAATACATACATTACGCACCAAGAAAACATTTTATTCGTAGTTAATAAATGTTTGCTTGAACATGGCAAAAAATAGTTATTTCGGTGGACCAAATAAATATTCATTAACTATTATAATTTTTTATTTGACATAATAAAATCTTTTAAAGCAACTGTTAAGGCAACAAAATAAACATTTTAATGATTAACATACGTATATTTTCTTGTCCTAACGAAATATTTATTTCGCAATACTTGAAATTACATTTATTAACTAAAGATAAATTGTTTTCCCATGTCACCGCACCGCTGCCGAAACAACCGCCCGCCTTGCCCGCCCGCCCGTAAATCTAGTGTTAATGATATCTGTTCCGACAAACGATAGTCGGAATTTTGAAAAATATATAAATAATATTGTTATTAACTATATATTACAATGCAAAAAAGATATAATCACATAATAGCATATTGTATATTTACCGTGATATTACAGAGTAAGTTTTTATGTTTTACGAATACAATGAACAATACAATTATTACAATACCTACACTACACCCCCCCCCCCCCTACACTGTTAGAAGTGTTTTTGATTTCCAAATATGACGCTATACGGGTGTGTAGAGAATTCAAAAATACATTTTTAATTTTAATAAGCAAACTTTGAATTCACTACAAAACTTTTAAAATCACAAATTTCGTTTTAATTTCCAAACACATATTAAGAAATAAAAAACTCGTACTTTTTTAAATCACTGTCTCTAAATAGACAACGTTCACTCTGAATTTCTAACATCGTATTTGTATTACACAACAGCGTTTGAAAAAACAATACCCATATTTGGTTTTAAAACATGTATGGGAAAAACCTAAAACATTTCTTTTGAATTCACAATACATTGTGATGTTTCAATAGCGTTGTCGGTTCAGTTTGCGTCTACGTGTGATATAATAATGATGTTTCAAACAGTGCAAATTGTACCGAATTATTCCATATATTAGGAATTAATTATCATAATCGCTACTGTTTTGAAAAAGAAAGTATCAAATTATTTTATACAATTTCATGAGAAGAACCTTCGAGAGTAGTCACTGTCATGTTCGGTTTCTACAGGGTGAACCAGGTTAAACGTCATTAATTTTGATGTGATAGAACAACAAAAAAAGTACTCTTTCATAAGAAAATTTTTTTCAAAAATGTTTCCTAACAAAGATACAGGGTGTCAAAGTTTCGAAAAAAAAATGGTTTTCTCATCATAACTTCTAAACTACTGGATCGATTTCCATGAAATTTCGCACACAGACTAATGTAATACAGCGCTAAGTAATGATCAAATAATTTAAAGAAATTCTCCAGTGGCGTAGATACTGGGGGCCGGTACCCCCCTTTCCCCCTCCCAATCTTCGGCGCCACTGGATATTTTGCAAAGAAAATTTAATTATTGGATTCCCCGTTTAATTTAGAGAAAAAAATTACGCTTGCAAATTTTTGATTTATGGCTTCGTTTTGGAGATATTTATTTTAATTTATAGGGTTGCGAGCAGGCCAAAACTAGATTGACCGTCATTAATTATGATATGTGATAGAACAAGGAAAAAGTAGACTTTTTCATAAGAAAATTTTTTTCAAAAATGTCCTAACAAAGATACAGGGTGTTAAAATTTCGAAAAAAATGGATTTCTAATCATAACTTTGACACCCTGTATCTTTGTTAGGAAACATTTTTGAAAAAAAATTTTTTATGAAAGTACTTTTTTCTTGTTCTATCACATATCATAATTAATGACGTTCAACCTAGTTTTGGCCTGCTCGCAACCCTATAAATTAAAATAAATATCTCCAAAACGAAGCCATAAATCAAAAATTTGCAAGAGTAATTTTTTTCTCTAAATTAAACGGGAAATCCAATAATTAAATTTTCTTTGCAAAATATCCAGTGGCGCCGAAGATTAGGAGGGGGAAAGGGGGGTACCGGCCCCAGTATCTACGCCACTGGAGAATTTCTATAAATTATTTGATCATTATACATTTCATGGAAATCGATCAAGTAGTTTAGAAGTTATGATGAAAAAACCATTTTTTTTTCGAAACTTTGACACCCTGTATCTTTGATAGGAAACATTTTTGAACAAAATTTTCTTATGAAAGTACTTTTTTCTCGTTGTTCTATCACATATCAGAAAAAATGACGTTTAACCTGGTTCACCCTGTATATATGACTGGAGTCGACCGACACCAATATTGAAGTCGGTGGCTCAATTGGTAGAGTGCGAAAGCAATTCCAGTTTCGAAGCAGTTCGTTCTAAAGACTGCAGGTTCGAGTCCCGGTAGGGTATGAAAAAAAACCGATATCACTAGGCGGGTTGGCAGGCGAGTCGGCAGGTGGAGCAGTGTAAAGTCACTGCGTGCGTTCCCTTTTTAGACTCGGAAAGTATTTTATTTGAAGACAGTTACAGTGTCTAACGTATTAGGATGGTATTAAACGTCTAAAAAGTGACCTCAAGTTTAAAAACACGTAGGTGGCTTAAAATAAGACGGCTGAGTTAGTAGTGTACTGTGATTTCACAACACCTTATCTTTTGAATTTCACAGTACCAAAGCGCTTCTACTTTTCCACACACAAAGTGTATTGTGATTTTAAAATACGATACGGAATTCCTAACACCATTATGCATTAGTTTCAATGTACACTCGTATTTGTAAAAATGCTTCCATTACATTTATTGTGATTTCCTAATAGAAACTTCTCTAACACACAGTGTATATATAATACATATATTGTGGGGTGGCACGTCAGATTATATTAGTTTATCATGTTTTAAGAATCGTCACCAAAGATCTGAATGATAAAAAATTTTCTAGAGGTCGCTCACGAATTTGGAAAATTCAAAAACAGTGAAAAATCGAATTTTTTTTTCATTAAATTTTTTTTCTTTCTACTTCGAATACGACATACATCTCTAACACTAATCGAATCTAAAATTACTCTGTTTCGTAACTCTCATTTTCTATATAATCGTAAAACTCAATATCCTCGTCGCTGTCGTAAATCATGTCATCATTTTCAGCTCCGAATTATCCTCCTGCTCCTCCTCCTCTTCCTGAATTCAAAGAAGCTTTAGTCGTTTTTCTGATTTCACGCTAGCAAACTCGAGAAGTAGGTACCTTTATATTGGTAATAAAAATCTCTCTATTATGTATAGGTATATAAAATAGTTTTTCCTCACTCATACCCATTTCGAGTCCTTTTCCAGCCTATTTTTAGACCGTAAGATGCATGGCGTTTTTCCCGCGTGACATCGACCGGGAGTCCGCAGGCGGTCAAAAGATTGTTTAGTCCGAAGTGGGTCATTTTTCTAAACTGATAAATCCAACGTGAAATGAGCCATGTATAGTTCTGTTTATTTTGTTTTGAGAAATGGGCATTCGTGAGGAAAAATAGTATATATCATTCGGTTGAAATCTTCTAATTTTTAAGACTGTGTTTAATTAGGTCGTAACAGGAGACATGGTTGTGGATGTGGCCGCTCGGCGAGCCTCATCCCCCAACCATGCCTCCTGTTACGACCTAATCAAACACAGTCTGAAAAAACCTCGGATTTCCGCCTTATGACATAAAATACTATTTCGATATCCGCTGCCTCATTCATTGATATACCCAACATCCGTCCAAACAGATTACGTTGCGTACGAACCTCGCGTACTTTATTATTAATTGTTACTTTTTGTTCGTTATTACAGCTCGCAAAATTCAAAATTTTATTTTGTTTGATTGGTGCTTCGAATCTGCTAACATCTTGCGAACATTCGGATATAAATAAGTCTTGCATAGCCCGTCCATTTTTTTCTATATTTAAAAGAAAACTAATCACGGGTTCCGAAGCACGACGACCTGTTTTAATATTAAATAAACAATTTTCCTTCATTTACAAGCAATTGAAAGGATTCAGATTCTGTTTAAGAGCAGCGATAAATGCAGCTGAATTTTTGGAGTCATCCTGATCGTGTGTTTTTCCAAAACTGATGTTATATCGTACATTTTTATGTCGCGTGCCTCAATGGAAAGATTTTCAAACGTAAATAAAAAAATAGTGAGTATCATGACACACGGTGGAAGTGAAACTTATTGGAAACGTAATCAGTAGGGGATATAAGAGTGGAAAAACTGTAAAGAAATTATGAAAACATCCGAGGAAATAAAATGCCGAATTGAATATACATGGTCTTACTGGTATATATAAAATATAAATTTATCCCTTGAATTGTTTTTAAACATTTTAATTAAAACTAATAATTGTTTAATTGTTCGTCTTGTACATTTTCTACTCTATCACCAGTCGAGTCTACAGTAATAAACATTGGATTATGGTAACTGAAAAAATATGAGACAAAATGTTTAGCTTTTCGATAGTATCAATGTTTCTCGCAAAAACTGCATCAATTGTAGTGCCTCCTTTCGTAGTGGGATTACTTCTACCATTAATTTTTTGATTTTAAAAGCGGCTAGCGGGGCAGGGGTATGCTTCGGCTTTTTTCTATGCATGGTGGGATAAGGAAATTCTTCGAAACTACCGAGCTGGAGCATGAGAATTGGCGCCGGGAGAGTACGCAGATTCGGCGCTGTCCAGTTGGTGTTATCTCCGAACAAGTGCACGTGCACCGCATGTAAATTATGTTCCTATATAATGGGAGTAGGAATAAATCCCCAAAAAGTTCCCATGTGGCTGATGTCCGCAACATCCCTTATTTTGCAAAAAACCAGCCCCAGATGGTACATTGTGTCGGTTGTTCTCAATTTCCTCGTAAACACTGTTGTTCAAACGTAAAAATGTTTAAAACCAAAAATGTTCGCCATTAAATTCTACATAAAAACTATTCTATAAGCATTTTAGCTAATCCTCTCTGAATTTCCGCAAATAACGTTCAAAATTATAGTACACGGAAATAGTAGAATTTTAAAAGAAATCATTTATAAAGTTTTCATATTATGTAAATTATGTTCCTAATGGGAGTAGGAATAAATCCCCAAAAAGTTCCCATGTGGCCGATTTCCGCTACATCCCTTATTTTGCAAAAAAAACACCCCCGGATGGTACATTGTGCCGGCTTTTCTCAATTTCCTCGTAAACTGTTGTTCAAACATAAAAATGTATAACCAAACCAAAAATGTTCGTCATTAAATTTTACACAAACTGTTCTATAAGCATTTTAGCTAATCCTCTCTGAATTTCCGCAAATAACGTTCAAAGTTAGTTGTAGTTTTTAGCATGTAAAATGTGGCTTTAATTGTAGTGATTTTCATAGTTCTAGTGCTATAATATCGCTACATAAGTATTATCTAAATCAAATTTTAAAATTTGAAAGGGATTTTAGAGCATTATAACTATGCATTTTCTAATTTGAGCACGTTTCCACACCACCCACGAGGTAGAGCTCCCGGAAAGTTATTTTTAAATGGTGTTTCCAATAGGCCTAATCCACTAACATGTCTTTTTCAATTCATTTGTTAGGTCCTCTTCATTTAATATCTTCTTAATATATATAAAATATCTCGTCAGGTGGTGCAGTGAACCAACCCTGTCCATGGCAGTTGGAGCACATGTTTGAACAATGTAATCCAAGTCCAAGACATGCACATCGCTTACCACAACCCTTTTTACAGCTGCACGATATAACTTTCAGAACAGAAATCGGAGCTGGCGCCACGGTAGTAAAAACTGGTGATAAAATGTTGCCCATTTTTTTCCAACCCCACTGCGCGCATTGGCTGTATATCTTTTCCTCACCAAGATTGAATTTGGTGAAATACCCGGTAAGAATGCTGTTTTAATGCTGCAGATGTTGGTGGCAATCTAGACAAAATTACGGCATGATTGGATTGGCCAACCAACTTATTAAAATAAATAAATCTGTTGTTATTCAAAGAAGTTTCTTTCCGTTCAGCTTTATATAACGCAAGTGTAAATTTCTCACCAGCACTTTCAATTTCCTCTTTCGTAGATTGAGAACTGCTGAAAATATAAACAACATCTTCCAAATCCTTTCTCTTGTTTAATATGTTTACGATTTGAGATTTGCCTTTTCCGAAAAACGCAAAAGTGATATCACAACCACTAAACGCATGTGCAAAAAGAACAGTTTCTTTAATATTTTTACTAACGTTGGATGATTGCATATCAGAAAATCTATAAATCCTTTTCTTTATATTTCCTTGGGCTGGTTTCAAAAATAAAATATGCTTATCTTGAGGAGCAAGAGCAATATAAGAGAAAGAAGATTGACATCTTGACCAACTACAACCACACGGAGAGAAATCGTCAGTACTATTTGCCTGAAATTTAGGGAAAAAATACCCAACTAGTACGGTAATCGTGTTGCATTTGGTCAGTAAGGTAAAAAATATCATGCATTCAAAGAGTTTTTCATGTTCTCGAAAGTAAAATGTGACCTCTGTATTAAATAAAAAATGTGGTTGGAATAGATGAAAATTATGGCTGAGATAGATTGAAAGTGTCAAACAATGAGAAAGATTTTACTGTTTTCGGGGTAGAAACTGCTACACCGGTACGGTAAAATATACTAACCTGTACTGTAATTATTACTAACCTCAAGGATTATTTTTGTCCCACCAGTTAGAATATAAATTCACCGTTCAATGTGAAACTTTTAATTCTACGTTTTTATATTTTTTATTTATCCGCGAGCAAATTTTCTTCACCTTATTAAGTAAAAATTAATTATTGAGGTAAATAAAAATCGGCCAAATAATGGACAATTTTTCATGAAAAAATGGTAATTTTTCCCTGCAAATTTTGTATTGTGTTCTCTGTAACGTTTATAAATTTTATTTACTTTTTCGCTACAGAGAACATATGCCCATCTGGCTCTTTATTATGTTTTAGGATATGGAAAGCAAACAATGAAGAATACAATAATTCAACAGAACATATTATTAGAATTTTTTATTCAAGATTTAACGCATCAAAACCCTTTCTTAACAATAAATTTTCCCAACTTTGTGCGAACCAAATTCGTAATAATACATCCTCTGATATCGCCTATCGTTAATACAGCCCACGAATAATTGGAGTCGAGAACTGCGAATGAGTTTGTGTGCTCATCCAAAAAAACTGAATTCAATTTTTTAGCGATAAAAATGCATTGATTACTCGGTTCGACTATAATATTCTCTATACAGAAAAAACCAATTCCATCTTCTCCTGGAATCATAATAATATCACTTATTTTAATATCAATTTCCTTAACTGCTATTTTTCTCACTGTGTCCACCTCGAATGTCAGGGGCTTATCAAAGAAATAAGCGAATGATTTAATGTCAAATATTCCATTTAAGTCTAACAATCGAGTTTGTTTGACTGAAAGTTTGTTGTAATGGATACTACAAATTGGTTTTCTCGTCAGAAATCGGTAATTAAGGCACAACTGATGCTTAATTGCAATTGTTTTACATACATTGACGCGGCTTATGGCAGACTGAGAAGTTCGTTTGCCCTCCCTATGTTTGGCCTCACAACGCATTGTGGAAATTAGCCAGAGAGGTCCGTAAAGATATAGTACCTGCGGGTAGTGGACAAGATGATGGTGTTTTGGTTTGAAACAATTTGGAAAAAGCCTTTGTAAACATTGTAGGTATTCCGCTATTTTCACGCTCAAAATTACATCAGAAGCGCGGGGGAGATCGTAGCTCACTAAAAAGTTAACCAGATCAACTAGTTCCTTTAATAACTTCCAAACTTCATCTTGGGAATCCACAGCATGACCAATAATGAGCGGAAGATGGCGTACTAACGTGAGCATCTCTGAGCTCGACATAATAATACACATCTTCTTTTTCGATAGATGAATATCTAAAATCTCTGGCGGCTTATTTTTTACTCGTCCGTAATCAAAACCGCGAACCCGATTATTTAATTCTTCTATAGTCATAATTTTTTTTTATTTAACAAAATAATGGATAATACGCGCTAGGTCATATCTGCAAATTCTCTCTAGTACATCGTGAACAACGTCGACGTATAAGTTAATTACGGGATGGAATCCTCCTACACCAAGAAGAGGACATTCTCCTTTTATTCCAGTACTTTTAGGATCATTTTTTGCTAAATCTGCTGCGTAATTGGCTAGAGAACGTAATTCGCACTGATTTTCATAAAAAATTTCGTTAATTTGACTGAGACCAACGAGACAGAATAAACAAAAATGTTCATGCCTAAACGATTCAACGAAATTCAAAATTTCGTGCAAGCCGGCATTATCCCCAGAAATCGTTAATAGTCTAAAAAAAACTCTTCTCTCACCGGTAGAATGGTTAATGGCAATCCCTGTATTTTCTAAAAATTCTAATTCTTCCTTAATTTTCTGAAAAATCAATTCTTTTTTGAAATACTTACGATCCAGAGTGTTCAACAAGACAAATAAGAAAATATTTTCCAATTGTGATACAAGATGGGGCGGCATACTTGGGAGCACAAGATACATCGCACCACATTTTGAAATTCCTCGATGGCTTCCCAAGGGATTATTATTTTCATAATCGTCCAAATAGAGAGTCAGTGGCTTCACAATTTTGTTCCCATCATTTACGCTTAATTTTTTCCATAAATCACCTTGAATCACATTAGAAATTATTTCAGAATTGTTTTGTAATGACTGATAATAAGAAATCGATTCATCGAATACCCCCGGTAACTCAAAAAACTTTTTTAAAACTAAACGAGGTTTTATCAACTGAGCTGTTACAGTAACCATTTTCAGCTTTTTTATGCCATCTTGTAGAACAAAATCTTCCCTTTGACCCAAGATATATGATTCAGGAGGAATATACGTATCATGAAAGGTCCTAAAAGCGAGGTGCTCTGTTTTTACTGCATCGAATGGATTTTCAAAGTTACTGAAAATGTTTTTTACTTCATCTACAGAGACGGAGCCTTGATTTTCTTTAACCATTCGTAATGCATTATTTTTCAATGATTCTACTACGTGTCTTACAATTCCGGCGGTATCATTAATTATTTCGTTTGCTCTAACGCGTGGTACATCAGGATATTGATAATATTTGGCTGCAAGGAGCATAAAAGGATTCTCGTCTATTATTGTCTCTTGAATGTCACTACCCACAGGTGTTACATAATTACGAGCCTCATGAACTCCACTGACCGAGGGCAGTTCATTAGTCAAAGATACAACACCGATATAAATTTCAGATTGCTCTATAACCGGTTCATTCAGAGATCTATCTCTCTCCGTCTCTCTGTCTCTATCTTGCTTCTCCCTTAGAACATCCACATTTCGGGATGTGATTTTTCGTTTTTTTCCCTTAACATTTTCGCGTGATTTCCTCTCTGAGTGTTTATTATATACGTGTGCCCTTAATGAATTGAGAGTTTTAAACACCCTTAAACAGGAATCAATTCCACAAGGAAACTTAATGATTCCTCTATGAGCTAATCTAATGTGATGTGGATACTTGGTAGGTTCCGAACCCGTCATTTCACATATTGGACATGAAAACATTGTAGAGCCAAAATGTCACAGTGTCGTGTTGACTTGTTGGATCGATGGTGGTTGTAACGATTAGTATGTCAGCATCGTCTAAAGCAGTAAGAGTATTAATATTCTCAGAATTTACTTGCCTCTCGACAAGTTGAGAAATTAAACGATCTTTGTTAGCTATATTACTTAACAATATCTTTTATTGATCGTGTATTGTTGTGTTTTCATTGAATGCAATTGTAGCCGAAGTGCGCTTCAGGAGTCGTTTTTGTCGTTCAAGACTCTTTATAATAAGTTACATAGTGACCATAGTGTTTACGTATAAAGTTAACATAGGCCGAGTAAACGTCACGAAATGTACCCTGTTTTGGCCATGCCACATGGTGAATCAAATTACCACCATCTACTACAAATTCGCAATGATCGCTCAAGTCAGCAGTTCGTTCTGGAACTTTGTTAAAAATTTCGTACAAGGATGAAATAATAACAATATAATAATAATAATACAAATTTTTAATACTGACTAAAATCCGTAAATAATCCACCGTAACGCATACCACAAGTTTGTGTCACAAGTGCGTTGACGCCTCGCTAAACTTGACGTATTTTAATGGCCTGCTAAAAACTATCCTTAACTTTAAACGTATTTTTCGAGAATTCAGTAAGGATTAGCTAACATATTTATAGAACAGTTTTTATGTAGAATTTAATGGCAAATATTTACGGTTCTGTACATTTTTTACGTTTGAACAACGGTTTACGAGGAAATTGAGAAAAACCGACATAATCTACGATCCGGGGTTGTTTTTTTTGCAAAATAAGGGATGTTGCGGACACTGGACAATTGGGAACTTTGTAGAATTTTGTTCCTGATCCCATTAGGAAAAGGTATACGTAATATGAAAACTTTAAAAATTATTTCTCCTATTCCATGTTTATACGTCTAATTTACGTGTACATTGACGATAGAGAGTGCAGTGTGCACTCATGCACACGGTTAAATGTACTAACAATAAGTCGATTACAGTTGAGAAAAACAGGAAGGTCATATCGCTAAAGTAAATGTGAGGAAAAACAGAAAAGTCATATCGCTAAGGTAAATCGTCGACGGGGAGCCCGTTCGCCTCCCCCTCGCGGTGCATTCGCCGTTGCAACTTGCGCCCATCGTTCTTCTTCGTTTCGCGCGCGGCATCGTGATCGCCGGATTGTGAGTAGTGGAGGGCACCGAGAGCCCTCACCGAAACGCTACGTCATACTATTCATGTATATGGTTACTTGGATTGGCAAATTATTATTTTCTGTAAGTAATCATGCCAGCCAACAGAAGGGAAATACTACACGGTCGGCTCTCTGGTGGTAACAGTATGTGCTTTGGCCATCCGATTCATGCTTTCAAAAAAATTACGTTTTTTTTTCAGGTGATTCACAATTACATAGGTAGAGGGTATATGGTTTAATACATGCTAGTGGAGTGCATTGCATATCGGTCGGCGCATTCCATCCGCTGCGGTTTCTTGTAATTCGGTGGTAATACCGACAGCCAAGAAAAACATTGGTCATCTCATTTCACCACTATTGAGATGACCGATGTTTCTCAGACTGATACGTCTATTTGGTTCGGATCTTGCCTGTCGGTATTACCACCGAATTACAGGAAAACGCAGCGGATGGGTTGCACCAACCGATGTGCAACCCACCCCGCTGGCGTGTATTAAACTAAAGATCCTGTACATGAGGAAGAAATCGGATACAAGCTGCACAGAAAAGAGAATTTTGTTCAAAGTGATATTTCACATAGTAGAAGTTGTCTTCAGGAGCGACATAGCATAGAGTACCGTTATACATTGTAAGAGATACCCATCAACATAGCATCATTCAAGATGTTCCACAGATAATACCAATGATGTATTACTTACAACAATATAAAAGTGCTACGTTGAATTGTGTTCTTGCAATGAAAGATGGGTGTACTTACAATCCTATCTAATAAAATCCAACGCGATAGAATCGAAAGTCGTGGTCACCTATCCCCACCGGTTGGTTGACAATCGATATCGATAATCGAAAGTCGTGGTCACCTACCGCCATTGGCTGGTTGATAATCGATATCGATATAGTATTCGATAGTTAAAGCGGTGATATTCAATTTGATAAAATTAGTGTTGAAGTAAATGTAACTGTCGTTATGAAATACGCTTTAGGAGCGCGCTTGCGCGTGCAAATGATCTAGTGTATTATATAACGGTACTCTGTACTGTGTCGCTCCCGATGACAACTTCTGCTATGTGAAATATCACTAATTACTCCATTTATTGAGTAGGTAGTTTATATAAAATTCTGTATTTCTTTTAGCTGTACGATCTTAGTAAATGTCAAAGGGGATAGCCCCACACTCGGGGCATAGAAAACCATTTACCTTAATCAATTTGTCATATTTTCACTTATACATCAAGATTAAAATTATGTGAAACTCAACGTATATTTATAATTCATTCATTCAAAGTGATTTTTATTAAATATCATGAATGAATGAATTGATGGGTGGCATAAACCGGGCGCTCAGTCCTGTTGGACCATTGTGCCCGGGCCCCAGCTTGGGCAGCCCAATCAAACGTGACATCGGGGTATGTCGGCCTCCCTCGCAAGGCGCAGAAGCCCACTCACCCCGATGTCCCCAATATCGACGTCATCAACAAAGGGGGCCCCCAGGATAGTAGTACTTAGGGCCATCGACCTCTCGCAATACGCCAGTACGTGCAGAGGAGTCTCCTCCTCATTACCGCACCTGGGGCAAAGTGTCTCCGTACAGAGGCCTATGTTCTTCAGGTGCTTCCTCGTGAGCCAGTGCCCAGTAACCAGTCCCACGACTAATCGAAGCTGGGTCCTATCCAGGTTCAGCAGCGTGATGCTCAGCTTCCTAGAGGGTCCCCTGAAGAGGGCCCTCGTGTGTCTCATGCCTGGAGACTGTGCCCAAAGATCGGTGAAGCGGCCCTTAATCCAGTTATGAGCCGCCTCCCTCACAGTCCCCATTGAGACACCTATTACCCGTCCGGCCTCAGGGTTAGGCTGCGAAGAGCCTAATCGAGCCAGCTTGTCGGCTTTCTCGTTGCCATGGATTCCGGTATGACCCGGCACCCAAAGCAGCTATACCTGATTCTCATAAGAGAGTCGCTCCAGCAGATTCCTACAGTCCCGGACCAGCTCTGACGTGGCTCTCACTGAGGAGAGCGGTCCAAGCGCAGCCCGGCTGTCACTGCAGATATAGATGTGCTTGCCTCTGTAGCTCTTGTTCAGCATGAATCTGATACAGGCCCAGATGGCAAACACCTCCGTCTGGAAAACCGTGACGTCGTTGCCCAAGGCGAAAGATAGTTCCACCTTAGGCCCGCCGCACCAGATTCCTGCCCCGGCTCCTGTCCCCATTTTGGACCCGTCCGTTAACCAGACGAGTCCCTTCGGAGACAAAAGGCCATTTTTGTCCTCCTCCCAGGACGATCTGTCCGGAAGGAGAACATGGAATCGACGCTGAAAGAAAAAATAGCTCTCCTGGCATCGATGCCCCTTCTTTGAGGCGAACCTTTCCAGCCCTCCGTTCCCCCGAAGGATCGCGGCGTGCCCCCTAGCCGCCTGCCTCCAGTGTCCACTGAAGTGCAGGCGCAGCGCCGTCTTCCTCGCCCTAGCCTCCGCCATAACGTGCGGAGGTGCCAGGTTGAGGAGGGCCCCCATGGCCAGGGTATTAAATATCATACATCTTTAATGAGTGGAAAATATTTGATAAGCCTCGAAAGTTCAAGGTGTCCTTTGTGCCTCACTGTCTCTCTTAATCAGACTGACGGACTGCTCAGGTAAAATAAAAGGTTTGTAGTCATGTGTTGAAGATATTGTAAACTAAAATCATACTACCGAAAATGCTTTGGAGTACACAGTATAAATATAAACCACCAGTAAAATTACTTAAAACAACAACTACAACATAACAATTTCCTCTTCGCCCTCCTTTCCGTCCGTTTTTCACTTTTCTTCGTGACTTTCCCCCCGCTGGGGCTTTCCCTGTAAATTAATCAAGCTACTACCGGGTGTACAACTACACACACATACGTGGGTCGGTCGTTGAACTAATTTACATCCGCCGAAGCCGGAGCACGCGGCTGCTAAGTAAGCCAGTAACGAACAACTTGATATTAAATACGTGCCTTTTTTGCCGGCGAACTGCAGCTATACACCCTTACACCCACTACACTCTACACCACCGCCCTTTCATGCACATGGATATAGGCTGCAGTACGGCACCACCTACTTGGGTATATTGAGCATACATGTGCGTTACCAGCACATACCACCTCACTAACACTGCTGGCAGCCGAGAAGAAACTTTATTTACTGAACAACACGCGCCACGGCATTCGTGTACATGTATATGTATATTTCTCGCAATTCTCTTTAACGGAAGCTGCGCTGAACCTTCTCCTTCGAAGCCCAAGCTTACGCGCTGGAAATATAAAGCGGTCGTCGGTACCAAAGATATGCAAGGCCTTTGTTTGTATGTAAGTGTGTTTGTGTAGAAAGTTTCACAATGGAAGGAGCGAAGCTAGGAGAAAGATAAAAAGGGAGACGCCAGGTCGCGCGTTCACGCATTTGCTCGTTAAAATTGTCCTAGCTGCGGAAAAGTATTTTACGATCGGGTGTCGCGTGCGTCAGGGCTGTTTCCAACAGCGGTGGCGTTCACTGTTGCGCGCGATGCATTCGGGAAAATATTTTGTTTGGACGATAAATGTTTAGCGGATGCTCGATAAACGTAGATTGGTGGAAATAGGGGTCGAATTTTATGGAACATATATTACATTCATCGCATGAACCTGAGTCTACCCGATATACAATTCTTTCGATGATTTTGAGCAATTCTATCGCCGTATTACACGTATTTTTCATATGGTAATAAGGTAATATGGTAATATATAATAAGTTTTTTCTAAATGGCAGTGGAGTAAAATGGAGATTTTCGTGCGGAAAATTGTTAAGAAGTGTTAGATTTACTTATTATACATCTAGACTCCTATCAGGTCATGACTAAATTTTCCAGATAGCCCAAGAAATAATGGCACCACCTGTTATAACTGGGGAGCTTGCTAGGAACTTGAATTGGTCCTGAAATACTGCTTTAATTTTCCGATAGGAAATCTGTAAGATATATAAGAGTGAGCATAAGAGAATGAGAATTTTATTTGTTTCTGGGTTAAAAATTCTATAGCCATTTTGTGAGTATCCTACAAGTACACCTTTGAATGACTTTTTGTCAAACTTTGATTTTCTTGTTTTGTCATGTATATGGGGTATTTCACAAGAAAACGACAAAGCGAAACCCATGGGGTCGGGAATTTATTTCATATATTTTTTTTCTTACAGGGTTTTGAGTTCTAAATATACTCCCAAGTGGATTTTTTTTGATTGCCTTTGTTTATACGGGATACCTCTCGACAATATTGAAAAATGTGATTTTCAGGGCTAATTTTCGAATAGAAGAAATGATAATTTCAAAAAACTCGAGCAAGTCTGCAATTGCAGGCACATAAACAAATAATGACTCAGTTTTTTCTCTAAAATAGTGCATAAAACATTGAAAAATCAACAATCCGTGGTGTTTGACGGCTTAAAAAATTTATAATTATTTGAAGATTAATTAAAAATTTGTTTTCTTGAAATCGAAAATGGCGTATTTTCAGGAGACGAAAAAATAGTGGTTATTTTCGTTTCTGCCGGTACTGGTAATACCGCATATTTTTTTCCAGAAAGTACGTTCAAAAAGAAAACCTTTTTGTATTTGAAGTTTTTTTGAAATTATCATTTCTTCTATTCGAAAATTAGCCCTAAAAATCACATTCTTCAATATTGTCGAGAGGTATCCTGTTGTAAATAGGCCTTAAGCCTCGTTAGTTGGGTGGACATGCAGCAGAGTGCGTCTCTAGCGGTTGAGTGTGCGTCTCTAGCGGTTGAGTGTGCGTCTCTATATATAAGCATTTTGTACTCGCAGACTTCTTTCTGTTTGCCCGAGCTCGCGCTGCCATGCGGTCACCATACTTTTCTACTCTTATAATAAATCCGTTGTTAAGTATCATTTAACCACTGCAATCGTTATTTGAATAACCAAATCACAACAGGTTATGGGCCCAGATATACGAGTGAAGTTATATTTTTGAGTTTTAACGCGTTCTTTCGTTTTCTTTTTCTTCGGGAAACAAATTCGCGAAGTAAAGTGTCGATCTAGCCCGCCACGTGCAATAGTGCAATAAGGATCGAGATGGACAACGAGATTTTGAGGATCAAGAAATTGGATGGGCTCGAGAACTGGGGAACGTGGAAATTCCAGGTGAGAGTCCTCGTCAACGCCCATGGAGCCATGGAGGTCATGACCGGCGAGTCGAGAAAACCGACATTTGAAAACCAAGGAACGGCAGCAACCGGGGAGCAGCAAAAAGTACTCAAGGAGTGGAAGAAGCTTGATAGCTTGGCACAAAAGACGATTGTGACTACGGTGAGTCAACAACCTCTAATTCAAATAATGAACTGTCAATCCGCAAAAGAAATGTGGGATATACTGCACGAGATCTACGAAAGCAAAAACGAGACATCCAAGCATATTTTACAACAAAAATGGTATTCGATGACCAAGGACGCTGAGGATGATATTTCTTTGCATATCGCAAAAATAAAAGATCTCGCCTGTAGACTGAGTGTGCTTGGAGAGCCAGTGTCAGATAGTATGACGATGACTAAAATTTTGATGACTCTTCCGGCTTCCTATAAGTATTTTGCCACAGCGTGGGAGTCGACGCCTTTGGATCAGCGCACTCTCCCAAATCTAGTTTCTAGGCTTACTCTCGAAGAACTTCGAATGGATTCGGATGAGGGTAAGCACAGCAGCGCTTTCTCGATGAAAGCAGAGAAGAACCTTGGTGTGAAGGCCAAGAAGGATCAAAAATCTGGAAAGTGTTTAAAGTGCGGGAAAGTAGGACACTGGAAAAGAGACTGTCGCTCGAAGGGCCAAGCGAGGTCTAATGGTTTTTTCGAATCAAGAGGAAGTGCTTTTGTCGGCGGGATTATTTCAGCACGGGCGCTGAGCTCCGAAAAGGCTCCGGAGGATTGGTATCTCGATTCTGGCGCCAGTCAGCATATGTCTCCAGTGTACAGCGCTTTCGTCAAGTACCGAAAATTAGCCTCTCCAGTATTGGTGAAAGTTGGCAACGGCGAAATCATCCAGGGAGAAGGAGTGGGAGAAATTGACATTCTCTCTTCGAACGACTCTAAATGGGATCGAAATCACCTCGTTCCTGTACTGTATGTGCCCAAACTAAAGTACAATTTATTTTCCATGTCATCAGCTCTCGACAAAGGACTCGAGCTCTCATCCGACAACTTGAAATGTAAATTACTAAAAAAGGGGAAGATCGTTGCAGTGGGAGATAGGTGTGGAGATCTCTACAAGATGCGCTTCAAATTCTACAATCAGGATCGCAGAGGAAACTCCGAATCGGTGGAGGCCCACGTCAGCCAGAGTGAGAATTCGCTGAAAATTTGGCACGAGCGCCTCGCTCATCAAAACACCCCCATGTTTCGGAAATCCTGAGGAGTTGGAACATCGAAACCAAGCCAGTGAAAAAATGGCACTGCGATGGGTGCTCGCTAGGAAAGATGACCCGGATGCCGTTCCCGAAAAGCCAGACTTCATCGAAGAAGCCTGGGGACCTGATCCATGCAGACTTGTGTGGACCCATGGAGCATCTTTCGTTTGGAAAATCTAGATATTTTTTCCTCCTAAAGGATGACTTTTCGCACTACAAATTCGTGTTCTTTCTAAGCCAAAAGTTTGAGGTTAAAGGATACTTCCAAGATTTTCTGAGGGCATCGGAGAATCAGCTGGGAAGAAAAATTAAAGCTCTCTAAGGACGGATAATGGGCTGGAATTCGTCAACGAGGAAATGCGAAGCCTTACGACCAGGAACGGAATAAAGCACGAGACAAGTACTCCTTACACACCAGAACAAAATGGAGCCATTGAACGTGAGAACCGAACAGTCGTTGAAGCAGCACGGAGTATGCTGCATGCAAAGAAGATGAAGCTCGAACTGTGGGCCGAGGCAGTTCATACGGCTTGCTACGTACTCAACAGGACTGGCACAAGCAGCGTAAAAGGAAAGACGCCGTACGAGTTATGGTTTGGTGAGAAACCGAGGAATCTTCATTTCAGAGTTTTCGGCACGGAAGTTTATACTCACATCCCAAAGCAAAAAAGGACAAAATGGAGCCCGAAAGCCAAAAAGGGTGTCTTCGTTGGATACGATGACTGCACAAAGGGCTACAGGATCTGGTTTCCGCGAGAAGCAAAAATCGATACCTATCGGGACGTTATTTTCTTGCCGGAGGAAAGAGAAGAAAACCCACAAGAAAATACAGTCACCGACAGCGTAGAAGAGGACAGTTTAGAGGATCGGACTGAATCGGAAAAGGAGAGCAGCGATGAAGAGGATTTTCAAGAGATACAGGAACATCAAGAGGAACTTCAAGAGGATCGTAGGAACGCTCAACCTCCAGTACCTGATCAGAACAATCTTGACGAAGACGTCACCGTGCAACCTCCGGAAACAAGCCGACTCCGACCCAGGGAGAGTTTGAGGAAACCGAAACAACTCGAGGGCTATCAGCTCGAGGATGAAGAATCGCTCCTAGCAGCAAGCCCGGACCCGAACTCTTTCGAAGAAGCCATAAAAAGTGCCGTGCGAGACGCTTGGATGGATGCAATGTCCGAGGAAATGGATTCATTAGTTAAAAACGAAACATGGACTTCGGTGAAGCCTCCGGCGGATGCAAAAATCCTTCCGAATCGCTGGGTCTACAAACTGAAACCAGCAATAGGCGATCGTGCAGCACGATACAAAGCCAGGTTAGTCGTAAAGGGTTTCTCTCAAAGGCCAGGTTTGGACTTCCAAGAGACATTCAGCCCTGTCGTACAGCATGGATCGATAAATAATGTGCTTAAGGGCCTTTTCGACTGTCATATCCGTTCTCAGTTCAGTTTTAGTTTACGTTCTCGTTTCATTTCAGTTTGGAAGCGAGGTCCTTTTACATGATCCGTTCAGTTCTCACAATTCCCAGTTTACGCATAGGAATTCTAGAAACGCAATGAAACAAATAGGTCTATCCATCCCGTCAGTTTTCAGTTTCCGTTTCCGTTCTTCTTTCATTTTGTCATTTTTACACACAGGAAAAACTAACAATTCTACTGAAACTGAAACTGAACTGAGAACGGATATGATCGTCTAAAAGGTCTTACTTTTACCATAATCTTATTTAATAAAAAGTATTTGTTTCTCTCATTATCTCCAAATAAAAAGTTTTAACGCATTACTTACCTTTATATAATCCTTGAATACTGCAATAATGGCTTTACAAGTTTCAGGTATTATTTTACTTAAGCTTGGAGTTGATATCGCTGTATGAAACCTAAGACTTTGGTAGGTGCTTCCACTTGCCAAAAATCTCAATGTCGCGCTTAGCCTTTCGTGAGAAGTAATAGCCTCCCTCATATTGGTATTCTGCTTTTGTATAATAGGCGTCACAAGGCGTAATAACAGGAGATACGAATCCTCATTCATCCGTAAATAATTCAACCAATCACATGGTTCTAAGCGAAGTTCCTTTATTAAATTTATATGCGACAATGACTTTCTTTTAAGAAGCTAAGTTTTACTCCATTGCCTTCTTTTTCCCCGCTCTTTCTTCAGAATCAAAGCTAAGGCTGTTGCAATGAGACAGTCTTCATCCATGAGTTATAGTTTAATACCACAAATGTACAAACCAGAATGAACAATATATATGTTGAACACTTTTAATTAATGAACTTTTGCGTGCAACTCAACTTTTCGCAACTACCATATGTCCGCGATTAAAGCACCCATAACAAAATTACGAGTTTTGCATGAGCATCCCTGTGAGTCTCCTCGTCCAATAGAATCACCGGAGAAGCGTGAATGCGCATACGTAGTCATCCGCGGGTGTTGGCGTCGTTATGCCACGGATGACTACGCATGCGCATTCGCGCTTCTCCGGTGATTCTATTAGACGAGGAGACCCACAGGGGTGCTCATGCAAAGCTCGAAATTTTGCTATAGGTGCTTTGATCGCAGACAGGCTACAGAGAACTGAAGCGACTAGGAATAGTGAGAACTGAACGGATCCTTTTATTCGGTCACTCCGAACAGAAATGAAACGGGAACGGAAACTGAAACTGAACTGAGAACGGAAATGACCGTCTAAAAGGCCCTTAATAGTTATTTTCGTTATTAGGGCGTGAAGCGCTGTTTCTAGCGAGTGTGAAGTTTGCCGCACGAGCGAAGCGAGTACGACAATCACACTCGTTAGAACGGCGCGAAACAACCGAATAACGAATTCTATTTTGTGTCACTAAGGGCCGGTTTTAGCAACAGGTATAAACGCGGTATAGCGCTATACTGAGAATACCCATAAGGCTTATTGCTGGTTATTCTCAGTATAGCGCTATACCGCGTTTATACCGTGTTGGTAAAACCGGCCCTAAGTGTCAAATACGAGGTTGACGATTTCACGCACTGCGCAGGTTATTTCACGCACTGCGCAACTTTTCACGAATTGGTGTGTGAAAGATGATTTCACGTGCGTCGAGGACGCCCATGAAACCGAGTATTTGACACTGAGTGACAAAAATTATTTTTCTTCATTGATAATAATTTTGATTTTTCAATATGGCCGAGACGTTCGTGCCAAAGCCTGTATGTATCTTTCGACGTGTTTTTACTTTCACTCGTTTGATTACATATATAAGTGCTTATTTAAATTAAATATGATACTTGATAGTTTATTTCTCGTCTTACCAGTCATGACCATTTTGTCTTCCTTCGTTACTATGACATCTCCAGTGTGCTTAGAGATAGTGTCCATTCCTGCATCCTGCATCTGTGGTACGGATAGAATGTTGTATAGAACATCTGGTGTGTACAGTGTGACGTGGAGAATCGCTCCGCGTCACAAAAAGGTTGCAATCGGCCGTGCACCCTCCGGGCCCCTTCGGACAAATGCGTGCGAATCGGCTACCGAATGGGCCGCGCGAAACGTCACGAGCGCGATCGTGGCGGGAAGGCGAGCGAGTCGGAGCGGTCAGTTTTTGCGATAGCGTTCAGCGAGTGAGCTATGATCGTTTAACGAGTTCAGCCGAGTCTAATACGGGAGCGAGTTAGTTAACGTTCAGCTTCCGGACGAGTCGCGTACGATTGAGCGTTAGGTTTCGTGCGTGCGAGTGCGTAGGGTCCGAAGTTGAAGTGCATACGAGACCCCGATCCGTTCCGGGTCTCGCCGAGCAGTCCCGAGTCGAAATCCGAGAACTGAAAAAGTCCTGACAGAACTGAAAGAGCACTGAAAAAGTCCTGACAGAACTGAAAGAGCACGGAAAAAGCCCTGACAAAACTGAAAGACCACTGAAATAGCCATGCTACCCCGAGTCGAAATCCGAGAACTGAAAAAGTCCTGACAGAACTGAAAGAGCACTGAAAAAGCCCTGACAGAACTGAATTATTTTCGTCAATGTGGCCGCGCGGCTATGGGCCGCCCATAGAATTCGGAAGGACTGAAAAAGGACTGGCAGGTCTGCATAAATGCATATTCAGGACTTTCAGTACTTTTTCAGTTCAACGATTTTCAGGGCTTTTAGGGATTTTTCAGTGCTCTTTCAGTTCTGTCAGGACTTTTTCAGTTCTCGGATTTCGATTCGGGGAGTCAAAATCCGCGGATTCTCGCGAGAACTGAAAAAGCCTTAACAGAACTAAAAGACCACTGATACAGCCGTACGGCTATCACGTGATACCTCTGAATATATATTAGAGCACTCTATATATACTAAAATAATTTTCTTTCCGACGGAGAGGGGGAATTGGGAATAGTGGGGATATAATAGTAAAATATATATACAAAATATATATACACATGATTGAATTTAAGTAATCAATATATTATCAATATACTATTCATTATGTACATCATATATGAATGAATAATGCTTAAATCTTTGAAGAAAAAATATATTTTATTATTGAAATATAACTGTTTTATTCATAATAGAGAGTATGGAGAGTGTTGGTATTTCCCATTATTGAGTATTTCCATCGACGTTGTTATAAAACTTCTTTTCAATTGGAAGTCTTGATGCTCGCTACCTCGATCTGCCGTGTTCATGCTGCCTATTCGCGCAGGTTCATCGTAAGGCGTTGATAGAGTCACCGGTCAATGATTGTCTGGAATAAAATTGCCTGTTTGAAATTAAGTAAAACAATAATTAATACAATCACATAAGCTACACCCGGGGGCACGAAATCTGTCGCTGGTGACTTTTTTAAATGTTATTTTTAAACGTACTAACCAATGAACAATTAATCCTCATGTCCTCGTTATGTACGGTGGCGTCTACTCTCGTTAATGAAAGCATGAGGATTATTAATCATTGGTTAGTACGTTTAGAAATAACAATTAAATAGTCACCAGCGACAGATTTCGTGTCCCCGCATGTATATTCGATCATATTAGAGAGAGAGAGAGAGAGAGAGAGAGAGAGAGAGAGAGAGAGAGAGAGAGAGAGAGAGAGAGAGAGAGGAGAGGGAGAGGGAGAGGGAGAGGGAGAGGGAGAGGGAGAGGGAGAGGGAGAGGGAGAGGGAGAGGGAGAGGGAGAGGGAGAGGGAGAGGGAGAGGGAGAGGGAGAGGGAGAGGGAGAGGGAGAGGGAGAGGGAGAGAGAGAGAGAGAGAGAGAGAGAGATTGATTGATTGATTGATTGATTGATTGATATTTTTATTTATGATCCACAGTTGGACCAAATATACATGCAGCGAACTGCAGGAACAAGCGGAAAATAACAATCATTAGCATAGTAAATAAACATAGGTAAATTTAATAGACATAAGCAAGTAAATAACTTAAGATTTAGCAGTGGGAGAGTAGCAGTGGAAGATTTGCTCTCTAAAACACAATATATTGCAGACCTGTCATCCCGCGACAACACTAGAGATGGCATAAATAACAGATGTATAGGGGGGAAAAATGAGAGATGAATGAATGGGTGACATTAATTAGTTGACGAGACCGTAGTTAGTGATCTTTCCTGTTCAACGAGGTAGGCTTTTAAGTTCGTCTTGAAACAACTACGAGATGATGAAGCTTTTATCTCAGCCGGAAGAGAGTTCCAAATGGATGGTCCGGAGACTGCAAATGCGTACTTGTATGCATCAGTGCGATAATTAGGAACAAGCAGTTGTTGGCTATGGAGACCTCTCAGGGGCCGTGGCGTGCTACGAGAAATAAGTAACTCTGCAAGGAAAGATGGGCAGTTCTCGCGCAGAGCTGTGTAAATCAGACAAGCCACTGCATGTTTCCTGGCATCGTTGACAGTGAGCCATCCCAATTCACGCCTATAAGGGGTGATAGACGCGTCACGTGGGAGATTAAAAATGTGCCTGATACCTCTGTTTATCAGCCTCTGCAGCTTCAGGTCACCGACTGCCCCCGCACCAAGAAGGACAGCAGAACAGTAGTCAATGTGCGGAAGCACTAGTGCAGAAACTAGGCATTTGCGCAGGCCACTGTCAGTGTACTCTCGCATCTGTTGGAGTTTGTAGATAACTCCATTCACCTTTGACGTGACACTAGCGATATGCTGGTGGAACGTCAACTTCGAGTCCAGTGTAACTCCCAGGTTTTTAACAGATTTGACGAACGGAATTTTATTAGAGTAAAAGCCAAGTGTGGGAAGATCCGAAAAGTTGATTTGGTTTACCAAGCGGTTATTGCCAAGAATGATTGCCTTAGTCTTATGGGGGTTTAGACGAAGTCGATTTCGCCGGGCCCAGTCTTCAATACCTGCAATGTCATTGTTAAGGCCTTGGATAGGGGAGCACGGGGCAAGTTGGCCGCGGGGTAAGTTGGCCGAGTGCGAATAATTTTGTCAAAAATCAGTCTCTGGCGCCATCTGCCACATACTTTATGTACTTTTTAGGTACCAACTTTTTCCCCAAAACCGAACGCTGAGTTACGTATTTTGTTGTTGTTACACGAATTTATTTATTTCCAAGACGGTAAGTAAAATATCGACATTTTTGAATTTGAGTCATTGCTGTTGATCAATTATAGATTTTCAAAAGATTCTCTACCTCGCCATGTCTTATAGTATGCAATCATTAATGTGTCAAGTGCATATAGTTTGTAACCTATTGTTGTCGTCATAGAATTCTGATTTATTTACGGCATGTCTGAACGGGGTAAGTTGGCCTAGTTTTTAAGGGGCAAGTTGGCCGAGTTGTAAAAAGAAATTGGTGTGAATTGGGGGCTGTCCATATATTACGTGATCATGTTTTTGATATATACAGGGCCGAATTAAGGATGTGGGGGCCCCGGAGTCCCCACATACATACAAGGCCGGATTAAGAATGGGGGCCCAAGGGCCCCACATTCTTAATTATTGAAATACACTCATTTTTTTAACAGTTATGCTATGAATACTTTGCAAGGTGTAAAAAATCTGGAAATTTGAAAAATTACAAAATGCCAATAATTTCGTGAATTTTCACAATTTGGTTATTTCCCGAGTTTTCAAAACATCAATATTTAAAATTATTAATGATTCTAACAATTATGAAAATTTAAACAACTTAAGTAATTTTTTACTTTTAGAATTTTTAAATTTACTGCAAAGAGTGTTTTTAGAGTGTTTGGGGGTTATTTTAGGTTTTTGGAGTTGCAGAAAATGCGCAATTACAAGCGAAAATCAGAACGAGTGAACACCTCACCGGGCACTATTTTGAAGGCCGTACAAGAGGTTTCAGATGGCTCTAATAAAATAGGAAGGATTGCAAACAAATACAACATTCCTGTACGTTCGCTTTCGAGATACTGCAAGCAAGTCGCAGAAAGAAATTTCACAAACGATGGACAAGAATGTTCGGAAAACTCTTCAGATGTTACATGTGGCTACCAAAAACCAAGAAAAGTAAGAAAATTCTTGTCTGAATATCTTTATCATGCCTTGAATGTATGAAATTATGTTTCAGAAATTGCTGAGAATGGATTGTAGCAAAGAAAACATGAACATTAATAGTGATTTGATAAAATAAATATAAAATATATCGTAATAAGCAAAAATAGTTCACTTATGAATTTATTCACTTATGAACTTTTCTATTTCCAGGTATTCGCAGACAAGGAAGAGTCCGCTTTAGCGGAATATCTGCGAATGGCTGCACTGATTTATTACGGATTGTCCCCGAAGGAAGTTCGTAGATTGGCTTACCAATACGCAAGAAATATTGAATGCAAAATGCCAGACTCTTGGTCCAAAGCGGAACTTGCTGGATGTGATTGGTTCGCAAATTTTTTAAAAAGGCATCCTCAACTATCAATCCGAACGCCACAAGCAACGAGCTTAGCTCGGATGACGAGCTTCAACAAGATTAACGTGGAAAAATTTTTTGGCAACTTGGAAATCGTCCTAAAACGGCACAATTTCGGCCCTGGGGACATATGGAATATTGACGAGACCGGAGTAACAACTGTTCAAAATCCTGGTCGAGTTGTAGCGTCTCGTGGGACAAAACAGGTCGGCCGAGTAACCTCAGGTGAAAGAGGAACTCTAGTGACAGTTGCAGCTGGAATTTCTGCCACTGGAAACTATATTCCACCGTTTTTCATTTTCCCAAGGAAGAATTACAAGGATCATTTTCTCCTTGAGGCTCCAACTGGAAGTGATGGCGACGCAAACCTATCAGGGTGGATGACCGCGGAGAACTTCGTTAAATTCGCAAAACATTTCATTAAACATTCTCGACCGTCAAAACAACGCCCAGTTCTATTACTACTCGATAATCACGGATCCCACCTTTCCTTCGACGTTCTTGATTTGTTGAAGGAAAATGGAGTCATCGTGGTCTCATTCCCAGCACACTGCAGCCATAAGCTACAACCACTGGACCGAACGGTTTTTCGATCGTTTAAATGTTTTGTCAACGCAGCTTGTGATTCGTGGATGACCCAAAATCCAGGAAAAACTATGTCAATTTATAACATCCCAGGGATCGTTAAAACTGCGATGCCTTCGGCTTTCACACCATCGAATATCCAGTCTGGATTTCGAGTAACAGGCATTTGGCCGTTTAATCCTCTCATTTTTGGACCGGAAGATTTTCTGCCCAACTTCTCATTGGATCGACCAGATCCCGGAACGTCGACATCGATTCCAGAGCCTCAACCTTCTACAAGTGAATATCATGCAGAGCCAAGTCATTCTGAAACACTGGATTCACTGCCGCTGAGTATTCGTCTCCAGAATCTTCGCCCATTTCCAAAAGCTCCTCCGAGGAAAGAAAATATCAAAACAAGAGGACGTAAGCGAAGAAGCACGGAAATCCTGACAGACTCGCCTATAAAAAATGCGTTGCGAGAAGAACAAGAGGTCCGAAAAAGGAAAGCGATGAAAAAATCGCGATAAAATTTGAATGTTCAATGCCTATAAAATGTTCATGTTATTGTTCGCAAAAATACAAGTTTATGATAAAATTGAATTGACAATTTTAATAAAATAAAGTGTGATTAAACATATACGCGCAGCAATCTCTCTCTCTCTCTCTTACACTATGTTTAATCAATTTCAGTAACACGGCCAACTTACCCCTAGTTATCGGCCAACTTACCCCGGGGTTGGGGTATGTTGGCCGATTTTCTGCGATGTGTTCATAAACGAATAAAAATTTCAATTATCATTTCAGGGTCCTCAAAATTGTACAATATTGAGCCAAGGGTTGCTACCATAGAATAGGGGCAAAAGCATTTTTCAAAACAGAAGAAGAAAATTTTTAAAAATTCCCATATGAAAATTCGGCCAACATGCCCCGTGCTCCCCTACTATTGGGCAAGTTCGAAAGTGGACATGTAGTATAAATTTGGAGGTCGTCGGCAAATAAGAGCCGCTTGGCAAATCCTATCGATGTCCCAATATCATTTATGAACAATGAGAAGAGTAAGGGCCCCAAAACGGAACCTTGTGGGACTCCGGTATTAGTGCTAATCCAGCTGGTGCAGGACCCGCCATCGAGCTTGACTGCCTGTTGCCTATTACAGAGATACGAAGCGAACCATTTAATTGTCACCTCAGAGAATCCCATCTTTCGAAGTTTGCGAAGAAGAATGTCATGTGGGACCAAGTCAAATGTCTTAGAAAAGTCGAAGAGGACCAAGACAGTAACTTGACGGCTTTCCATTCCTCGCCTAACATCATTGAGAAGTTTAGTCAGCGCAGTTGCTGTACTGTGGCAAGGTCGAAAACCACATTGCCACGGGTCCAGGACCGAAAAGCGCTTAATGTACAGAGCGACCTGATCATAGATGAGACGTTCCAGGATCTTACTCAAGATGGGTAACAGTGAGATCGGTCGATAGTCACTGGCTGATGTAGGGGTGGCAATCTTATTAATTGGCACAATTACGGCTTTTTTCCAAGCTGTTGGGAACCAACCGTTGACTATAGAGCGATTAAAAATTAAAACTAGGAAGCCCATCACCGTAGTCAGGACAGGCACAAGCATCCGCAGGCTAAGGCCGTCGGCTCCAGTGGCATTCGATTTAGCCGCATGCACTGCTTCCTCGATGCTAGTAGCTAAGATAGGGTTGAAAAAGAATTCCGGCCTGTCAGGAAGCAGCAGATTGTCGTCAGCCTCAGTAGGATCAGGTGGAAAATCATTTATTGATACCTGGGCGAGAGCCGCATTGAGTTCTTCAGCCGGGATGGCCAATGGGGGTTTGCACGAGGCATTAATCAGGCCTAAATCGCGCAGTTCAGCCCACATACTAGTAGGAGACAGTCCAGCAAGTCTAGCACGATAGTACTCAACTCTGGTTCGTATCAGTTGTGCACGTAGATTATCACGAGCTGACCTGTATTCTTGGAGTTCATGCTGTCGCCTGTTCCGTTGGTAGCGCCTATAGATAGTATGTAGTCTCCGTTGGGCTCTGCGAAATGTAGACGTAACCCAGGGAGCATGCTTCAGTGAATTGACACTGATGGATGTAACGGGTGCAATGGAGTCGAGTGCGGCAAAGAATTTTAGGTAGAAATTTTCCAGAGCTGAGTCAATAGCGAGGTCTCGTTCAGCAAGTTCCGTCCAGTTGATTCCGTTGAATAGGCTCTGAGCTTCGGCTTCAGAAAGCTTGCCAAGACGACGTGTATTGATAACCTTGGGTATAGGGCGGACACCTTGGACCACAAGTTCAGCATAGATCAAATGATGACCAGCCCCTATCGGGGTCTCTGATTTGCCCCAAGAACAGACTTGATCAGATTCATCTACTATGAAGAGGTCGAGCCAAGTTTCAGAATAAGCAGATACGTGGGTGGCACCATGATTGACTAGCTTAAGCGATAGATCACTCATAAGCGTCCTAATGTAGCCGGCATCAGAGCTAGAGCCAAGTTGATCGGCATTAAAGTCGCCCAAGATTATCTTATGCGTATAATCACCCATGGCAGATGCGATTCTCAATCCGAGGTCATCCGGGGTCGTGAAATCAACGTGAGGAGGACGATAGATGATAGCTACAAAGATTGGCGGGACACTTACTTTTTTAAGTTCGCACATGAGGTACTCCATCTGCCCAGGCCTATCAACCGTCTCCGATCTACTGATGACTGTCACGGAAAACGATTCGTGCACATAAAGGGCCACCCCCCCACCATGCACATTCCTATCGCTCCGCAAAACCGTGAATCCTGCCAGGTTGATAACAGAATCAGTTATTTGTGGAGAAAGCCACGTCTCAGTGACTCCTATGACTTGATACGGTAAACTTGTGTCAAGATGATTTTTGAGTTGGTCCATGTGTGAGCGGAGGGAGTTTGCGTTGAGGCAGCAGCCGCGGAAGATATTATTAGTTATATGATCGCATTGAGAATTTTGTGCGGGGTGAGCAGGTCGAGAACGTTATTGAGGCTGGCCGGCATAGAGCTGCGCAATCCTGGGTATATCAGCACTGGAGTTGACGATTTGCACCAGCCCACCGTCAGAAGCTTTGGCGAAGACAGTTGAATTTCTGCACCATACGTACTTGAAACCCGCAGCTTTCAGGCCGACTTTGGCTTCGCTTAATAGTTTGACCACATTTGATGGTAGTAATTCATTTACATTGATGAATGGATTTCCAGGTTGATTGATAGCTGGATCGTCGTTGGTTAACAAACTTTTGTCAAGCTGCTCATATCTGAGTGGACCAAAGGTGCGCTTGGCCCTCAGAAAACGGTTTGTAATGGAGGAATCATTAAGTATCACAGCGAAGGATGTCTTTAGGGACTGCTGGGATAGTACTGCGTCCCTTTTCCTGAGCAATCTTGCGCTTAGTAAACTCTCAGGACAAATATCAACTTTTAGTGCCTTCGCAATGGCCAGGGTTAACTGAAGTAGAATTCCCTCGCTAACTTGTCCAAAGAACAGGCCAGATATCGACAAACCATTTCCGCTCGGTTGATTCGATAGTCCCCTCTGCATGGACAGAGCATTCGCATTCGCTGCCGATTGAAGCCTAGCGAGACTATTAGCACTAGCCGTACTTGAGCCTTCCACCGCCGACAGTTCATCCATGCGAGTCTCAAGCTCATGAAGTGATTTTTTGATGTCCGTATTTTCGAGTGCTAGCTGTTCAGTTCTATTGAGAAGCAAGCCATTAGTAGCCGAAAGTTGGGCCGTGGTATTTTTTAGAGCCGCTACATCAGTGCTAACAGTATTCACTGCAGCCCGAATCAGTGGCAACTCGGTCAGGGTACCGGAGATCGTTCTGAGTTCGACCATGAGTAACTCCAACGTGACCGACTCCGTGGTGGCTGCCTCTGGTATGGGTTTGGTGTGCCGGGTGACCCTCTTAGTAAGTTTAACTGCACCAGGGTTATCATCATCAGGCTTATCCCGTTTCCTGCTAGTGCTGGATGCATGAGACGAGCCTGAGGCATCGGAGCCAGCAGGTGATACAGGTCGTCGAGCATCTGGGGTGTCAGACATGGCTAATTCGTTGGATTACAGCACTCGACTTTTCTTGAATTTATACTGGTATTACCCCTGGAGCGGCCGCCTTGAACAGTTTACGCACTATCACCAGTGGGTGGCGCCAGATGCGAGATAAGAGGACAGGCCCCGGACCAGTCACAGCTGTTCGAGGTTGAGTGCGCAGCCACCAGGCGGCTGCAGTCCCGAGTCCTCACTCAGTCAAACCGAGAGCGATGGCAGCACAGCGCATGCGCAGCAGACCAAAAGGCGACACTTTCACTAACCTCAATGTCGAGGATCCAGTTGTTAGAAAGCCAATTAATTATCCGGACAGGTTCGCACCGAGAAACCGACCAGACCGAAGGCAAGCCCGTAAAAAGCACACGCAGCGCCCGCAAGCGAAGAACACCCGAGAAACGATGCACAGGCAGAAAATCGCAAAAAGAACAGAGCAACAGCAATAGCAACACAATACACAGAGAGAGAGAGAGAGAGAGAGAGAGAGAGAGAGAGGGAGAGAGAGAGAGAGAGGGAGGGAGAGAGAGGGAGAGAGAGGGAGAGAGAGGGAGAGAGAGGGAGAGAGAGGGAGAGAGAGGGAGAGAGAGAGGGAGAGAGAGAGGGAGAGAGAGGGAGAGAGAGGGAGAGAGAGGGAGAGAGAGGGAGAGAGAGAGGGAGAGAGAGGGAGAGAGAGAGGGAGAGAGAGAGGGAGAGAGAGAGGGAGAGAGAGGGAGAGAGAGAGGGAGAGAGAGGGAGAGAGGGAGAGAGAGGGAGAGAGGGGGAGAGAGGGGGAGAGCGGGGGAGAGAGGGGGAGAGAGGGGGGAGAGAGGGGGAGAGAGGGAGAGAGGGAGAGAGGGAGAGAGGGAGAGAGGGGAGAGAGAGAGAGAGAGAGAGAGAGAGAGAGAGAGAGAGAGAGAGAGAGAGAGAGAGAGAGAGAGAGAGAGAGAGAGAGAGAGAGAGAGAGAGAGAGAGAGAGAGAGAGAGAGAGAGAGAGAGAGAGAGAGAGAGAGAGAGAGAGAGAGAGAGAGAGAGAGAGAGAGAGAGAGAGAGAGAGAGAGAGAGAGATTTTGTTCCGAAAAATTTTTATACACGATTTTAACATTGGGTTTTCATCGCCCGCCTCGGATGTATGTAGTAAATGTACGAGACTGAAACAGACTGAAACAACAGTACACATTTGAGACAAAAGCTAAAATTAGAAATCAGCTGCTAGTGGAATACCGCGTACATAGAAAACGTGATGCTGCCTTTTATGAGTTAGCTAAAGAAGCCCCAGAAAATAGTTTGAGCTTCTGCTTTGACCTTCAGCAGGTAGAGCCCCTACCTCGGACGGCTATTGGCGATGCCTTTTACTCACATCAGATAACTTTTTACGCTTTTTGTTGTGTCGAGCTGTCTTCGCGTAATCCAACTTTCTATGTGTGGACTGAAGATTATGCTGGGCGTGGCTCAACAGAAATTGCCTCAGCACTTCTTCACCATCTAGATTCTCTTGACTACGATGGAATTGAGAAAATAAGACTTTTCTGTGATGGCTGTACAGGTCAAAACAAAAATTCCTACATAGTTCACGCACTTATGTGTTTTGGCTTAAAAATAAATCTCCAAAAGGTCTGTCCGAAATCTCAATCACTTTTCCAGTCCGCGGACATAGCTTCATGGCTGCAGATCGTTGTGTTTTTGGAGAGTGGAGAAGTTGCTTAGGAAAAATACTGATATACTTTCTAAAGAAGAATACATTAAATTTTACTCAGAAGTGGGACAAGTGAACATTTTAGGAAATGACTGGAAAATTTATAATGTAAAAGAACTAGAGAAAGTGTACAATAAGGTTAAGGGTATTGCCGAAACAAAAAGAGAATTTTTATCACAAAAAAAAGGTGTGAGTGCCGTTGTACTCACGGAGGATGTGTAAACATCTTACAATTATCTGCGGTCCGAGTTTAATTGGGGAATATGACGTCGTAGTTCGACATAAAGAAGTTAAATTTTTCTATAATAAAATATTTATTATTATTATATTAGATTTATAACTTACTAGCAGCCCGTCCCGGCTTCGCACGGGTAGATTGTGGATTGATTTTGTCCGTCCACCATTGTTTAAATACATTTTTAATACAAAACTTTTAGTATTTTTCCCGGACTACGCAATGGTCATATTGGATTTGACCTTGACCATGACCTTCAAGGTTATATCAAGGTCAAATGGTCCTTGACCATTTTTTTCATGTTACCTTTATTGTCAGCGGAGGTCAAATTTAGGTCAAGTATAGTTCGACTTTTTGAACACCCTCTATAAGATTTACTAACTCAGAAACCTTCGCGGATATGCGTCCAACTGTTCCCCAAATTTTCATCGCAATCGGATGAACGGTTTAGGAAGGCATAATAATCATCCGTACCGGTACTTTTTGAACACCCTGTATAAGATTTACTAACTCAGAAACCTTCGCGGGAATGCGTCCAACCATTTCCCAACTTTTCATCGCAATCGGATGAACGGTTTAGGAAGACAAAATAATCATCAGTACCGGTACTTTTTGAACAACTTTTATAAGATTTACTAACTCAGAAACCTTCGCGGGCATGCGTCCAACCATTCCCCAAAGTTTCATCGCAATCGGATGAACGGTTTAGGAAAGCATAATAATCATCCGTACCGGTACTTTTTGAACACCCTGTATAAGATTTACTAACTCAGAAACCTTCGCGGGCATGCGTCCAACTATTTCCCAACTTTTCATCGCAATCGGATGAACGGTTTAGGAAGGCATAATAATCATCCGTACCGGTACTTTTTGAACACCTTTTATAAGATTTACTAACTCAGAAACCTTGCGGGCATGCGTCCAACCATTCCCCAAAGTTTCATCGCAATCGGATGAACGGTTTAGGAAGGCATAATAATCATCCGTACCGGTACTTTTTGAACACCTTTTATAAGATTTACTAACTCAGAAACCTTGCGGGCATGCGTCCAACCATTCCCCAAAGTTTCATCGCAATCGGATGAACGGTTTAGGAAGGCATAATAATCATCCGTACCGGTACTTTTTGAACACCCTGTATAAGATTTACTAACTCAGAAACCTTCGCGGGCATGCGTCCAACCATTCCCCAGCTTTTCATCGCAATCGGATGAACGGTTTAAGAAGGCATAATAATCATCAGTACCGGTACTTTTTGAACACCCTGTATAAGATTTACTAACTCAGAAACCTTCGCGGGCATGCGTCCAACCATTTCCCAAAGTTTCATCGCAATCGGATGAACGGTTTAGGAAGGCATTTGATATTACCTTAAAGGTCACGGTCAAGGTCAAATCCAGTACGACCACTGGGTAGCCACGAGAAAATCCTTAAAGTTTTGTATTAAACATTTTTCTGTAAAATGTTTTCCCGTTGAGATAATCCAGCTTGCGCGAATAGTATGCGCAGTAGCGCCACACAACACTGACGCAGTCACATGTACACGGCTTACGTCTGACGCTCGATTTCCCAGGAAGGTCCCACCATAGAGCCATAGCATAGATGTTTACACATCAAAAATAATACAACTCCTAAGATTGAAGTGAATACACATCTGTATTATCGGTTTGTATCTGGAAATAACTCGCGTCAGATGATGCTGAAGAAAGGAAAAGAAGATAACCTGGTTCTTAATATAATAGAACCCAGAAACTCTTTATCAGATAAGAAGAAACCTAGTCTTAGGAAGCTTTTGAAAGAGCTGTTCGGTGAAAATTGGATCTCACGAGCAGATCTAAAATGGTATAAAGATTTACTTATTTCTGGTAATGCAGATACAGAAACTAGCGACAGGGAAGGAGATGAGGATGAACAGGATGTACCATGCGACTGTTTAGATGAAGAAGCTGCTCTCTTCATATAGAAATATTTTATGTTTCTCTTGTTTTTTTTTGTTTCTGTTATTTTTCATGATAAAAATATGTTTTGAATGTTCCAGTTTTATAATAAAAATATGTTTTCTATTGTTTCAGTTTTTTTCTGTTGAGAATTTTTAAAGCTTTGCTATCAAAACCGGCTATAGCCGGATTAATTTTCAATTTTTTTCCGAAACTATTGACATTTGAGAAAAAATTTCAAATTGCATCAAACTACTTCCCTAAAACACTACAAATAAACTTTTTTTGCTATCTCTATGTATTAAGGCGAACCGATGAGAAGTTTTCGTCTATTCCTGAACATTTTTTGTAAATGGATATAGCCGCTTTTGAACGCAATCGGCTATATCTCTTCCTGCATGAATCGAAATAGGTTTGCTTAGCTCCTAGGCCATTTTCATTTGAATGATAACAGCGTGGAACCTAAAAAAATGAACCCGGATATGACAAATTATGCAAAATACGTCCAATGATTGACAAACTATTAGAATCTTTTATGAAATGCTACAAACCTAGCAAGTGTCAGTCAATTGATGAGTCGATGGTAAGATTCAAGGGAAGGAGTACTTTGAAAAAATATATGCCCATGAAACCGGTAAAAAGAGGCTACAAAATATGGATCAGAGCCAATGAAAACGGATTTGTCTCTCAATTCCAAGTATATATGTGGAGGCTCAGCCTTGCCGCCAGCAGCAGCACCATCGCAAGCAGCTCCTAGTTCCGAGAACCGAGTTCCGTTAGCCGCTCCCACGCATGCGCGCCCCGCCATATTTTAGGCGACCGACGCCACCGACGCATGGGGACGTGGCAGAGCAGCCACGACGTTTGCACAGTTCAGTCGCTTTTTCGTGTATAGTCCAGGACAATTAGCTTGAAAATAATGCAATCTTCTAAAAATCGAGCTCACCGAAATTTTTTTTTTGAAACTGCTTATTATGATGTATCAATATACATATGCCTGAAAGTTACGCCACCAACGCACTGGAGCTTCGTGAGATATAAGAGGTCAAAGGTCGCGGATTTTGTTATCTCGCTTCCTATCGCTCCAACTTGAAAAATACCTATTACAAAAGTTGAAGATCTCAATTTTTAATACCTAAAAAAAATATTTGACGTAAATACGCCTAATCGTTCTCGAGATATGTAGCTGAATATGTGTAAAAATGCAAAAATAGCCAAATTCGGGTATGCAACGTGTATCGCCGCATTCTTTTCTCTTTCTACTGCTTAAACGGCAATAACACCTATATAAGTATGTTTTTATGAATAAACGCCCTTTCTAAAAAGCCTAGTTTGGTTTTCGTACGCCTACCTGTTCTCGAGATATGAGACACGAAAGATAAGTTTTGGTCCAAAAATACTACATCTATTTGAACGCTATTTTCTCGCTCTCTATGACTCACACAAAAATTAAAGAAGTTATCGCTGTTAGATCATGAAATTATCTAACTAAATGGCTCCATACACTTTTCACATTCACCTTACCGTTTTCGAGATATGACGCTGCGAAGTTGGCGGAAGCATTCATTTCCACATCATTTTTGAAGTAGAATGCGCGGCGCGTTTTTTTATATGCTTTCCCCCCTAGTAGGTCTAATCCATGCGATGTCATGGGGTTTGTTTATCAATCATCTTCATTGGAATTTCCACCACTTTCCGATGGTTTGTCAACTAAAGGAGTGTCCTCCATATCATCATTGTTCTCAATATCAGAGAACGTTGCAGCAGCATTGAGACACAATTGCCCATGGCAATAGCCACAAGCAGTGGAACATTTTAGTCCGACTTTCTTGCACCCACAATTTCCACCGCAACCCTTTGCACATTTACAAAAAATGGTATTTAGTAATATTTCCGGTGCAGGTGATAACTGCGTTAGAATTGGCTCCAACATGCCATTTTTCCTAATCCATCCCCACTGCTCGGGGTCAAGGTCATTTCTCTTCCAAGTTTGAACTTGGTAGTATACTCGACACAAATGCTGTTGTGCTGCTGCAGATGTCGGCGGAAGTGAAGACAATTTCATAGCAGTTCCTAGTTTTATTGACTTAACGAAGGTGAAATACCTATAGTTGTCTAAAGATGTTTCTGTTGTGGGAGCACCGTATATGGCTAGAATCAACTTGGTTCCATTATGAATTAATTCGGCTACTGAGCAATTTTCTTGTTGGAACATTTGTGCTGCTTGGTACAAGTCCGCTCGTTTCTCAAACATTTTGAATACTTTGGCTTTGCCTTTGTTAAATAAGGCGGAAGTTGTATCGCATCCTGTCAGAGCATGTAAAACCAAAATATTCTGTCGGCAATTTGGATATTTATTGAGGCTGGCAGTGGAAAACGTTTTTGTTTCAAAATTTTTTTTTCCGGGTTTCTTCAAAGTGATATTTTGCTGAGAAGTTGTACGTCCAAGTAAAATTACTAACAAATCAACATCTTCTCCAATAATGACAGCGCTGTTTTCCCCTGATCGTTCAATCGCTGTCTCAACAATGAGGACGTCAGCATCATTCCGGGCTTGCTTCACCTCGATGTTGGCTTCCTCCAATGTTTGCGTAAACATGTCGATTAATTTCTTCTTATTGGAGCTATTGCTGAGGAACTTCTCTTGGCTAATTGGCGCGTCCATCGTTTCATCGAACAGTACCGCGCAGGATGATGAAACTACTGCAGCTCGTCGACGTTGTTCCATGCCTTTTATGTTTTTGGTGTTGTCAGCGTAACCATCAAAACAACAACAACATTGGGACCATAATGATTCAGGAGATAAGTGACATATTTCTTCAAAATAGGAGAGAATGATTCATTCGTATGCCAAACGACACGGTGCAAAAGAAATCCTCCGTTAACAATGTGTACAATGTTATCGTCGTCACTGGTGTCAGCGTCAGCTACAGCCTCGAAGCATTTGTAGAGTGCAGATTTGGTTGTTTTTCTGATTCCTACGTCATCAAAGAGTGCTGTCGGGTATACGGACTTAATTCGTATTTCATGTACTCTTGCAAATTTTCTTCGAATTGTTTTTGAATACATATTCGCTGGAAAAGGAGCAATGGATCGATGGCGACCTTGCACTCGTGCAGTGTAACAGAGCATCTAACTGATGACAACGGTAAAACTTTCGTAGAACGCTTTAATTTAATCTGATCAAAAGTGATACCAACTATGTTCTGCAATGACTTTAGCCCAACAGCTTTAGCGTCGTAGCAGTTCACTGTAACATCGCCTATTATTCCGGTTGATAAGGCTTTGTGGTGCACCTTGTTATACGCTGATCTGCCATAACGGAACTGCTGGGCGTAACTATTCTTATCATTCCCATTACGTGAAATGAGTTATGGCCGTCAAGAGTGTGTACATTGATGTCGGTATTATCGGCAACAAATTGTACGAGAGTGTTTGATTCGATAATGTGAGGCTGCGGGTGATACACTGTAGAAATTTGATAAGCAACAGCCTCTGGATATGTTGCGGCAAAACCCAGACGAGACAACATTTCTATGAGTCATCTAGAACCGAAGCGCCGGTGAAGACATACAGAAAGCCCAATCAGTAACTGTGATTTGAACGAACGTGGTCGCTTAGCAGTCATCATGGCATGACAAAGGGCGGTACATTTACGTTTCAATTGCTCCACGTCACCTTTCTTGTTTTTCAATAGTACTTGCTGCATAAAGCGCATTAAACTATTAGGAACTTCTCGATTAAGATCGTCAAACATCTCATGGGCAGGTGGATACGAGTCAGTATTTGTAATGATGGAACACATATCTCAAAGACAATGGCTGCTGCGGCATCAATAATTCGCAGACGTTCCTCTACTGGATTGGTTTTTTACTTTCATACCATGCGTTCGACAAAATAGTTGTCTGAACCTCGCGGAAACTGATAATGGTCACTGCTTTTCGCTTCACTGTAATTGTCACTCTTTTGCCATAGTTTCCAGCCAATTTGGATAATATAGTCGCATCAGATGGAATGTAGCCTTTAAGTATCTCTTTTAATTCTTGTAAAGTAAATTGCGAATCGTCGTTGCCCTCCATATATGCAAATATTTGGTCCATTGATGAGTTAATTTGATCTGACAATCGTGTATTGGACGTGGTGGGCCTGCTAATCGTGTGCCGCAAATTATCCCTGTGGTGGATGGGTTTCCGTTATCTTCGGATCTCACGTACTCTATCTTGTATTTGAATCCTGACAAGAAATACGCCCATCTTTGTAGCCTACTCGCAATAGTTAGTGGAATCTCTTTTTGTGGGCCAAAAATGTATACAAGTGAACGATGATCGGTCCTGAGTGTAATTTCTCGACCCTATACGTAGTTTTAGAATTTTTTGAATCCAAAAATGATGGCTCCCGCTTCCTTATCGATTATAGCTCGATTCAACTCCCGTTCGGGTATCATTTTCGACGCATACTCGATTGGTTTTTCGCTTCCGTCTTTATACCTATGCGATAGTATCGCCGATAATCCATAACCTGAGGCATCGAAAGCCAATATTAGCTCTTCTGATGGGTCATAGTATGCTAAAATTTGCTCTGATGTCAGCTCACTCTTCACCCATTCGAACGCCCATTCACATTCTTCATTCCAAACAAAGTTCTCAGTTTTTGTACACTCATACAGCGGTTTTAATCGTTCCGCTCTATTCGGCAGGAATCGCGCATAATACGTTATTAATCCTAGGAAAGAAGCAAGCTCTTTGGGGTTTTTTGGTCGTGGTGCTTCCAACATCGCTTTGATTTTATTCGGCGCCTTATGCAGTCCTCTTTTGTCGATAACAAAACCCAAAAGTTCTAGCTTCTCTTTCATGAAATCGCACTTTCCTAAATTGACTTTGAGCCCGGATTCCTCAAGTCTACGAAGCACTCTTTTTAATGTGTCGTAGTGCTCGCGCTCATTTTTTCCCGTAACGTAAATGTTATCCAAATACGCTATCGTGTTCGGTATTCCCCTTAAACAGTCTTCCATCTTACGTTGAAAATCACCTGGGCCTGACGCCACCCCTTCTGGCACCTTTCTATACCGAAAATAACCCTTGTGTGTCACGATTGTGAGGCAATCGCGAGACTCTTCCTCCACGAGTATCTGCATGTAAGCATGGAAAGATCGATCTGAGAAAAAGTTTCTCCCCCTTGCAAGACTCCAAAAATCTCGGCAATCAACGGAAGTGGGTGTTTGTCTATGACCAAAACAGGGATTCAACGTGAGCTTGAAGTTTCCGCATATTCTTACGTCTCCGTTTGACTTAACTACTGGCACTCTCTCTCTCTCTCTCCTCTCTCTCTCTCTCTCTCTCTCTCTCTCTCTCTCTCTCTCTCTCTCTCTCTCTCTCTCTCTCTCTCTCATCTCTCTCTCTCTCTCTCTCTCTCTCTCTCTCTCTCTCTCTCTCTCTCTCTCTCTCTCTCTCTCATCTCTCTCTCTCTCTCTCTCTCTCTCTCTCATCTCTCTCTCTCTCTCTCTCTCTCTCTCTCTCTCTCTCTCTCTCTCTCTCTCTCTCTCTCTCTCTCTCTCTCTCTCTCTCTCTCTCTCTCTCTCTCTCTCTCTCTCTCATTCCTCTCTCTCTCTCTCTCTCTCTCTCTCTCTCTCTCTCTCTCTCTCTCTCTCTCTCTCTCTCTCTCTCTCTCTCTATCTCTCCTCTCTCCCTCTCTCCCTCTCTCTCCCTCTCTCCCTCTCTCTCCCTCTCCCTCCTCTCTCTCTCTCTCTCCGGCCGCGTGAGTACAGCGTGGTGTGTCTCTGTGTCTCCATACTTCTCTAACTTCTCTGCATTATTTCGCACACAGTCGCTTTCTGCTACCTACCTCCACACGCTATTTCTCGCGGGCTTCTCTCTCTAGAGTGATTTTCTTTCCTGTGGAAGCCCATAGCTAAGCGCCTAGCAGGATTATCACTGGCGTCTCCTGCTTGGAGGTTAGACTATCTGCCATCTCTCTGAATGACCGCGCATGCCCGCTTCTTCGCTAACTTTCTCCTCGACCTTCTCCCTTATCCACTAGTGGAATTACCCAGTACCGCCGCCTGGGTTACTCGCTTGGAACTAGTACTTTCTCCTCGACTTTCTCCCTATCTCTTACTCGTCTCGACTTCAAAGTTACCACTCCCTATAAACGCTCTTACATTGTCATTTAAACTATGGCGGACCGAACACGTAGACCTCTCCGTCTCAATTCCCCCACTAACCCTGGGTCCTCACAACCTTCATCCGATTCAAGTCGTAATCGTACTAAGCCCAGCTATGAGTCTGAGGAGGCCTCGAAATCGGATAAAGCCAATGCGGTCAAGAAAGATACTCGCGAAACTCGGACTTCTGCTACTCATAATGCCATGATGGAGCGATTCGACGTACTCAGCGAAGGTCAAGACCGGATATTTAAGGTCCTACAGGATCTCCCCGCTATGCGTACAGTCTTAGAGTCGGTTGTAACCGACGTATCTGCTTTGAAGATAACCACTGACCAACTGGAAACCACGACAAATAAGCTAACGCAAGAAGGTGCTGACTTTAGACAAGCCCTGGGAAGCTTTGAAGCGCGTTTGAACGCCATGGCGACTACAATGGCTTTAACCCCTAGACCCTCTACTGTTAGCCCCACTCCTGAGCAACTCACTGCTGCTGCCAACTCCAACACGCTGTCATCCCAGCGCACTCTAGCCAGTCAGTCAACCAATCAGGAGCTGGTGGTCTCAGGCATCCCTGCTAGCGCAGTCTCACAAGAGACGGCCCCCCAACTTTTTCATGCCATTCTGGGTGTACTTAAGCTTCAAACCACTGAGGGCGACATCACGAGCACCAGACTACTCTGCAAGCCTCAAATGCTCCAGGCAACCAACACGCCAGACCAAGTGGAAGCTACTGTGCCGTCACGAATTCCATTTGCAGTTGTCTGCAAAGATAATCTTCTAGTGAAAAGAATTATCACTGCTAAACGGAAATTTGGAGCACTCAAACTTTCCCAACTTAACGAATATATGACTAGTCAAGGTGTCACCCTTAACTCATCTATGCGCTCCGTGAATTCTACAGTAAACCTCAACGAGATGATGCCTGGACACACTTATCGCTTACTTGCTGAAGCTAAGACCACTCTTAAGGCGGCTGGGTTTTAATATATATGGTGCACTTCTGGAGCAATACTAGCCAAAAAATCTGACGGAGGACTCATACACACGATCTCATCAAAATACGATTTGCCTAAATTAATCAGCCTCTACTCCTCTCAGCCCATCTGACTTACTAAGCCTGTCCTCGCATCACAGCATCATCCTAATGACAAAAACCAAGACAGTTTTCGAGCCTGTTGCCTTAACGTCAACTCTCTCCGTTCGCATCTCGATATACTGAAGTACCATCTCGACAACAACACCCAGTACCAGCTGATTGCTGTCACGGAAACCTGGCTTGCTGGAAAAATCCCGTCCTCTACCGTAGCCATCTCTGGGTTCAATTTCATACGCAATGATAGAA